>ML675611.1:22540394-22593124 GCA_007922155.1 Mesoclemmys tuberculata | reverse complement strand
ACAGAACGGAGTACGGTGGTGTGTGGAGTCGTGCAGGAGAACAGAACAGAGTACAGCGGTGTGTGGGAGAGAGGTGGAGTCCTGAAGAAGGTACTAGGCTCAAGAAGCCAGAAAGACAGAGGGGGGGGAGAGTAGCTCAGGGGAAAAGCCTGAAGCTGCAAGGAAGGTGCCAGCAGCACATAGCTGCTACTCAGAGGGCCCCTGGGCTGGGACCCGGAGGAGCAGGCGGACCCGGTCCCTACCCCCCTCCCTGGGAAGATGGGGTGACCAGCAACGTCTTGGCCCACTACAAGAGGCAGAAGTGCGAGACCCACTAGGGAGAAGCCAGCCGTTTGCCACAGGATCTACAACTAGCCTTACATTGGCCTGTGCCTTCAATGCGTAATTGAAACCTTAGGGTGAAATCCTGGCTCTAGTGTGTTCAATGACAAAACTCCTATTGACTTCAATGGGTCAGGATTTCACCTTCGTGTGATGCTTTGGGTGACTTTGAAACAGAATCATAACCACTCACATACAAGGTCCCCTGGTTTATGTTTTTGATAATTGGACAAACTGTCTCTTCAACACTAAGAGGATCACTTCTTTCAACTCTCATTCCCAACTAAAAATCGCTTTTTCTTGTCTCCCCATTTCTTACTCCACTGACCCAGCCAGCATCCTTGGGCCTGTAATGGAAGTGCCCAGCACTCTCCCCTCTTGCCAGTTGTGATGTATTGAAAACGGTGTTTAACATTACAGCTATCGCTTGGGGATTTCCTGGCCCTGCTTGCAGACAAGGACTCTCTAGGGAAATGTTTGATCAAAGTCAGTCTATAGAGAGCCAGCATCGAGTATGGTGGGGGTGAGTAGCCTGCTTTGTAACTTTCTGCTTTGGGGTTCTTGTGTGGTTATAGTCTAGCCTTCCAGATAGGATATTGTACATTTTTTTCCTAATTTCTGTTTGTATGCTGTGAACACAACACCAACCAGGCCCCAGATTGCTAAAAGAAATATCTGAATTGCCTTTGAGGTTGATATCATGCAGAGCATTGATAGTTTTAAACTGGAAAAACAAAAACAGAAAGGTTTTCAGCCCAAGCTCTCATCTCAGAGAATCAGGCTGAGAAGGATTAGAGATAAAAGCTAAGGGGATGTGGGGGACTAATTGGTGGGAGAGGAAAACTAAATAACAATTAATGAAGTGTTCAGCTGATCATTAGCTACACACAGTTCTGGTTTAAACTGTGAGTTTCAAAGTTAAAGATCAATGTTTTGTGTCATGAATAGGAAGCAGGAATAGCTCACTATACACAAGCTCTGTAAATCTTTTAAAATGCTGTGTTGTCATCTCAAGCATCACTAAATAGATCATTAAATTTTATGGCAAATACAAATGTTGAGGTGCTTTATCTTCCTTATGCTAGAAGGCTTTTTATTTAAGCAGGGTCTTTCTTGTTAATTTCTATGGCTAGGGTGAAAGCATTGAAAGAATTCTTCCTTTTTGCCTCTAATGTTCAATTTCATGTTCTTTCCAATACTTTTATAAAGAAGACAGTAATTTGCTGAGGGAGCTCATACCAAGCTGATGTCAGCCAGGTTACAATTAACCATTTATCTTTCCCTACGGGGTTGAATGAAGAAAGCACAAGTGAATACATAGGTTTAAAACAAGCTGAGGTCTCGCTAAGATCCTGTAAATAAAAGATTCATTCTGTGAAGCGAGGTAGCAATTTTACCAAGTGTTCCACCACTTTTCTGTTCCTTTTGACCTGACAAGGTAAATAAGGATTAAAAATCAAACAGGAAATATACAAGAAAATTTGTAATCTCCCAGCCTTAGAGGCACAGTTGCACAGGCTGGAATGGCTTTTTTTTTTAAAGTCCATTCTGTCAGGTGTGCCATGATATATCCTGCCATAAGTGCAGGGTACTGGACGAGATGACCTCTCGAGGTCCCTACCAGTCCTATGCTTCTATGATCTCCTAAGGTCCATACAACTAAATAATAAAGCAAGATCCTTCTTCACTGTGTGCAAAGTGTGTATCCTAAAACTAGTTTGCCTGTCGTTGTGAAGCAGATGATCACACGCATTGAAGAGCTCATTCTCTGAAGTGAATTGAAATGCTTGAGAGAGGTTCCAGATGTCCACTGAAAGTGATAGTCCTTTTAGTTCAGAGAAGAGCAGTGCAAAGCTTTTTCAAAGGCCTATCCTTACCTGTAATGGATAAAGTATCAACAGCTGCTAGAGGGGAGGGGTAGCCTGGAAGAAGGCCCTGGCCAATGGGAAGTAAGAAGGGCCTGGAGGAAGGTCTCAAAAGGAGACCTGAGCTGCTGCTGGAGAGGGGAGGGCTCAGAGAAGGCCACTGAGAGAGGGAGGTGGTAGAATCTGCATCCTAGATGAATCCCTTGTGTGTGGGCATTTGTTGAGAGAAAGGATAGGAGGAATTTTAATGAGAAGGTCCCTGTGAGGAACGTGAGCATTAAGGGACAGGACCCATGACCTGAAGAGGAAAGGAGGGCAGAGATACCCCACCATTTCACTAGGAACTCACACTCCGCATATGCTGTGTGAAGTGTTCCTAGCTCAGGGGCACTCTAGACAGCCAGTCAGCTCCAGATCACTGCAAATGCGACGTGGAGAGTGAGCTGCAGGCACAGAGCTCTCTCTGCCTCCCTGCAGGGGATCTTACCAAAGGAAGGCAAGTGCAGGTTCTGCCAGAACTAGCATTGCTCAATACCTCTTAGTATGAGGTGCTATAGTGTGGAAACCGTGACCCACAGCCTCCGCTCCAGTGGAGCAATATACACCAGCCGAGGATCTGGCCCATGGTATTTTGCACCCTTTAGAAATAAGAAGGGGCCATGTAGATGGAAGACAGCACAGTTCTGGGTTTGATCCCCACCTCTGCCACTGATTTTGTGTAGAAGAATGTCACTTAAAATCTCTGTGCCTCAATGTCCCCATCTACAAACTGGAAATAATGCTACAGCTGAGTGAATCTCTCGGAGGAATAATTTATCTTATTAACTTAGGTAAAACTTTTCATAGCTAGCTGCCTAAAGACAGGCACTGAAGCCTTTATTTCGGCACTTCCCTATAAGAGGCCTGACTTTCAGCAGTGCTGTGCGTTAGATAAAGGTACAAAGTATTTTTGTAGCTCTGTATGACTAGCTTGAAGGCTTTAGGAAATAATTTATTCTACCAGGTCATGATGAAACCACTTGTTACCACACTTAGTAATCTTAGATAAAAGACCTTCTTTTCCACTTGATGGGCATGTGGCTTTCATGACTGCTAATGGGAGCTATGCATGTGTAAACCCCAGTGTTTAACAAAACACATGCAGTACTTGTGTTCCTCTACGGTTCTCGTGAAGTAAATTAGGTGTATGTAAATGCTGAATGAACTGAGCATGACTGTAAAGAACAGCCTGTGAAGGCAATCTTCTGCCCAAATGAGCATTGACATATCATCTAACAGAGTGCATTGCAATTTTGAAAAATAACATAATAGCACCATGTGCTTTCTGACTTTTATAGTGGCTGCTGCAGTATGGATCTACTTTCAGGGGAACCCCTTCCTCCTTGCATAGCAGGCAGCCATAATGCTACAGACACTAGAGAGAGAGACACTAGAACAGCTGGTGTGATGGCCACCAACTTGGGTTTGGACGAGGGCGCTGGAGAACTAAAGTGTGGGTCTACAGATTGAGCTAAAAAGTCAGGCTAGCAAACTGAGAGCTGTAAAAAACATATAGATTAGGCACATAGTGTAATGTGGAATACGCGCTGAATAATGGGTTATACTTGCACAGCTCAATGTCCCAAAGGTGGAGTGTTTTTGTGTGGGAGGAATAAAAGCAACACCATTTCTTAATAGGTATCAGGGCTTGCCATTGAGTGCATGCTTCCTGTGCTGTAGGAGGTGCCATACCTGCTATTATGATGCGCAAGCATAATGTTTCCAGTCAACATGGCTTGGCCATTGTGACCCTTATCCCCAACTCCTATCCTAGCCTGATTTGTGTCCTAATATAGGCAAGCCAAACCAACACACAACATGGGGAAACAATTCAGCTATGTGAGATTGTGTAGAAGTTCTTGGGGAAGAGAGCAAGGCAGGAAGAATTCATGGGAAAAATGCGTTTTAAGGAGGAATTAGAAAAAAAGACAGTGCTTCGAAGACGTGAAGTTTGATTTCCCCCTCATCTCTTGCTTACACTGGTGTAAATCATGAACAACTCTTTTGCAATTGGAGTTACAGCAGTAGAAGAGGTAATTCAGGCCTATGAAGTGGGAGCCCACCCCAAGCACAGGGGACAGCATAAAGCCAGGAAACCAAGGGGTAACAGGAGCAAAGGGAGAAAGAACAGTGATTTGGTGGGGATGAGATTACGCTTGGCTTTGCAAGTGAGGATGAGGGCTTGAATGTGAAGAGAAGAAAGGTAAGAAGCCAACATAAGGATTCCAGAAGGGATTTGAAATGCATAGTCAGAGCAAAGGGGTTCTCTACCCGGAGCACTGGAGGTAGAGGTATGACATATTACATATATCTCTTTGCTGGAAAATCAGTTGGTCTCATATAGACAGCACCTTACTCCCTGCATCCCCAAATTACTATAATTTAATTTGTACAGCATTTTTTCTCTTCTGAGCATACAGGAGACACTCACTAATGCATTCGTACAATACCAATATAATGTATGGTTTTTTTAAAAAAATTTTCCATATACAGATGAGGGAACTGAGGCAGAGATGTTATCTGGCTTGGCGAGGACTGCGTTAGACCCAGGATAAGAACTAAAGCCCAGATCCTCAAAAGTATTTAGGTATATAACTCCCATTAATTTCAAATGGTGTTGGGTGCCTAATACCTTTGAAGATCTGGACCTAAAAGCTTCCTGCCTCCCAGTCCTGTATTCAGCACTGAGACAGACATACTTCTTTGTCATGCTTTGCAAGTAGGCCCAAGGGCCAGGCTCAGGGAAGTGCTGTCTACGTTTTAAAAAGGAGTCCCATTGAAATTATTCCCCTTTGCCTATAACACATCCTTGGAACCACGAGCCCAAGTGCTCACACAAAGGGCAGATGAGGAATCTATTCACGTTTTAGTTTATTGTGTGTTTAGTTTTAGTTATTTGAAAATTTTAGTTTTAAAGAAGGAGGCAGCACCATGGGACAAACTCACGTTGCATCTCATATCACTAGAAAGTTTTATGCTTTGCTCTGTATGCAGCACAGGACTAAACTTGGGTAACTTGAAGATAGGTGGCTTGGGTGAAGACATTAGAAGAGAGGCCTGGAGCATGTTCCCTGCTAAAAGGTTTTGAAAGCAATTCACATTTGATTATAAACCAGCCCAATCCAAGGCAAAACTTTGATCATCTGAAGTATTTTATGAGCTCCACAGATTAATAATCTCTGACAGTGTTTCTGTAGCAGAGTCCAGATGGGCAGTGTACGCCTTTATACCTTAGGCCCGGATGGTGAATGAGGGTCCTAAGGGGCCAGGATTATTAGTCTTCTGACACCAGGTTATTAATTAATGGGAATAACCACCCAAAGTTGCGTGGGGTCTTGGAGTAAGCGGCTTCGCTTCCCCAGGCCCAATGTGAGGTATTATTAGAAGCTTTACAAAAATATTCAAGAGTCTGATGTACTGAACCACAAGAGACAGTTTTTATTATAAGGTAACAACCAAAGGTTAAAACTGTGAGATATATGATTAATAAAACAAACAACCAACACTGAAAGCTAGAATCTGGCTTAGGGTTTTTGGAATGAATAGAAGATAAAATAACAGTCATTTGAAAAACTTAGAAATACATTACCAACACGATTACTGCATCTCCGAAGAGAGGTCCGTATTCTTAACCACTACTACTCTTACTCGATTACTTCACCTCCGAAGAGGGGTCAATTCGTCTGAACCGGAATCAGGTTGCGACCCAATGATTGCCGACTCGATTATTTTTGTTGTACAACTATTAAACTATTGATTATGACTATTACAAAATTAACTGAGTGCACTGAAACTGAGAGAGAGAGAAAGAAGCGAGCAGTAAGGAACACAGAACGAGCTTTTACCAGAGAATGGTAATGTCGTCTGCTTAAAGAGCAGGAAAGAGGGAAAGGCAACTGAGCTTCTGCCCTGAGGCAGTGTCAGTGCCTAAGTCCTCACGACCCAATTGCCGGCCGGTACACCAGATTCTCCGATCTGAGTGGACCGTGGAACAATCTTTACAGATTGAACACTTTACCTTAACTCGCTCTTTCTTTATATATGTTTTTAGAAGCACCTCAGCATGTTATCTGTTATTTTGATTTTTAACTGAGTGAGCACAACCGCTAATTTGAATGCTGTTGAACTTTATATAACTGCAGTTGAACTTAACCGCTAATTAAAATACTGTTGAATTTTGGAGGTCGGAAATGACTGGCCGCAAACTTCTTCCTATGACTAAATTTCTTCTGATGACTAACCTCAAGCTACTTCCTGTTACAGAGTCAGCTCAATTACAATTTCCAAACTTAATATTAAACACTAGATTATTCTAATTTGCAAAAAGCATGATTACTTGTACACTTATGCCATTACTACTGAATTACATTTTTCTACATATTGATTAAACTTATTGATTGAGCATAGGGAAGGTGTTACAAAGTGAAGGGATCTGAAGGGCCCATTCACAGGCAGATTCCACCACAAAGGCAAATCATCTCAATCCTTCCTTATATTTGCTGTAGGAATTCTAACATAGGAGTTTTCATAGCTCCTCTCTAGCCCAACACTGGCATAGCCACCGTTTCCTTGGTCACTGGGGTTGCCTGGGGGTAGATGTGAAGCTATGGCAGTCACTGTGTGTAGCTATTTGCTCCCAGCAGTTTCATTGATTGCTACGTTTATTGACACAGCATTGTCCAGAGTCAATGCCTGTTGTTTTTAGTCTGATCTTTGAATTCCAGTGGACTTGTTTTTGACAGTACATTTCATAATGCAGTGTGCACGGAAGCTTCTGGTAATGCTGCAGTGTAAAGCAGTTATGTCACCACTTCACCTATTGTAAAGTGAACTTGGATTCAGGTTTTTCTGGATTATGGAAATAAAACTTTTCTCGTTTTTGGACACAGGCATTTTTGTATTAAAGCATAAAGCAGATTGGATCCAAATTAAAGACTTGATCAAAGGAGAAGATGCTACCATCCTACGCTTTTCTTGAGGGGGAGCATGGGTTGGTGCCATGAAGGGCGTTGAAAAAATTTGGGGGATTTTTTGGCGATTCTTTCATACATTGACTTAGTGTCACATTTGTGGATATTTTATAAAGAGTCTTAGGTGCCTGGACTTCCAGACTGGGCACGAAAGTGCATTTTAAAAAAAATACTGTAGAACAAAATAGGAGAAAGGTAAGAAGACGGCTGTGGAAGTCATTATTTGTGTTGCAAGGCTTTTTGGCTAAACAGTGTGTTCAATTGTTTGCCACTTTGTGCAGGCTGTTTTGAAAGCTTGATTTGGTTGGTTCCTGCCTGTACACCTGGGTAACTATATTAAAGAGAGATACCTGAACTTGAAGCAATATCGCATGCTGCTGTTGATGAATTTACATGGACTTTATACATTCCTTGGTGTTGGAGATATGTTTTTATAGTATAAACTCCTTGAAGACTATGCTTGGAATCATCCCTGTTCTGTAATGGCACTGTGATGAATATCCCTTCCCTTGGTAATGGTGGCTGATTGTTAGTGTTAGCAGAAGTGACAGAAGAAAAGGAGGAACATCACATATGTATGAGCATGAGGGAGGATAATGTCACTGAGTTCCAAACAATAAACTATTCCATGCATCTACATGTTATAGCAATTAAATTTCTCCCTCATTCTCAGCTCTGTCTAACCTATCTATTTATCTAGCATAAGCTAGTTGTAATGCAGCTATTGCTGTAGTGTTTAGACACAAATACTGCATAATAGAATGATTAGGTCATGTCATGTTCCTTCAATTTAAACACTTCTAATTTTCAAATTGGTACTAATTGAGATAGGTCTGATGTTTATTTAACTAATTGAATTAAAATCCCAAATTCAACAACTGGAAACAGAAGAGGGTAAAATAAATTAATAGAAGAGTAGCCACATTATTTCAAAGTGCTGGAATAACAAAGTTAAAGTGAAGTTTCACACAATGATTAATTGATGCACTGTGATTCCTGTTTAGTAATTATTTTCAATAAGGTTGTTTCAGACAACATTGTACAATATTTAGTAGAGTACAATGAATTCAAGGACATGCCATGATGTGCTGCCAATTTTTTTATACAAGAGACTCCAACAGAAATGTTAACCTTAGCTTATGATAAGATGCTTATGCAGGTTCAGAAGAGAGATGGGAGTTGGGAAGCTATTTATTTGCTCTTCAGGAACATTTTTATGATGCAACAATAAGTCATCCCTGGCAGGAATAATTTACAGTATCCAGAGAGAGGATGATTAAATCTGAGCTGGGAAATTAAACCAGACCTCTGTGTTTTTGTCCAAGAACTTTAATCAGTGGCTTCTAGAAGCTCTCAACTCCTTTTTACTCTTCCTCCGCATGCCCAAGCACCTGATCATCCTGGATTTGATCCAAAGGCCTCTGAAGTCAGAGGCTCGCAGTACCCATTTTGGAAGAAATGGCACTTAATTCTCATGTGACTGAATTTCACAGTTATATTCATAACAACACTGAAATGAAATTGAAACCTATATTTTGATTTAAGAGGAAAAATCCTGGAGTAAGGGCTTTTTTTGCAGCATACATTTTTGTCTTGTTCAGCACCTTGTTGCCTTTGTGTCCCTAAAGAGGATTTACCTCTGTGGATATTGGGTAAGGGGAAGCTTGCAGGCCTCTAGAGGATTTTCTACATACTGTACAGGGAACAGAGCAGATGGTGGAGAAGAAGAATGTATGTGCCTAGAGTGCTGCACAGTAGAGGAGGGACCAGCCAGCCAGCCAGCTAAGCATCTGCCTACTCTGGAGCAGACTGGCCCGACCATCACCTTAATTACGATGACACTTGTACAAGAAATCGACCTACTATTGTAAGAAACCTTGCCAGAGTTTGCCTAAATGTACTGAGTTAAATTGCACTCTGCCTTTATAGGATCACCTTTGCTAAGCAACCCACGTTTGAGCTTTGAGTAAACAGTTAGACATATTTAACTAACTGCTTTTGTGTTTAACTATTGGGGCCATATTCTGGTCTTAGTTGCACCCATACAACTTCACTGACTTCTGTGTGGTTGTGGATGTCATCAGGACCAGAATTTGGTTTTTCATCTTTACAAGGTAAAGATGGAATTTTATTTAATACACACATCAAGAATAAAATCCTCATTATAAAGACTAATTTTCTTAATATGAGCGAGTGCAATTGTGCAACCCTCGTATGATTGTACATGGAAATCTGGCTATTACTCTGTACCAAATGAGTAACAAGACATGCAACTAGTCAAGTGCAAGCAAATATTTGTGCATGCATTTGTATTTGTGTGTTCAAATTTAGCAGTACACTTGTATCTGCCCATCCCTGACAGTCCTGCCCACAGTGTCTCAAAAGGTTTCTCAATGAATCCAGAAAAGCTCATCACAGCTTTCAGGATGGAAATACTTTAACATTTTGTTATGAACAATTTATAAAAAATGAAATATAATTGTAGTTTTTTTAGTAACACTGATTGAATTGGATGTTTATCAGAAATTACTCTGTTGGATAGAAACTTTTAATACAAAAAAATCATCAATATTTATGTCCTAAATAGGATTCAATAATGTCAGTGCTGCCAAGCTGGATCAAATCTTTCGTTCATCCACAGCCCTATCCTGTAACCGCAGGACACTCCCTGAAGTCAATAGGAACTCCAGTGCAAAAAGGGCTTGTGGGATTGGGGCACAACTTCAGTATTCATTTTGACTGGGGCCAAGGACAGTATTACAGCTGGTCAATATATATATATTTATTTGCAGGAATTTTTACAGATGCTACAAAGCTTTCTCATCTGACTCCTGGAAGCTTCGAGACAATGGCTCCCAATGAGGAATTCTTCAGGGCAGAAAGTAATTAACCCTTAGGGCTCTCCACACTGCTAGACTCTCTGTGCAGAGCTGGACATGATACCAATGCATCGTCAAATGCATATGTTAATCACTATTACTTGTGAGTTGTTGGCATTCCTATCTTGCCCTGAAGAGAATCAACACACACTATTTAATTCTGCACCCCCTTGCTAGGGTTAGGCTTTGTTGATAATTGCACAAAAACCTCAGTCTAAGTTTCCTCCCTAGCGTGGCTGTTTCTAGAGGTGTCCCTGCAGACATCTGTACCAGGCCCTAGTTCCCATTAACCAGTCTTATATGCAGGGTGGAGTTAATAAGCTGTACCTGTCATAGTGAGTCAGCAGGAATCAGTCAGCATCTCCTGCAGAATGTCAATGCCTCCTTTAAAGGGTAGAATGCTCCCCTTTTGCCTCCACCCCTCCGTGAAACCCCAGTGCTGCTGAAATCCCCTGCCACTGCAGGAGAACCCTGCCCTACTTTGTTACACACTTCTAAACCCACGTTCTACTGGTCACACACTCTAGAAGAAGGAATAATGACAAAAGTCACATTTTATTAATAACTTAATCGCCCAACAGTCCTTTATCATTGGCTCCTTTTGGAGTAACCCATTTCATCTAGCTCCTGTCACTGATAATTATCCGCTTTTCTAGGAACAGTTCAATAGAATAGATAAGCTTCAAAACTTGTCTTTTGTCCAGTGTTTTTAAGTAATAATTCTGGCCTTTCAGCACCATAGTGGCCAAGACGTTAAGGTTAATGTGCACTTGCAAATAAACCTTTGGAGAGTGTGCAGCTCCAAAACGTTGACATTTATTAAGCCATAAACACAAACAAAACTAGAGTGGAGACAGCTCACGTGGTTGTTGCTGCTGCCTGAGGGTAGGGTCAGGATCATGGCAGAGACATCTAGCATTTTTTATCTGATGGATGTCAAAGCACTTTACCAGCATTAATTAGTTAAGCTTCTCCTCACCCTTGTGTTGCATGGAAGTATTGTCTGCACTGTAGGGGTGGATAAACTGAATACAACAGCTGACTGGGCTTCACAACCTTTAATAACATGACCTCACTGTCTTTTGTTCATACACCTGAATCTGATATGTTGAAAAATCAATAAGGAAAAAACATAGCATGGGCTGTTAGTGCCCTATTTCAACAGAATAAACTATAAGAAGCATTTCAGTAATTCACTGCAGTAAATGTTCTCAACAGCTCCCATACTTTAGCTATTTTGTGCTCCAGAATGAAGATAAGTATCTCACTAATTAGTTATAATGTTGTTTAATAGCCCCAAGAGAAAAAGTTCTGTCCAACATTTCCCAGAAACAAAATCTTTTTTTTCTGTTATGCTTTCCCGCAGAAAACCCTGAATGGGACAAGGTGCTGGTGGGGAGGGAACGCAAAGAGACCTCTCAACTCTTATACCCCTTGGTAATAAGTGTCTGGAATCATCTCAGCAATAATAGTTTCTGTTGCTTCCTAATGTCTCTATGGGTAGCCATCCAAAAATAGGTAGGGTGAGGGAAGAAAATATTCTTAGGTGACAGGGTCTGAGTTATACAAATAGGAAGTCAATGAACCACTTCCTCAGAGCTGGACTCCTTTCTCCCTCCAACAAACCTCAGAATGCTCATCAAGGTAACTAAGGTAAAAAGATAGGAATATTGCTGAGGAGTAGTGGGTGGCAGTGGGTTAGCCAACTTTCACCTTTAAAGTTTGATTACAGTGAACCCTAGTTAGAATTCCATGAACCACCCATGCTAGGCTTGCAAATTTCAACTGTAGTTGGTTTCATTGGAATTACAATGGCATAGAACAAGAAGTAATGAAGCTGTGAATCCAGGCCCATTGTTTAAAAATACAATTCCACTTTATTCACAGTAAGAAATATCTGGCAGCTTTTGAGCTTTCAGAGTGCTAGGCTGAGCATAATGGCTGCAATTTTCCTTTCAAACAATTCCTGTATGCATTATAGCTCTACCAGTCAAGGCTCTTTCTTCTTTTTTTTGACTACAAAAAAGTTTTACATCCATTTACATTACTTAAATGACAAGTAGAAGCTTTACTACATCTATTTTGAAGATGACCCTAATCCCATCATATTTCCAATTTATAAATACAAATTTTGAAGACCTGCTCGTGGATAGGACTTTTGCTGGTTAATATGGCAATATGTTAAGATGTCAGATGATGCAAAATTAACAATTAATTAAAAACACACTTAAAGATAATATTTGCACTTTTACAGAGCTTTTCATTTAAAGATGTCCAGGTGCTTTACAAACATTGATAGGTTAAGGCTCTTCAGTGCCCCAGTGAGGTTGGTAAATGTTGTCGCCTGGGGAAACTCACAGAATTTTTGTGACTTGCCACAGGTTGTACAAAAAATGTGTGCCAGAACTTAGGAGAGAATCCCAATTACCTGACTCCTACTATTTTGCTTTAACCACAAGACCATCTGAGCCTTTACAATAAAAAACAAAGAGAGACAAGGTTCAAATTTTCCAGTGTCCAGCTGAAGTCAATGGGTCCTGTGGATCCGCAGCACCTATGAAAATCAAACCCTAAGTGATTCAAATTGGGCAGCCAAACTCGATGGACATTTTCTTACACTAGCATCCATTACACTTTATTTTCCTATTACATGGTTGGTCTTAATTTCAGTAATCAGAGCATGATTCTGCAGGCAATGTCCTAATTTGCGAGTGCTGAAAAAAATGGGCAGAGTGTGAATGGAAAATGCAACTAATTGCTTTATGTGAAAGAGCTTCCCCAAGTGAATGGATGGCATCTCCTCTATTTGCTGATTCTGCCTGATGGCTCTAAGATCTTCTGTCTTAGCTAGCTTTAACTTAACTAACCTCTAGATAAATCTGGACGCTGATAACAAAGAAATTAGTTAAATATGGATTTGGGAGCACAAATTATTTAGTGTAGATTTGTGATACAAAACTCAGAGTGGTTTGGGCATACTTTAGTGGGTTCCAATTCATACATACACTTAACAGGCAAGATTTCAAACCAAACAGCCATTATCAATACAAATGACAGAATACTGTGTAGAAACTAATATTCTTTTATTTATGTATTTTTAGACAGTGATATCAAACTGCATCCTCAGATTCAAAGAAACTCTGCTTTTAGATAAGAAAAGAACTTGGTTTCTAGAGTCCCTTTTCATCTTATGTTAGATTCTCTGCACAACTGTAGTTGACTGATCTCAAATTAACTTTGTGTGGTCTGCATAAGCCAATAATATATTGTTTGTTTTTAGCTAATCTGTACATAATGAGCTAGATATCCCACTACAAGTAGCTGTCATTCTAGGAAATAATGCAGAAGGCCTCTGAGGATGTGGGAATGATGAATCATGATTCTGCTATTTTGAATACAGCATGTTCAGGATACAAATATATAATAAGGATAAATTAGGAGCAGGGAACACTGTCAATCTACACTGGTATGTGAGTCAGAAATGCTAGCTCTGTCTGTCATCATCATTGCTGGCTTACAGCTGTAGGAACTACAATGAGAAAATATTGGAAAATCTCATTTTTATATTTTGTAGCAAGACTCATGAGACTACAAAGACTCAGTAGGGTAGTTCAGATCCATGCAACCAGATAATGCAGAAGAGCCACTTCTGAGCTATGCAAAGGAGTGTGATCAAAAATGAGAATCTGACCCAAAACTTTAAGTTAATTTAACTCATCTCCTCCCTCACAGACTAGCCATGACATTTGAATTATACAGTTCAGCCACTAGGTGGCACCACATACAACATTCCCTATATTGTAATGAGCAGAGCAAGGACTACGTTAAAGTTAAAGAGAATCTTTGGGGTGTGTGTCAAGTCAGGTCCCCTCCTGGGCCTCACCGGCCAGCCAGTCTCTTCTGGCCGGGGGTCTGAGGTAATTCCACCCCAAGCCAGACAAACTTCCCCCCAGCACCTCTCTCGCAGAGCAGTGGGGTGCTGGCCTTATTTCAGGCCTGAGGGCCGCCCTTCAGCCCCACGGGAGGGCGGGTAGTCCCAGTCTGTGTATCTGGCCCCGGGCCCAGGGAGGTACCTCTCTGTGGGTCCCTCCAAGGGCTGCAGGGGTCGCAGTGGAGCTTTGGAGGCTCAGAGGGCCACCAGTCCTTCCTGCAGGCTGGGGTTAGAGTTTCTCTTGCTCCGCTTCTCCAGCTGTAGGGGAAACACGACTATCAGTCCCGGGTGATTCTCCTCTAACTGCCACAACCTTCTTGCTGCTCCTTCCTCTCCTTCTCCTACATTCCCCCCAGTCTTTAGGGAAGGCAGGGTTTAAATGAACCTGGGCTAGGCTCTTAATTGGGTCCACAAGCCTCCAACTGACCTGGAGTAACCTATCCCCTGTCTGCAGGGAAAAGGGCTTTTAGCATCCTGGGACTCATATATCGGCCCTGGCATACCCTTTTGTAGCCATCTGGCCTGACTTTATCCCAGGTGGAAACTCCAGTTCATATCTGATATGTGACATGGTGTCAGAAGTAGAGACAATGTAACTTCCAGAGAACAGAAAGAGAAGGAAAGCAACAACAATGGTTGCAAGTGGAAATTAAAAAGGCAACAAAGGTTGCAGGATGGCATGTTAATGAGAGCTACTCTTCAATGCTCCAGAGAACCTCAAACTTTCAGACGTTAACAATGGACACTTTGAAAGCAACATTTTCAAGATTTCTCATTGCAACCAAACTCCATAAAGAAACTGGAGACATCCAGGTATGCTCCTTAGTTTATTCTATGGGAAAGCAGGCAGAGCATATCTTTAAATCTTTTACCTTTATATTGAAGACTCTCAAAGATGACTGTGAAAGGGTTCTGGCTAAGTTTGATTCATGCTTTATATCTCAGAGAAATGTGGTTTATGAAAGGGCATGTTTTCACCAGAAAATTCAATAAGCAAGATAATCTCTTGAATCTTTTATCATAGTTTTACATGCCTTGGCTGAAAACTGATTTTTGGGCCTGCAAAACATGAAAATACTAGAAATAGATTAGTCATATGGCTTGAAGATAAAAATCTTTCACAGCAACTACAATTAAAACCAGACTTATCCCTATACACAGGGAGTCAAATAACAAAGCAGTCTGAGCTGGTGAAATAGCAAAATTAAGAGCAACTTGCCAAACTTGGAAAAACAAGAAACTAGCTTAGAAACTGTACAAAGACACAGCCTAAGTGTTAAAAGTAATTATCATAAGACCGTTGATGCTAAGAGGGACAAATTCCTGACTAACTACAAAGCCTTTCAGACTAAATTCATAAGATGTGGGAAGATTCACAGCCCAAGTGATGCATGTCTAGTCAAAGGCACAAGATGGTAATAAATGCACAAAATATGGACATTTTGCAGCTATTTGCTACATAAAAGCAGTCAGGGAGTTGACTCATTACAGACAATCAAAAGCCATTGTTTCTGGGATCTGTCCCATGTGATGACATAGAGCCTGCCCAGACAGTGAAACTGAATATTCACGAGGCTAGTGACTTTAAAATTTACTCGGGAGTAGATGTTATAGTCCTCACATCAGGGACTTACAATCACTTTCAACACCTCCCAAAGCTGAAGTCACCTGAAACACCCTGACTAACCCTGGAGGTATTCTGAACTGCATGGGCCAGTTCACCACAGAAACAACTTAAAGAAAAAATCTTTGCATTCAGAGTGTATTTGATCAAAGATAAACAAACTTCTCAGTTGCAGTGTGGCAAACATGGTGAACCTAGTGATAAAGGTAGAAAAACTCAATGGAATATGTGGTGATATTGGACTTTTGAAAGGAGATCCTGTACAAATAACCTTAAGAGACAATGCTGACCCATATAGTGCCCAAACGGCTTGCAAGATTCCTATGCTGTTGCTTCATAAAGTGGGATCTGAGAGAGAGAATGGAACACTGAGGGGACAAGAGACAACTTGCGATACATAGACAATTAAATGAGAGTCCTAGGCACCTTAAAGACTAACAAATTTATTTGGGCATAAGCTTTCAATGAAATGGGTTTCTGCCCATGAAACTTTATGCCTAAATAAATGTATTAGTCTTTAAGGTGCCATAGGATTCTTGCTGTTTTGCTAAAAACAGACTAATACGGCTACCTCTCTGGAACTCCTAGACAATTAAGTAAGTCAAATGGACTCATGATTAAAGGCAATTGGATGGTAATGAGAAGAGAAATCCTAGATCTCATCCATGAAGGACATCAAGGACTAACTAAACGCTATCACCAGGCCAACGAATGTAGGGACTGGGCATCAGCAAGTACATAAAAAAAAAAATATCTGCATGGGAAAGCTTTGTAGAACGGATTGACCAACCCAATGCAAAGAACTGTTAACATCTCTACCAGACAGACCTTGGAAAAGAGGAGCTGCGAATTTATGAGGATTCAGATGACATCATTATCTGGTCATAGTACACTATTGAAAGACAAAACATGTTGCAGTGTTAGACAGAAACTGAAGTGCACCTTTGCTTAGTTTGGTATTCCAGAACAACTATTGACCAGACAACGGACCACAATTCACCACAGTGGAATTTAAATAATTCCAAATGAAATATGTTTTTAATCATATTAATAGCAGTCCACATTACCCACAAGTGAATGGGGCTGAAAGCTGTACAGACAAACAGGAAGATCAGTTTCTTGCTCTTCTGAGTTACAAACCAATAGCTGATAACAGCTACTAGATGTAGTTCAGCACGACTACTGATGGGAAGACAACTCAAATTCTTTTCTAAAGTTGGAATAATAGTACTAATTTTCAAAGTGGTCAGACATGAAGAGAGTAGACAAACTGGATAAAAAGGCAAAACAAAAAACCCCAATAACTTATAAACACTTTTACAACAGACATCACTCAGTCAGAGACCTGCTGACTCTAGAACCTAGTGGCTGTGCTTGTGTCAAACTGGATGGAAAAAAAGGATAGAAAACTCCCAGGTGTTCTTAAGAAAAAGAATTAATCTTCCAGATCATATTTGATTGAGACAGAGACCTCAACAGAAACGGTTGACGTGTACAGTTTGTGCCTCAGAAAAAACAATCAGAGCTGGCAAATGCATAACAAAAAAAAAAAACGAATTCAAAGATTCCCAACCAACCACATCCAATTGTTCTAACTAACGGACAGCCAGATGACCAAGTTGTTACGGGTTTGAGTCCTGTTATTAGAAAACCAGTATGATTCAGAAACACTGAACGGACTGACCCATACTCAACTTTAAAGACAGGAGGATAGTTTTAAGTTTTACATTCCTATTATTTACCAAATGTAAAGGTGGGAGAAGTAATGTAATGCTAAACTCTATTGTACTGTTCCACCAGTAGGTGAAACCATGTGCAACATACTTTACCTGAGCTAGTAATAGCTAGAGTGATGAGTACAGTGAAAGGAGTCTCAAAGTGTCTTAAAGAGACCACACCGACACGTACGTCTGAGGCGGAAGCTCTGTAATCAGTATATGACAGGAACTCCACACCTGTCATATCAGGACTGATTCTGGTACATCCTGCCATAGCTTCATCTGGTAGGAAAATTAAAAGGTTCCAGGGTAAATGGGCCAACAAAGGAGAACAATAACTAGCTCATAGTAGCTTTGGTGCAACTTGAGAAAAGGAAAGCTCTGAGAACTGGGAGGGCACAGACGTGCTGCAAGAGAATATGATGACAAGAAGGTGAGAATACCTATCTGTCTAGGTACCTGTGGCCCCCATTTCCGTAGCCCGTAAGCACCTCACCAACTTGAATCCATTTTTCCTCACAAAGCCCATGTGTGAGGTAGCAAAGTATTACTAGTCCTGATTTACAAATGGGAAATGGAAGGACACAGAGACTAAGGACCAGGTTTTTAAAGGTATGTAGGCCCCTGAGATGCAGATAGGTGCTTTTCAAAATACCACTGGGCACTTAGGTGTTAATCCCCCTTTGAAATCCCACTAAGAGCCTATCTGCGTCATTAGGCACCTGAATACCTTTGAAAAATCTGACCCTCAGCACCTTGCTTGAGGTCATACAGGAAGTCTGTGACAGAACAGAACCCTGGTCTCCTAAGGCCCAGCACTGGAGCCACAGAACCACCCTTCTCTCTCAATGGTATTCAGCCTGTAATTGTCAAAAGCACCTGTGTTAAGTGAGTCTGCCAACACACTGCAGAGCTTACAGTTGATAAAATCCTTCAAGGGGCCAGAAGCACAGAATACAGTTGAACTGCTGTCCTGGGGAGAGGGGGACGGAACAGGAGAGCTCATGCACTGCTCGCCGTCTATTGAGGACCATGTTGGAATTGCAATCTATCACTTTGAGTGGGAGGGTTTCCTTCTCCTGTTTGCAGGTTGGGAGGCTCTGGAGCAAAGTGTGCTAGCAGAGTCAGTTTGCAAAGAGTCAGCTTTAAAGTAAAGTAGAGTGAATTATGCCTAGATGACTTAAAGAGCAGCCTGTTTTGGGGGTTCATGAGCATTATCATCCTGAATTCTAAGAAATAAAGTAGTGTTATGTTGCAACCTTGCAGGAAGTGCATTTCTGTTTTTATCTAACTTTTCTGTGTATGCAGTGAATGTAACTGCTATGTGCTGAGGGGCTAAACTCTGCAGTGGCTCTGTACAGGAGTGTGGATGGAAGCTAGTAGGAAGACTTCAGGGTGGTGAGATTGGGGCTCAGTACAGCACAGAGCTACTGGCCTAACCCATGTGTAGGAAGGAAGCAGACATGCTAGACTTTTTTTTTTTTTTTTTATGGTCACTTATCCATGGGTGGGACACGGGCCTGATCCAACACTGTGATACCTGTGAGTGAACCCTTACATCCATATAAAGCCCTACTGACCTCAAAGGGACTGCACAATGCACCCACATAGTGCAGGCTCCAGGCCTAGGACTTCATATGTAGCCTTCTGATAGGAAAATGTGGCTGTCCCTGCTACTGAGCTGTGGTCTCATTCCCCCAAGTAAGTCAACGTGAGAGATCGCTGTCTCTGTGGCTTAGATTATTACACCAGTGTTTCTCATTTTTATTCTCCTGCTTTCCATGTGTCTTGCTCTCATTTGATCTTTCCTGTTTGTTTGCCCTCATGTCGATGTAAATCAAAATGATAAAGTGTCATTGCTGCTAGCAACCTGAGACTGTGAATCAAAACAGAGAATATGTAATTTATTTTAAAATCAAGAAAAATCTCCCCACTTTAATAACTCGGGTTTATAGCATCATATAAAAGTAGGGCTGGAAGGGACATCAAGAGTTCTTCTAGTGCAGCCCCCTGCACTGAGGCAGGCCCAAGTGTACCTAGACCATCTGTGCTGGGTTCCCCTGAGGTGCCACCTGGAACCAAGATACTACTGTGCCCCTTATCTCTCCAAACTGGGGTTGTCTCCCACACCACTTTGGTAGTGACAAGCAGCAACCCCTCCCACCCCTGGGGATGCTGTTATTACTCAGCCCTACAGTAGGTGGAGCCCTACTTCCATCTAGATTGTATGAATGCTCCCACAACCACTCATGAATGTCAGAGAAGGGCACCAGTCTGGTCACCCCAGCTCCCCCCTACAGCCTGAAGTTGCTATGCCCTGCCTTGGTCAGAAGTCTGACCAGTAAATTTATCACCTGGTTCACCCCTCCCTCAGTATAGAGAAGACATGCCAGCTTTTGTTAACTGAGTGGGAGGTTTTTTTCTAACATTTCACTGAGACACACTGTTTAAGTTAAGACTTTAAAACAGATTTATTAACTACAAAAAGGTGGACTTTAAATGAGTATATGTGGCAGGCATAAGAGATTAGAGATAGATACCAAAGAAAATAAAGATAAACATGCAATCTAAATCTTAAACCTCTCGCATTAGGCAGCATCTAGATTACTCAGTTTTCTCACCCCACTTGCTTGTTTCAGTTCTCAGTATGCAGGCTTCTCCCAACACTGGTCTAGTCTCTTAATCTTCCAGTGCTGCTGTTGCTTTCAGTGTAAATGGGGGAGGAGAAAAGCCCCTGCATGCAGCCTCTGTTCTTTCTTTTATATCTTCTGACCATATGGCCACTGACTAGACACTAGTCCAGGGCTGTCCAGGTGGGCCCTGCTGAGCCACAAGTTTGCTCAATCCCTCCCATGTGAAAGATTCATAGACTTGAGCAATCTCTATTGTATAACCTTGTACAAATGTCATTGTGTTGTAAATCCTTTGCTTACAACTCTTTTGCTGGCTGTTGGCTGCCAAGCCCCTCCTGGGCAGGGGTGCCTCCTCTGCTATTATGAGCAAGCTTATAATGCAGGGCTTGACAAATTTGCTCTGTAGCTAGGAGCCAGCCCAAAAATGAAGGAGCCAGACAATGTGGGCCCAGCGGCAGTGGCCCTGGCCGGAGTGCAGCAGCCACTCTTCCCTCCCAGCCCTGCCCCTCACCCACAATGTGGGCCCGGTGATGGGGCATCCCGACTGGAGCACGACAACCACAGCGCTCCCCCTTCCTGGCCCCACCACCTGGACGCAGTGGCGCCCTGGCGCACTGGGAGAAATACTAGGCACCAGAATTAAATTCCTAAGCACCATAGTGACCTGGTGCCCAGGGTTTGTTGAGCCCTGTTATAACGTATTGTAACAAGCAAAACCTTATAACTTGATACATACCAGCGATATACATATTTGGACAGCACAATGGGTTTTAGCACATTATGATGATCTTTCTTTATATATCTCACATGGCATGCTTAATATGAATTATTACAACCGTACGGAAATGATGAATAAGGGGTTTCCAGTATACTGCTTTGGGATACAGTGTGTCACACCATCTTTGTCAGCTGTTTGTCTAACCTCTTTTTAAAAACGTCCAATGACGGGGATTCCACAACCTCCTTTGGAAGCCTATTTCAATGCTTAACTCTCCTTATAGTTAGTTTTTTCACCTGATATCTAACCTAAATCTCCTTTGCTGCAGATTAAGCCCATTACTTCTCATCCTACCTTCAGTGGACAGGGACAGCAATTGATCCCCATCCTCACTGTAACAGTCCTTAACATATCTGAAGACTGTTAAGTGTGATTAGATATGGCAGTTTCCTGCAATATCTTTGTACGACCGCATTGTATTAAGTTAATGTAGTATTGTGGGCTGCAATTGTATGTAACCCCTTTAAAGGGGAGATGTAATAGATGTGAGATCTGAGTTCAAATGAGAATATGGAAAATGTACCAGAGAACTCTGGACTTTTGGGATAATAAGTGTTAAGTGAATTCCCTGGGAAATCCCTATGGAGAGGTTAATGTAATTTTGATTATGCAATAACCCAGCCTTTTGAAGCTCCACCCTGAGAAGTGGGTTATAGTCTGCTCATTACTGGTTAAAGAAGGCCACAATCAAAGGCCTGAGCTGTAAAAAGAAATGGGTGATTTGCCCTATCTATGGTCTGCTTCTGGATCTAAGACAGATGAACTTGTGACCATGGAGGTAACCCAGTTGTGGGTTTTCAAGGATTAAAGCCTACCAGAGCCCTATGTTGTAGTTGGGCGTAACCTCAGGTAAACTTTCTGCATGCATGTAGGTTCTTTTATTACTGTAATGTTTTCTCTGTAATGCTTCTACCTTAAGAGAAAAAGTGCTTTCTTAGAAGGACCTATGTGGTAGGTTATAACTATGGGCAATACACTGGTCATAGTCCTCGGAGAGACAGCAAAGTGGAGGCACTGGCCTTTTTAGGCAGTCTGGCTTGTTGGGGATATCACAGCGTAAGGGGAGCTTTGCGGCCTTCAGACTGGTCCAGCAGGAGAGAGACAGAGCTCTCCTCCCAAGAGAGATGAATGCTGAGAGCTGTAAACCTGAAGTGGGTGTCTTTGATGGACCACAGTGTGGGAACACAGGTGCAGTTGCCTTGAAACTGTGACAGTCAGTTTCCCCCTCAGTCATCTTTTCTCAAGACTAAACATGCCCAGTTTTTTAACCTTTACTCTATAGGTGAAGTTTTATAAAGCTTTTATCATTTTTGTTGCTCTCCTCTGGATTTTCTCCACTTTGTCCACATTTTTTCTAAAGTGTGATGCCTAGGACTGGACACAGTATTCAGCTGAGGTCTCACCAGTACCAAATACAGTGAAACAATCACTCACCATATCTTATATACAAAACTCCTGTTAATATACCCCAGAATGATATTGGCCTTTATAACAACTGTTAACTCATTGTTGACTCATAATCAATTTGTGATCCACTATAACCTCTATCCTTTCCAACAGTATACCACCTAGTCAGTTAGTCCCCATTTTGTAGTTGTGCGTTTGGTTTTTTTTCTTTCCTAACTGTAGTACTTTGCACCTTATTTAATTTCATTCATGATTTCAGACCAATTGTCCAATCTGTCAAGCTCACTTTGAATTCTAATCTTGTCCTTCAGAGTGCTATCAACCCTGCCCAGCTTGGAGTCACCCATAGATTTTAAAAGCACTCCATTATCATAATCATTAATGAAAATATTGAATAGTACTATACCCAAGACAGACTGCTACCTTGCACGACTCCACTAGATACATCCTCCTAGTCTGATGGCAACTTTTGATAATCACTCTTTGAGCACAGTCTTTCAACCACTTTTGCATCTACTTTTAAATTTTATATCTATCCACTTGAAATCTGGCTCTTCTCATGCAAAACAGCCACTACAGCCGCTTGCTATTGGGTACTCTCTCTGCCTGCGTTCATGCATACATTTTTGTTATTGCTCCCACTGCTGGTCATTAGAGAATAACCCAGTGGGGCTGCAAAGCATTTACACTTGAGTTGTTCATTTAAATCTCTATGAAATCATGGAATCTTTACATATATGAGTATGTACTTGTTTTTGATCAAATTCATTGTGAAGAACCCATTGTCTACCACTTCATTGCAACAGGAGAGCAAGAACAATATTTACACAAAGTAATACATCCTGATGGTCAGGTGTCCTGGTAGTTAGAAATTCTGTTAAATATACATGTGCAATGTCATTACTAGTGCCTCTGATAGTCCTTAAATGTAACTTTAGTGGCAGCCACTGATAAAGGAATGTCTCATATTCCTCCTTACTTAATACCTATATTAAGTGGTCTAGCAAATTCAGTGTACATTTTTATAACTGGTCAATGTTCTCTATATCTAGGCCACCCTGGAATCTAAGCTTGGAAGCCATATTACTGTTTGCTATAGCCTAGTAAATCGAGCATCTATATGTTAAATGGCTACATTAAGCATAAAGAAATTTGTTTGTTTTTTCAGATTTGTCTCTAATAACAAATAATGTTTAGCCTTCAAATTTCTTATACCTAAAGATAAGTTTTGCGAAGAAAGGACCGGGATTGTCATTCAGTGCTGTGAGTTCCAGCAAGGCATCTTCTAGCTTTTACAACATCTCCAAGAAGAGATTATCTCCTTGAATATAGAGTCTTCTGTCACAACAGTGATAAAGTCCATCACAAAGTAAAACATGCTCACCAATTTGCCTATTTGGATCTCCTAAGAATGCCCCTAAATTAAGCTACTTCCTGACTCAGTTAATGCAGTATGGTTGTTCCAAATGGAGGACAGCCAGATGATGATTTCTGTTACATGGTAGATACCTCTGCAAATAGATCACACGTGCTTCAAGCGCATCAGTAATAGCTTGAAGATACCATCTCATTTTGGGACTTAACCAGAAAAATTTAAATATTTCAGAATAAATTACAACTTTTAAAGATAGAGAGAGTCTTTTGAGGTCAGAATAACAGGCCCAAGTTGTAGCTAATGAACCATGCAAATTCAACTTGTGTCTTGTTCCTACTTGAACTTTATGCCACCACTTGACGAGCCTTATTTACTGCCACACCACCTAAATTCAGATCAACCAGTTTTCATTTGAGCTCTTCTCCCTTGACCCTTTGCACACTTAAGAGGCTCATTATCTGTTATATACTAGCCAGCCAGATTCTAAGTCTATGTCAACAGAGCACAAGTCCCATTTTGCGTAAAACGGACCGTGTGCTGATTCTTGCTCAGCTACAGAGCTGTCAGTGGATCTATCAGCTAGTGCAGTAAGAAACCTAAGAATCTTTGCAACTGCTTCTATAAAGAATTTCACACCATGAGTTAGAACACACTGATCTGAGATGAAAACCACTTTTAGCCTGTTAGCAGTAAGATTCTGTAGAACTAAAATCATAGGTAGTGATCATATGAATGCTGTTAAACAAGATAGAAAACTTCCTGGCCTCCTTATTTTTAGAGTAATCTAGTAACAAGAGCTTTGTGTGGACAGAGTGTCACACACTTACCCGAGCAGAGAAATAGTCACATACTTGCAGGGAATCAACTTTAAAGGTCCGATAGCCACTTACAAGAGCAGTGTCCTTATCAGAAAATTTTTCATGCTTTGTTCAAGCTGGACACATTATTTCATCTCTCAGACATGAATTCTGAAAAGGATGTCTATGCCTATGTTTCTGATTCCTTTGAATACTCTCCTGTGATGTGTACTTATTTGATCTTGGGCCTTCATTATAAGCATAAATAATTTGTCTTGTTGGATTTTATTTTAACACCCCAAAATGCAAGTCTTATCCTTAAAATTGCAGCTGCTGATGTCCAATTGGTAAAAGTACACATCTTTCTCTGGCTTGGCTGTTAACGTGCATTTCCTCAGCTACCTTTGATCAGAGTACTAATAGATGATACATTCTAGCTGAGTCTCAGGCCTTCTTTGCAGTCTAAGTTCTAAATAATTAGAGCTAGTTAAAATTTTCCCAATTTTGTTTTTATTAAGGAAAACTATTTTTAGCAGTAACTTTCCTGAAACATTTTTTTTTTTGTCAGCTGTAGAGCGGGTTTGGAAAACATCAACCAGAAAAAGGGACACAGGTGTCTCAAACTTTGTGAAAAATATTCACATTTTTTTACCTGCTCTTCTAACAACAATAATAATAATAACTCTCAGTAGTGTACTTTGGCTCTCCCCACATCTCTACCCTAAGGCATTACCTGTAAATCTGGTATCAAGGAGGCATACCTCTTTTCCCCGTGACTCACTGTAGTGCTCAACTTGATAGATTAGCAGACAATGCTCGTCTTTGTTCCACTCCACTCCACTCCACTTTGTTCCACTCCAGTCATCCCCTGTGGCCACCCTCCCTTGCTACTCTACCTGGTATCAGTCAATCTGGCTCCATCCTGCCCTGTTCTCCGTCAACTTTTCTGCCTTCTGGACACTTTTAATTGCCTGATATCACATCTGCTTGTTCCATGTTTTCGGGCAATAGGATTTTTCATAGCCATGGAGCAACAAACAGCAACTGCTACTTCAACAGAGAAGATAATCAGCTATTGGAACAATTTGCCAAGGATCGTGGTTCTCCATCACGGGCAATTTTTAAATCAAGATTGGATGTTTTTCTAAAAGTTCTTCTCTAGGAAATATTTTGGGGCAGTTCTCTGGCTTGTGTTCTATAGGCCATCAGAATAGATGATCAAAATGCTCCCTTCTGGCCTTGGAATCTAGGGAAGAAACCCCAACGTCCATAGCGGTGATAGTGTAACAGCTTAATGCATTCTGTTCCTTCATCCCATGTGGCTTTCCCTGAGCTCTCAGCCTGTTTGCTGTCTGTGATGCCTCCTTGAGGATTTAGTTATAAGGGATAATGGGTCAGGCAGATAATTGTGTCAGGGATGAGACTGACAGGACTGAGCAATTTAGAACTACTGTGAGCAGAGATAAAGGACACATTGGTAGGGACACCAGTGGCTTCAGAAGCTTGTCTACATTAGGGCTCTCCCTGTTGGTATTGCTGCTGATGCTGCTTGATGGGGAAACTCTTGTGTTTAGAAGGGAAAAAAAAAGACAGCGGGAGAAAGATACACTACAGAGGAGGGCAAGGTGGAATGGAAGGAACTTACAGTGGCAGGCAGGTGTCTTCATTATCATGTGAAGAGCTCTGTAACAAGTGCTGGCAAAGCAGCATGAAGAGGGTCTCAAATTGGGGGGTCATGAGGCTATTATGGGGGCTTCATGAGCTGTCAGCCCCCATGTATGCTGATATCCACCTTTTGGAGGGGTTGTCACAGCCTGCCATATTTGCAAAGGGGGTCACAGCAAAAAAAGGTTTGAAAACCCCCAATGGACCTGTGAGTGCTCAGTTTTTGTCTAAGCTACAATAAAAGCATTCCTCCAGTGGTCTGGGTGTCTTTAGCAATCTTTTAAAAATGCACGAATAAATAAGCAGGCAGTTATCCCAGATCAGCTCAAATATCTAGCAACAAGGCACAGTATGAGAATTCAGGAGACAGATTCTAGCACTGGTTCTGTAAGTGACTTTGGGCAAATCAGTTCACCTAAACAAACTGTAAAACCTCAATAGGGAATCACATAGTTTCTGCTCCATGCACTATGATTAAAAGTTACTGGTCATGATCTTTCTGTATCACTGGTGTGAATAAAGGTGAAAAAAGGCATTAGCAGGGGGAATCATCTATTTGAACCTTCCATATAGGGACATAAGATTGACTGTATTTCTGCATTGTGTGGGTCTAGAGTTGATTCCTGATGTGTCTGGATTGCCGTTTTAATTTTAGGGACATACAGTAGCACCTCAAAGTTATGAACTCCTGAGTTATGAACCGACTGGTCAACCATACATCTCCTTTGGAACCAAAAGTACACAATCAGGCAGCAGCAGAGATTAAAAAAAAAGGCAAATAGAGTGTTGTACGGTGTTAAATGTAAACATCCAAAAAAAAATAAAGCGAAGGTTTTAAAAAAGATTTGAAAAGGTAAGGAAATTCGTTCTGAGCTTGTTACATTTAAATTAAGATGGCTAAAACCAGCATTTTTCCTCTGCATAGTAAAGTTTCAAAGTTGTATTAAGTCAATGTTTAATTGTATACTTTTGAAAGAACAACCATAACATTTTGTTCAGAGTTACGGACAACCTCCATTCCCGAGGTGTTCGTAAATCTGAGGTTCTACCGTACTTTGAAACTTTTACTGAGGTTGGAGAGTACCTAATGAATGAATAGTCCTATTGAACTCACTAGGATTATCTGTGCAGAAAAATACCATTCAGTTAGGGGAGAGTTATCAGAATCTGTCCCTTAGTTAGAGTTGAAAACAGATAAAATAATTTTGTACTCTGACATGGTGATCTTCTATCCAAGGATCTGAAAGGACTTTATAGACTAAACTTCAAAACTGTTTCCCCTGCAAAGTAGGAAAATATTATAACCCTATAATTTGAAGAGGTATAGTGTATAGATCACATGGAAAATTTTGGTGCTCAGATACTATAGTAGTAACAAGCTAAATAGAACAGAACATAATGTACATTTCAAAACTCTGCTTTGCTACATACCATTGATCTGAAACTTTCAGTCCTTCTTGGTAGACACATTTGAGCACTGAATCAAAAAACTGTGCTTAGAAAGCTGTACTCAGCAGTAATTAATGTTTTAAAGTTTCTGTATAAACATACACACCCAACCTACATAAATGCTGATCCCCAAGAGGTTTGTGATTAATAGTTAGCCTTACTTCCTACCTAATATACTGGTACCTCTAGCTATTGTAAACACACTATATACTGCTAAGAATTAGTCCCAGTGTGAAGATTTCATTTAGCAATTACTTTTCCTTGCTGAAATTTTAGAGAAAAATAGCATGCGTCTACTTCTGTAGGAAGTTCTCCACATGCCAGACTAAATTCTGAAAATCTCCCACTCTCCTTCTCCTTCCCTGGTATGATCTGAATTTTAGCCCACAGCAGAGGCATCAGGATACAACACAGACGGTCACCACCATGGTCCCTGGAACAGCAACTGGAATTCTTATTAAGCTATGTGATGTGAACTGCATGTCTCCACATCAGTTTCCTGATCTCTGTGTCCACAGCAGGACCAGCTGGAGGAGAAAGAGGTTGAACATAACACTGGGGTAAGGGTTTCTTGTGTATTAATATGGAGCACCACTGCTAGTCAACTGCAGTGGGTCAATAAAACACCTCACTAATTCAAAAGTGTGGTAGATCCCCAGGTCAGCAACTGTCTGTCTATGGGACCTGCTACACCATCCCTCAAGACCACGTAGATGCATGGAGTTTGCTCAAATACAGTAAGACTTCTATAAGAACAAGTTTTAAAATCTTCAGATATTTGGCTCTATGGCCTTCCAGGCCTACCGTTTGAGTGGGCCCTATGAAGCATGGAGTCTCTGTGGTTGTTTTTGATACTGAAAAAGGCTCATTTTTGAAATGGGTAATAGAATGAAGCTTTTTAACCCTGGGAACCCTTGGCTCTCACCCTGATGGAGCTCAATAGACCCATGAGACCTTTCTTTTTCTTCTCCCCTGCTGCCTCTGTGGCCCAATGTAAGTCCCACCTCCTTCCTTCCACTTTCTCTAACAAGATTTAGAGAAATCTTGTCACCCTCGTTCCAAAAAAGCCCAAGTGTCCTGAGGTTTTGTTTTCACTTGCCTTATTTCAGCTGCTGGAATTCTACCCCATTCTGCTCACACTGTCACCAGCACCTCCCAGATGCTGATGTACAATACTTCTCTCTGCAGCTTACCAGCTGGTGGATGGGGCAGAAGCTGATAGCAGAAGAGGTAGAGTACATCAAAGAGTACAGAGTGTGGGTGTGCGGGGCAGAGTAGGAATGGCTCCCACCATGATACTGCACCTGCCCCCACATGCCTGCCATCAGAAACCCTCCCATCAGCAAGCAGTACCGCCTTGTGGCCCTGATGAAACAAAGGATTGGCTTTAAGGTGCTGAGTACACTCCACCTATGTATGTGTGAGAGACCTTTACAGCTCCTGAAGATAAGATCTCACGGGGCTTCATCAAACCCTTCAAGTGACCAAATTGTAGTATTTTAACCTGTTTCATTTTTCAAAATGCTGAAGGTGGATTTAGTTTGTGAGAGACAACGATGAGTGGCATGAGCCAAGCAAAAGTCAGGCTGCAGCAGTCCAATTTACCCCCAAATAGCTCTGCCAATGACCTTTTATTCCAGCCTACTCCTGAGCCCCTCTTCGACAGAGTGCTTGTTATGAGTTATACGATGGGAACAACTATCTGCTTTGTAAAATATTATATACAGCATGTGTAAACAAAAAGCTGAAAATATCAAGCTGCTAGCACACAGACTGACCTCTGACCCTGCGCCTGCTGAAGTCAAAAGCAAAACACTTATTACTTCAATGGGGTGACATTGCGCTGCTAGGGTTTGACTTTGTAGCAGATCTACGCATAGGGCAACTAACTTCAGTGGAGTTCTGTGTTCATAGCAGCTGCAACATCCATTCCCCAAATATTTGTATCCAAAATGTGGGGGTGTGCTCCCCCAGGGAAATGCAGAGGACTGTTTGGGACGGGTATGGGGTGGGGTTGGGGCCAGCTCTAATGGGAGGGCGGGGAGGAAACACCGTGCTTCCAGCTGTGCTCTGTCCCACCCCCAGGCCAACTCTGTCCCCAGCCTTGCTTCTCTCCCAACTCCGTTAGCTCCCTAGTCCTGATGTGCCCCCAGACCAGATCCGCCCCCAACTACATCTCCACTCTGCTGCCTGCTTCACCCCTAGCCAGCCTGGTCCCTCATTCTCTTTCTGCCCCAGACGAGCTCAGCCTCTAGTCCCAGCTCCTCCTCCATCCCCAGTTCCTTCCCGAGCTCCACTTTCAGCACAAGCTCTGCTGCTGAGGAAGCCTTGACTGTGCATTAATGAAGGGGGGGAAGGGGGCCATGCAGATACATTCCCTTACTGGTATGGAGTGGTGCAACTGAAAAAGTGCACCACTGCCTTTGGTTAATATTTTCTAGTCAGCTGCTAAGTATCTCGTGTCCAAACAAAATTTTGCTCTTGTTGCATATAGTTTTGAACCTATTCTTCTTGTAGTCTCTACAGTCTATTATTGCAAAGACAGCCAGAGCTGTTTGTTAAAAGCAGACACCAAGACATGCTTAGGGAAGAAAAAAGTATTTGTAGATGTCCTCATGTCTACGCACACAAGTACATACAAGAACCTTCATTTGCTTGCACCATTAGCCAATTTGTTCATGAAAATATGGGTATGCACACGTCACGGATGTTTGTTTCAGTACAGTCAAAGTTTTGTTTAATGCTGGGCCAAATCTCAAGGTTCTTACTAGTTTTTTACTCAGGCCAAACTCGCATTGACTTGAAGATTTGTCCCATTTGTTTATATTTTTTGTATATAAATAATCACACTATATTACAGAAGCATCTTATCAAGCTGACAAATTATATCACTTTGATTCCCATAGAATCATAGAATTGTAGGACTGGAAGAGAGACCTTGTGAGCTCATCTAGACCAGTACTGTGTGCCAACAGAGCATAGAAATGTAAATTCAGAGCCAACTTAATTAATTAATTATACCAGGAACTTCCAAAATATGCATCTTAATCAAGTCTACTGTATGAATTAATCCTTCCTACTCTTTTCCAACTAAAACGCTAGCAAGGGACTGTGTTGTGCTTCCTGCCCAGAATCCTCCAAATGCTAATTTCAAACCTCTGTGTTCTCTTACAACTGTGCATGATTGTCTTTCCCTAGCTGTTCCCAGAGTTCTGCGAGTTCCCTTCATTTGCTTAACAAACTTAGTTAATAAATCTAAGATTTGCGCTTTATCAATTAGCCCTGCTGTTCAAACTGCCTCAGTAGGTCCTGAGGAGGAATTTGGGCTTGCTAACTGAAAACAAATTGAAAGTCTGATATAACTGGACATGAAAATAAGCCATGTAAAAATATTTTAAGGATAATCAATAGTTCGGTATTTCCATATAACACTGGATAATATTTGTGGATTGTATTTAGCAGACAGTATTTGATTAAAAATGGCTACAATTCATGCTTTTTTATTTTTTTCTTTGCAACACATACAAAAGCAATATCCCTCAAAGCAGGCTTACACTCGGACATGAGATGGGAAACTTATGTATTTTTAAAAGCTATCTCGCTTTGCTTAAAGCCTGGAGCTGTGCTAAAAAACTGGTACAGTATAACAACATTTGAAACACAGAAAAGACAAGATTTATCTAGCTAATCAGGAAATATAAAACAGAAAATGAACACCAATATTACAGCATTACATTGAAACAAACCACAGTAATTAGAAGCTTTGAAGTCAAGCCTATATTTTCTTTAGATTCTTCATGAATTATTGATCCACCTTTCTCATTAAAACAGAATGGCATACTCTTGCAGTAAGTGGACAAGTGACTACAACATTTATATAATCAAATATATCTGCATCTGGTAATGAAAACATGTTTGTGTGTAGAATACCCATTCTGAATTAATATGTCTGCAAAACAGAATTACTAGCCTAACCACATTCATTTTCTATTGTCTCTAAACCACGGCTCTCCTCTGAAACATTATCATGCAATCCAGTATTTCAAACACCCATCATATTAAGCAAAATATTTTTCAAGACCCTATATTGTGCACTAGAATATTTCTTGACTATAATGAGATGTAAATAAACTGTCTGACTTACCTTAATTTCTCCATTTCTGTCGCAGAGGCCTACAAGAAACCAAATAATAGGAGCAAGTGAATGAAGGAAAACATTCACTCTGCAGATTTATGCATAGTTTAGGCTTTGCAAATGGCTTTCGACAAGTGTCTACAAAGCGACAGAAAGCGAACCCCAGATCTGCATTAGCAGAAAATAACACGGACAGATTAACTCAGAAATAATGCAGCACGCTGCAGAAACACTGTATACCCAGGAGCCATGGGCAACAGAATGAGTCAGTTGTAGCGCTGAGGCAGAAGATGAAAAAGCAAGTAACAGGTTACTGTGCCTATTGGATTTCATAGGGAAAAGTTGAAAATGCTGTGTGCTAGCCTGTGTGTGGTAAGCACTGAGGAAGCATTCTGCTGGCTGTTGAAATCAAGTGATTTTATCTTACACTAATTTGAGTTCAATGTATGTGTTCCACAGATATCTTGACAGGTGCAATGGACACAAGCAGGAGTTTTGGGTAATCAAATTAGTTTTTCCAAGTAATATTCCATCTTTACGATTAGCAGCTCAGTGCATTTGTCCTTTACATTAACCCTTTCATATCTGCTTAGCACGGTCTGACTTTAGAATGCCTTTAGCTTTTTGATGCCCATGTACCTTATTTCTAGCATAGAATCCTATTAACCTTTTGATTTCCCGTCACCATAGCTATAGCATAGAGCCTTTTATTAACTCTTTGATTCCTGCTTATCATACCTATAGCCTGGAACCCTATAAATGTGTGATTTATGCTTACTACACGAGCAGCCTATAATTTCATTAACCCTTTTGAGTTCTGTTGACAAGAGCTGTTTTAGAACATTTTTAACCCTTTGACTCCTGCTTATTCATAGCATAGAATTTCATTAACCTCCCTGACTTCTGTTATATTTTATTAACCCTTTGGTTTCCTATTCATCATCCTCTCGTATAGACCTTCAATAGCTGCTTTGAGTCCTACTTACCATACCAGTAGCACAGAACCTCATTAACTCTTTGGGAGCCCATTTACTGTAAATGGGGAATGAAAACTCAGAGCAATTCTGCAATCCAAAGGTTTAAATTCCAGCACCCCAAAATCTCACACTGGAAGCATTACCTATAAATCATGAGGTTTCTAAATGTTATTGGTTGAATGACTATTGTGTTTAAATATAAAATAGATCAAATTAAAGATTAAAAGTAGGAAAATGCAAATGCAACTGTGAGACAGCAGGATTTATTTGCCAAGTGGCCAGCAAAACATTCAAAATGGCAAACTGTTAGTTACTTTGTGTTGCTTTTTATCCTGTCTGTTCATATACTTTTGATTTGCTCATTACATGAAGTCATCAGTCATGCACATGGATGCCTAATAATCTCTGATAAAATGTATGAAGAATCACAGAGAATCCAGTGATTCATTCTTGACTATATCCTGGTGTACAAGATGCCAGCTGCAGGAAAAGCCCTTTCTAGCTCCATTCACCTGGGTGCAATGCACATAATGCAGTCACAGTATGTTTCCTGAAAGACCAGGACAGTTAGTGGTAAATCCCAGACTGTCAGATTAAAAAATTACCTTGGGATCCAGGATTGCTATATCTAGTCATATTTTCATATCTTATTAATAACCTTGTGTTTGTGCAGTTTGCATGAACTGGGTAGTTTACGTGGCACTGGTTTAAAGATTAACATCTGGGGTTTTTCTTTGGGTGTGGAATACTGGGATGGGAGTGTCCGATGGGATATCACTTGACTTCCCACACCATTACCCTCAAAAAAGACCCTGCATTCAAGGGAGATTGGATACAGCTCCTTCTAGAGCTATTCAGTGCTTCTCTGAGTGTAAGCTGGAGGGGTCACTGCATGCCACGAGGTGCTGAGTTCACTGCTTCCATTATGCTGCTAGTTTTTGCTGGCATGGGGGAAAGTGATTGACCTAGACACTTGTTTGGTACTTTGTGTTCTGCTTTAGTCATGGGACTAGGGGAATCGTGTAGTTAAAGTGAAGGACTGAGAGCAATAAGTTCTGGGGTCTTTTTCTGGCTGTGCTACTGACCTAACATGTAAATTTAGGTGAGAGACTTACCTTGTTGTGTCCCAATTTCCCTCATCTGTAAAATGGGGTAATTACACTTACCTCCTGTACCTCGCTGCAGTTCCATAAGGCTTAATCTTATACTTTTGTGAGCCACTTCTCCCATGCTTGGAGGGAAGGCAACAGAAAAGCACCAAGTATTTATTAGTAAGATGCATTTCAAAATAGATAGCAACTTTGTGAACTCATGTCATCTGGTGTGTTTGTATAATGTCGAGCACAAATGGGCCCCAAAACTGATTTGTGGAGCTTTGGTTGCTACCACATTACTCCTGTTAGGAATAGGAATCATCATTTAATCCAACTGATTGAAACGCTTTTATGCATGGAAATGAGTTTACTTGCTGCAGACCTTCCATGTTAGCAAGGAGGTTTGTACTATGTCAATAACATAGATGTCACTTAGGTTAGACTATTGCAATGTCCTTTGCATGGAGCTAAAACATAGGCGTCTGACAAAGAACACATGGCGCCTGTGTATGGGGATCTGCACTGATTACTTGTGAAGCTCCTAGGTAGGCTCTTGCATCCTCGCTCAACACGCTGGAGTCGACATTCAAAGCAGTGCACTGTGGATAACTATCCCACAGTGCAACTAGCCGCAGAGGCTTTTGGCAAGCTTGTTGTCCTCCCACGATGCAATGTGCTCCCTCCTCCTCCCTTCTTGTCCCGGACAAACTGCAAATGCTTTTTCATGCCATTTTTCTATGCCACGTGCACACTGTTGCTGGAGAGACATGGAGCCCGTTTAGCTCTGCACTATCATTGTGAGCATCACAAATACCTCACGGCTTATCCTCAGTATTTTCAAAGGCGAGAGAAGAGCTGCAGCATGCAAAACAGCGATGTTACTGAGGCCGCCCTGCTACAAGACATAGAGAGGAACAATTCCCATTTGCTGCAGGCTGTCCCGCATCATCTTCAGTCTGTGGAGTACTGGTTCTGGTCCCGGGAAACAAGCACAAATTGATGGGACTGCATCGTTATGAAGGTTTGGGCTGATGAGCAGTGCCTTCAGAACTTTCATATGTGAAAAGTCACTTCCTTTGAACTTTGCGCAGAGCTGTCCCCAGCCCTAAAGCATGTGAATGCTCACTTGAGACCAGCTCTGACAGTGGAGAAGTGAGTGGCCATCGCTCTGTGGAAGCTGGCAACCCCAGACTGCTACTGGTTAGTTGGGAATCAATTCAGAGTCGGTACATCCGCTTTTGGCGCTGCTGTGATGCAAGTGTGCAGGGCCATCAATAGGCGTCTGCTAAGACAGGTAGTGACTTTGGGAAACGTGCAGAACACAGTGGACGGGTTTGCCATAATGGGGTTCCCAGACTGGGGGGCAGGGGCAATTGATGGCACACACATCCCTATCCTAGCACCTGACCACCTTGTCATAGAGTACATAAACCCGAAGAAATACTTCTCAGTGGTGTTGCAGGCCCTTGTGGATCACGGGACGTTTCACCGACATCATTGTGGGGTGGTCTGGAAAGGTGAATGACGCATGCATCTTTAGGAACTTTGGTCTGTTCAATAAGATGCAGGCATGCACTTTCTTCTCTAACCAAAAAATAAACACTGGGGATGTGGAAATTCCAATAGTGATCCTGGGAGATCCTGCCTACCTCTTTCTCCTTTGGCTAATGAAGCCCTATCTCAGGCACCTGAACAGTGAGAAGGAGCATTTCAATAACAGGCTCAGCAAGTGCAGAATGGTGGCAGAATGTGCATTTGGCCATTTAAAAGCCAGATGGAGATGTCTGCTTTCTAGGTTTGACATCAGTGAAAAGAACATCCTGTCAGTTATATCTTCATACTCTGTGCTCCACAATTTGTGTGAAACGAATGGGGGGAGGTTCCCCTAGGGTTGGGTCATGGAGGCTGATAGGCTGGCTGCAAATTTTGAGCAGCCAGATTCCAGTGGTATGCTCAGAGCCAACCGCAGAGCGCTTCGGCTTTGGGAAGCATTGAAAAACCAGTTTTGCAATGAGCTGCAATAATGTCTGTCTGTGCTGTGCCCTTTTTCCCCCATCCCATACCCTCACTGCAGTGTCCCCCCCTTTTGACCCCACTCAAACTATGAATGAATAAAGATAGATGTTTTAAAATGCTACAAAGTTTTATTTGTGACCCGTTTTACTGGGGGGAGAGGAGGATAATTTAACATTGTAAAGTGTCACTGTGCAACAACTGTCATTGTGTGAAGCTCTTAAAGGGGCTGTTGTGTCCTTCTGCTCACCTCCACTAGTGTGGAGTGCAGCACGTACTGCACCCTCTCAGCCTCATCCTAGACCGCTTGGGGGTGGGGGCTGATAACAAAGTGGTAGGCGGCAGAGCGTTTTGAAGGGGCTGTAGAGGGAGTTTGTCCTGCCACTGCTCTTCTTGAAGCTCTACCAGATGCCTCAGCATGTCAGACTGATCCCTCATAATATGCAACATCTCCTGTTGCATATCATGCTCCTGTTCCTGTGCAGATCTTCTGTGTTTCATGTCCGTGTCTAGTTTTTCAGACAAGGACATCCTCCAGGCTCTGCGCTCTGTGTCAGCAGCTGCAGAGGCATTCGTTAGTTCACTGAACATGTCATCCCGCGTTTTTTTCTCCCCCGCTTCCTAATCTGGGAAAGTCTTTCAGCTAGAGTTTGGCAAGGGGGCCGAGGGCTGAGGTGTCTATTGTAAGATAAGCAAAGCACAAAGTTTGTGAGCTGACCCAAAGTAGTAAAGGTAATGTTAGAATGTAAAAAGTACTCCCCTTCATATTCACAAGGCTAAGCCAGACCCTCATTCCATTCTGTATATCTCAAAAGGTTTGGACTGGCATTACTGACATGGTAAGCAAGGGGCCCTTGCATCTGTTATAGAAAGGCTTCATTAGCACTAAAATTCACAATCCACACTTGAGCAAGGAGAAGAATCACTGGGATCCCCTGTAACATGCCAAAGATCTTTGGGAGGAGGTGGGCGGAATAGATTAGAGGACACTGTGTGTGAAGTGTAGCAGCAGAAAACATAGGGCAACCAGTGTCCCAACGCATAATGCACATTGCAACAGTACTAGACTAGGAATAGTCTTGGGGAGGCTCTCAGGGACCCTGTCCATGGCAGAGGAATAAAACTGAGTGACTGTATCTGTCGGGTACTTTAAACTTGCACCTTCTTCCCTAGATGACCATGTGTGATCTGTCTCCTGAGGGTAATGCAATTGGAAAGGGAAGATTTGCTGTAAACATTGGGGTACAGGCCTGGACCTTATGCTGCTGTGCTGTGTTCCATGATGATGCCTGCTCATTTAATAGCAGAGTGGTGGGGGAAAGTATCCTACCGTGGCAGAAGAAATAAGGCTGCCCCCCCAGAAACCTTCTGCAAAGGTTAACAGATTACCTCCATGAAAGTTCCCTTGAGATATCCACAGAGGAGTCTCAGAGCATACCTCTGCACATAAATACTCTGTTCTGGGAGTAACCCTCCATAAGGTTCGCCACCTGAAGATCCTCCTTTCAAAAACACAAACTCCTTTTAAGAAGCGGGACTGGGGACAGAACCGCAAAGAAAAGATGTGCCGCACACACTCACCAGATGTGCCTTCCCCTGCATCTCGATCTGTCCCGCTGTCTTGTGTGTGGCTGGACTGCTCTGGGGTAACGAACGGGTCCTGGCTCTCAGGGAGAATGGATATCCCACTCTCCTGCACCCTGCTCTCCTTGTCCACAGAGTCCTCCTCATTTGTCCTGGACTGGGATTCTTCAGAGCTATCGATGCTGCGTGGTGGCACAGTGGTGGAGTCCCTGCCGAGAACTGCATGCAGCTCCTCATAAAAGTGGCATGTTTTGGGCAAGGAGCCAGAATGGCTGTTAGCTTCTGTAGTTTTATGATAAGCCGGCCTCAGCTCTTTGAGCTTAACATGACACTGCTGCACATCCCTGTTGTGCCCCTTCTCCAACATGCTATGAGATATCTTCTTGTAGATATCTAAATTTCTTTCCTGGCTCGGAGCTGAGCCAGAAGAGACTCTTTGCCCCACAGACCGATGAGATCCAAGACCTCTGGTTAACTCCAAGCTGGAGCATGTTTGGGCTGTGCAGTCGCCATGAGCAGTTCAGCTACAAAGCTCTCTCCATGCTGTCTAAACTGGAAATGGAAATTCAAAATTTCCCGGGGCTCGATGGGAGGAGCTATTTCCTGTGTATATGGTTATGTTACAGCAGAGCATGAATGTCCAAAGCGGTCACAAGGGGGCATTAAAGGATACCTCCCAGAGGCCAGTGGTGTCAATTTACATTGTGCTCTGCCTACACAGACGCAAACTCAGTTTTTTTAATTTGAATTCAGTGCTACACCACTTGCAAAGGTGGTTTTATTAGGTCAACATTTACCGCACTTTAAATCAACAGAACTTACATGCCAATGGAGATGCATTCTTTAGGGGGTTGACATAAGCAGTGTTACGTCAATCCCCATTGCCTGTCTAGTGCAGGCCTAAGAGGCATTAATGTACTAAGGTTTAACCCTATCTTATTATGCATAGCCTATGTACTGTATAAATCAATTTCCAGAGAATTTACCTATTCAGGCTCCATCTATTCAAGATGTCCTCAGAACTAGACTGAAGTCTAATCCATGCTAATTTTAATAGAACCAGATGAAGTATACAGCTGCATTTGGTTGGCTTCTCCAAACTGAATGCAATGGATGGATCTGTACCAAAGAAAAAGTGTTCCCATGAGATTTTCAAGGGAAAAATATTTTTAAAAATCCAGCTTTTAACTCTAATATTTTAGGCACATCCTACAAGAATTTATTTCTTCATCTCTTTTTGAGCTAGGATATATCACACAGCATAAGAATTGTTTGTCACCAAAAGCTTATTTCTGTTATGACTGAATAATTTAAGGATCAAATTCCTCTCATAAGAAAAAACCGAGGATATCTGAAGCTTCCCTCTTAAAACTTGGGGAGGTCTAGAGATTTCCACAGCATCATGAGGTAAAAAAGAAATTTCCAGTATAATTCTGACTTTATAGGCCTTTCTTTCTTCCTCAAACTTATATGAGTGTCAAATAAATCAGAAGGGAGATCATAAATATTTTTCAAATGTAACCGAGGGATTCTCTCCTGCATACTTAGGAAAATGTAACATTTTCAGGTTTTTTCGCCACATAATGTTCTCAGGATTTTTGTCTTGTTTTCTTAATTGAACATTAACACTTTAAGTCTCAGGGCCAGATCATCAACAGGCACCAACATAGCTCCTTTGAAGTTAAGCTTTGCTGATCTACACCAGCTGAGGGTCTGCTTATGAGTGACTTACTCAATGAGTCCAACTCATTCCCTTCTTACGAATACTGTCACTTTTCCTTATTGTTTTCCATCTGGGTTATTATGGAGAAGATCCTCAGGTACTGTAAATTGACTTCAGTTAAACTATATGCCAGTTTATGTCAGCTGAGGATCTGCCCCTATATTTCTGTCTTTACTTAGCAAATGATCCAGAGAAACTTGCACAAGAGACCATGCAAATTAGACAATCAGCAAATAGTGCCCTCTTAGGAGACCACTCTAGGGGCCTCAAAGATACTGAGTATAATTATGCTCCATCTTACTAGCAGACAGCCTCAGTTAATCAGCTTTTATACATGCTGTATGCTCTCTTCCCAAACTCAGGCTTCATCTGTGCTATATTTGTCTCATCTGGTTTGTTAATAATTGATTATTTGGCTTACAATAGCACCAAATGGCCCAATTGAGAATGGGTCCTCACTGTGCTAGGTGGTCTACAAATATAGAGTAATAGAGGTATCTCCTGCTCTGATGAGCTTGCAATCTAAAAGGTCACACCAATAGTTGTACACTTACATTGTTTTCACTCTCCCTACCATGCTGGGATACACCACCAGTGCTTGTGTTTGGTTTGTTTGCTGTTATTCAGTGTCATACTATGCCCCAACACTACAAAAAGTTAAAATAATAAGCATTACATATCCCAGTAACCTTTTTACAGTGCACTTGCAGCAAGCTTGACTTGTAGGAAGATTGACCACAAGGTACAGTGCACCTGAGACTATTAGAAGTGAATAGATGCTGAGGAGCAAAAAGGAACCAAAAATCAAATGGACCACCTAAAGTATGTATCTTTGCACTATTTACCATACATTGCTAACGTACTTTTGTGGGTGTATATAATGTATTTATTGTTAACTCGGAAGTGAAGTCTATAATTACATTGTGTATTTTGGCACAACAGCTGCCATTTAAAAAGTTTGCATTTGTCAGAAGATTGTACATAGGGGTGTCTCAGATATAGTTACTTTCTACTCTGGCATTGCAAGTACCACTGTGTAGTAACTCTTGGCAGATATTGACTTTGCGGGTGGCCATTATAATATCCCCTAGGAGCGAAGCCTGGGTGAAACATAACATCTGAGTCTTAAGATAGTTGAAATGAACTCATTTATGTACATGTACATACATATGATTACATACTGAAGATGGATATAGTGGAATAACTTATTTTTCCTGTTTGTAGATAGCAGTACAAAAATTCTGTTCCCTATATTCTTAGATTCTTAGCTAATATAAAGTATACATTTTCTTATCTGTCTAAAACTAAGTGTACTCACATAATAGTATTGTTATGGCATGAGTCACCATGTGGTGCTGTTACTTAACATCTTAAAAGTTTTTTCTTAGCACGTGAACACCATTTAGTCTTTGAGGAAAGTTTTGTAATGTGCATTTTGGGGTGAGCTCTGGCAAGCAGCAAGAGAATTTGTTTTTTGACTTAAACTCTCTAATCAGAATCAGTTGTCAAGACAAAGTAGTTTACAGGGAGCAGTGCAGCAGTGTTTTGGCTGAGATTCCTGGAAGAGGGGGATTGCCTATGTGCTATTTGTGGTGTCTCTGTTCAAGGACTGGTGTTTATAATGCAACATAAACAAATTGCATTAATAATATATCCAGATTCTATGTCATTGATATCTCCTCCAAAAGGAATTTGACCTGGAAGGACTCGACATACACTGTCACGCAGCAGAGATGTAGCATCTCTCTCTTTATCCCAGTCCTAACCAACGTTTATAGTACTTCATAGCATCATTGGCTTGGCTTGGCTTATATCTGGAGCAGTGGGTGCTCTATTTAATTAAAAAGCCATTGGTCTTTGATACACAATTTGGGTTTGTGCCTGCAATTGTTTTAAAAAGAGAACCTTACTTAACAGATGAAGGAATGAGATCAGAGATTTAATATTAAGGTGATCTTTGATCTTTCTCTTCCAAATCAGTCCTTGCTGGGTTTTATGAGATATGCTCTAGTTCAAAAAGAATCTTTTGGAGAAATTTTATGGCCTGTGTTATACAGGAAGTTTGACAAGATGATCACTATGGTCCCTTCTGGCCCTGGAATCTACAAAGGGAACAGCATTAGTGCCAAGACACTTTGGAAGAGATTTAAAACAAAAATACCTCTCCAATTCTGCAATTAACTGAGATGAAGAAGTGCTCGGTTACCTTAATTAAGGGAAATGGTTCAAATTACCTCTCTGGCGAATGTGCCAGTAAAATTGACTCCAGGGGTAGAAAATAGAAGATCAAATTCCTAGAAGTGCTGTCAATTGATGCCAGCGCTAGTTTCACCTTTAGAAGTCAATCCTTGTATGTATGTGGTTGCCTGCAGTAGCACAGGATTGGACTACACAACCCAGAATGTCCCTTCCAGTCCTTTGTCCCTCGTTTGTACATGTAATTCTCATTGACATTAAAGAGAATACGTGTACATAAAGGAGAGAACAGGCTGGTTGTTCATTAGGATGATTAACATGATATTTGAAGTCTAAAAATATTTGAGTAACATCCAGTGTTAAAACTTGAAACTTCGAAATTTATTTGGAGGCTTTATGGAAAGACCAAGACTGCTTGGTTCTATTCTGGACTCTGCCACTGACTAACACTTTGAATGAATGTAACCACGCTGGCCCCAATTCAGCATACTACCCCTATTTAGAAAAACTTTAAACGTGTGTTTAATGCTATTAAAATCAATGGGGCTTAAGCTCAGTTCTGCAAGCACTTGGGATTCTGTGACTTGGTATACTCATTTGTAAAATAGGTTTTAATAATGCCCATCTCAGTGGATAGTTGGTGATCACAATAACAATAAATTAACATTTGTAAAGTGTCTTTCCCTACCCACTTGGAAGTATCTGGATGCCTCAGGGACAGACAGACTGAGTAGTCAAAAGTATTTATATGGCTCTATTGTTATAGTAACTGAGCACCCTACAATCTTTAGAAGTATTTTCCCGCACAACACCCTGGCAAAGGTGCTATTATCCCCATTTTACAGATGAGGAGTGGAGGAATAGAAAAGCTAAGTGACTTGCCCCAGGTCAAACAGGAAGTCTGTAGCAGAGAAGTGACTTGAACTTACATCTCCCAAATACTAAGTGACTGTCTTGACCAGATGATCCTTACTTCTCATCTCACATTAGGTAGGCTGTGTAAGTGAGAGAGGCTCATTCCTGCCCTCTCCCCCATGCAGTCACATACAACGGTCAGCCACAATCTAGCCCTAATGTTCTAGTAAATAATGTGCTACCTGTTTAGAATACACAAGTCTGAACCCCACATGCCTTAATTAGCAACAATTTCTGGCCTTTTGCAAAGTCGCAAGGCTATTCACTGAGCCCTGTAGTGTCTTTGTAAAATGTTTGAGTAAGGTGAGCTCTGTGCTGGACTTAGATGGTGTCTTAATTGCTATGAGGTCATAAGAGGTCTTTTCTCTTCATATTCAGTGTGTTCTGTATTAATGTTATTGGGTAGTACTTTTTCCCTGTGAATTTAAAGGAGTCTGTTCTTACTCTTACATTGAGCTGTTAGGTTTTATTCTGGATACATTAAATCAGACTCTGGAAATTCCTTTGTCAAAAAGGAAGCTGTATAGTTAAAATTACATCTCACTTCTCACACATCATGTTTCTCAGGAACATTTAGCCAGTATTATCTAGTGGCTTCACTTGCCTGTTTTTCCTTATGCAGTGCTATTTTTGGATAGTTTTGATCCAGTTGGATTTAAAGAGTCTAGTTGTCAAGGCAAGAAAAAGAAGATGTTTAAGGTTGAATTTGTCAATGATTCAGCCATGCTTGTTTTTACTAATGCTATTCACAGTCCCCATAGAAGCCACATTTGGAATGGGGGACATAGTTATAGTATAATAGTTGTATGGTACTATGGGAGATGTATATCAAATATAATTTTAAACCAGCCAGGATCATTAACTATTTGAGAGGCCTTGTCAAATGAGTTTCTCTGATTACTGTGGGTAAAATCTTGTCTCCTTTGCAGTAAATGGCAAAACTCCCATTAACTTCAGTGGGGCTAGGATTTTATCCCATTTCTTTCAGACAGCTTTAGAGTTTTTGCATCTAACCGGAAAAAAGGTGGAATGAAGTCAGCTTTGATTTCCGAGCTAAAATGCTGCAGGAACAGAACATTATACTAGGTGACAAATGCAAAGATAAACATAGTATTCAAGGTCCAATCCAAAGAATACAGGAAGTCAGTGGAAAGAATGACCTCATTGGGTTTTGGACTGGGGCTTTAATAAACAGTGTGAGATTATGCTGAGAAGTCAAAAAGCCAAACTCTTGTAATAATAAAAGCTCTTATATGCCTCTCTAGTCCATGTGGAACATAGAGCCTTCCCCACCGTCTTCTATCTTTGCTGGCCTCCCTCTGCAGCCTTAGCTTCTTCCTGTGTCATTTTGATAGTTTTCAAATGTGCTTCTATTGGTCATTTCCAGTAATCCTCAGTCTGCCTTATTTCTCTTGCCTGCAGGGTTCCAGTCCTATGCCTGTCTTATTAAGTTGGTCAGATCTCTCCTCCATACATGTCCTAGACATCCCCATTTTCATTCTGTAATTTTCTGTCCTATCAGCTTCTGTTTTGCCCTCCTTCAAAGTTCTTTGTGATTTTTTTTTCTCGATATGTGATGTTGAGGATTTGTCTAAGGCAGCTGTTTATGAGAACATGGAGTTTAGATAATAAGGTCTTAACAGATCTACAAGTTTTAGTGCCATATAGCAGGACCAACTTTACAATGGAGTTAAGTATTCAAAACCTTAGTTTGGAGGGCAAGATTTCTGTTTCTCCAGATTGGCTTTAGAGGTACAAAGGCATGTCTGGCTTTCACTCTTCTGGCTTTGATATCTTTGTACATTCAACCTGTTGTACTTACAATGCTGACAAGGTAAGTGAAATATCAGACCTCTGCCATGCCATTCTCAGATAATGTTATTAGTGTTTCTTCTTGTGTATTGATTTTCACAGTTTTCGTTTTCTTGGTGTTGATTTTCCATCCTGGCGATCATTTGTTTTAGCTTGGATGTTTCCATGGGTATAGGATAGCAAGATGATGTAATCTGCAAAGTCAAGGTCCTCCGACTTCTGTGCGGAAGCCCCTAGATTGTTCTGTAGTCTCTCTCTCATTATCCAATCTATTACCAGTAAAAAGATCATGGGTGACGTAAGACATTGTCTGACACTGTAGTAACATCAAATGGCTTAGTCAGTTCACTGTTATGTATTACCTGGCATGTTTATATTTTCATAGAAGCACTGAATGATATTCACAAATTTCTGTGGGATTCCATGTGGTATAGCAATTTCCAAAGAACTGTTCTATCCATTGTAGCACAGGTTTTATGGAAATACATAAAATGAATATAAAGCCAGTCGACTGACAGTCCTGTGATGATACGTGGGGTTAGTATTTGAATTATACATGATTTCTCATGTCTGACCTCTGCCTGTTCTTGTCATAACCTTGAATTTATCACTTTCTTTTTGTCTACATATAATAATAATAATAGAATAATAAATACCTTACTTGGGATAGACAGCAATTGAAGGCCCCTCCAGTTTTTACACTCACCGAGGTCTCCCTTTCTTTGGCAGTTCACTATATGACTCTTTTCCCCTTTCATTTGCTATTGTTTTCCTTCTTCCGATATCTTTTGTAAGAGGCCTGTCAAATGTCTACAATGTTCAAGTCTGCCTTAAGAACCTCCACTGGAATATTATCTGGACTTTTCCAGACTTCTAGAGATATAAAAGCTATATGTGCCTAATTAGGTGAAGAAAACATTGTCTACTCCATTAATATATAGGTCTCCAAAGTAGTCCTAAAATGACTGATCCAGCAAACCACTTAGACACATGAATAACTTTGAACACGTGAGTTGTCACACTGAAGTTAATGGATTCTCATGTTTAGCACAATTTGTCAAAGTAATGAAGAATAAATAATCATCAGAAACCTAGCATCTAATCATAAACAGTGAATTCTGAGGAAAAAAACCTTAGTGATTGAGGAAACCAGGTAATTAAAAACTCAGATTTAGAAGGCATTTGATGTATCTCTTTCCATTACTTCAATGAATCAAAAGAGAGGAAATGTGGTAAGTTAGTGCACAGATCTCTGTAATAACAATGGAAAAAATTATACCAGTATTGGTTTGCACATGTAGGAGCTGAATTTGCATGTAAAGAAGTGCATTTTCTGCTTTGGGGATAATAATTAGAGCAGCACATTGAATCTCACAGTGAGCTCTGCATGGGTGAACATGCATGGAGCTTACTATAGGATCAGGGCCTTGGCATGTAAGACAGGATTTGATATTGTTGTTCTGATTCAGGTGACACTCCCGTTGAAGCCAGTTACTCCCAACTGACTTTAATAGGAATTTGCTTCCATGAGCACTGCAGAATCCAGCTAAAAAGATCTGAATAACGCTTGCTCCAACTCGCTAAATGAAACACCAGCGAACAAATAATAGACAGATGGTCAAGAATGGACCATTTAGAGAATGTAAACAAATACACACTTGGTGAAATTAAACTGATCTGGGATTTATAGAACAGGAGGCTGTTTGTTGAAGTTATTCTTTTTAGTTCTCTCAGACTTGAAAGTCTGATTTTTTTTTTGCTAAGGTATATGCAACATGGAAGATTTACAGGACTGAAGTAACAGTCTCCTAGCAACAACATATCCTTTGATTGTACTCTTTGATAACTATTAAAATACATGTTAATTTCACTACACATTACAAAATAAAACGTTGGGTTCCATAACTAATGAAATGAAGAATTTTGATTTACATCTTCCGTTCAGAATATCAATGCACTGGGCTGGAATCGCAACACGGTTACTAGGATACCTCCATGCAGTTTATATTAACAGCAATTTTTTTAGGTAATCATTACTGGGTCCCAATACTGGAAACACTTAGGCACCTAAGAACACACGAGTAGCCCCATTGAACTTAGTGAGACTACTCATGAACTTAAGTGCTTGAAGAATTAGGGTCTTAATGTCAGCATCTTGGCTTATATGCATTCTAACATTATTTTTCTCCCTTTGTGCCTCTGTGTGTCTCATTAGGCAATCATTTTTTGACAATCTGAGAACAGGAAGTCAAAAAATTTAAATCCAAACTGCAAAAATTTGCACTCTGATCCTCATGGGAAATTTTGACTGACATAGTGGCACTCCCAGGAGTACTTCACCCCTATGGAGTGCAGTATATCACTCAAAATGCAGCTCTGAGACCCGGAGTGCAGAAAAGAAGGAAAATACATGTAAACTAAAAGAAATATCTGCAATCTATGGCAGCTTATAAAAGGGGCAGCTGCAGTTGCTTACCAGGAGACTTCAAAAGCACAGAATGCAGGACTCTGCATTTCGAGTAGGATCCAAAGAGGATGATGCATTACTGTTTTTAGTAAGTGAAACAAGAATGGTCATGGCTCCAGAGAGAATGGGTCAAAATGTTTTGAAACCAAAGATTGACCAAAAAGGGGGAGGGAGGGAAAAGGGAAAGTTTTCTTTGTAAAAACTTTGGCAAAGACTTTTCTCCTATATTTTGACCACCTATTTCTAACTGAGCAGCACAAACAAGGAAGTATTGAAAGGAAGAAATTAAATAAAACTGGTTTCATAAATGTAGATTTTAGAAAAATTGATTACCCCTATAGAAAATAACCACAGAAGTTAAAATGATCTCTGCTTTAGTTTTTTACAGGAGGTTTCCAAAAATTATACAAAGGCTACTACTGAGAGGAAGGATGGTCCAGGTGATAGGGCAATCACATAGCACCTGGAAGACTCACATTCAAGCCCCTGCTCCACCACAACTTTCCATGTAACTTTGAGTAAGTCACTTAATTTATCTGTGTGTCAGTTTCCCAGCTGTAAAATGGGGGATAATAGCACATCCTGCCTCACAGGGGTGTTGGAAGGATAATTAAGAACATAAGAATAACCATAGAGGAACAGACAATGGTTCATCTAGCCCTGTCTTCTGTCAGTGGCTGGTCCCAGATGCTTGGGAGGGAGTGAACAGGGCAATTATCAAGTGATCTGTCATCCAGTCTCAGCTGCTAGCAGTCAGGGTTTAGAGGCAACCAGAGCATGAGGCTACATCCCTGACCAACTTGGCTAATAGCCATTGATTCACCTATCATCCAGGAACTTATCTAATTCTTTTTTTAATCTGTTATGCTTTTAGCCTTCACAACATTCCTCTGGCAGTGAATTCCACAGGTTGACTGTGTGTTGTGTGAAAAAGTACTTTGTTTATTTTAAATCTGTTCCATATTAATTTCATCGGGTGACCCCTGGTTGGTGCATTATGTGAAGGAATAAATGACACTTCCTTATTCACTTTCTCCAAATCATTCATGATTACTTCTATCATATCTTCCCTCGGTCATCTCTTTTCTAAGCTGAACGGTCCCAGTCTTTTTAGTCTCTCCTCAGATGGAAGCTATTCCATACCCCTAGTCGTTTTTGTTGCCCTTTTCTGTATTTTTTCCAATTCTAATGATATTTTTTGGGATGGGGCAACCAGATCTACATGCAATATTCAAGGTATGGGCATACAATGGATTCATATAGCAGCATTATGATATTTTCTGTCTTCTTAGCTATCCCTCTTCTAATGGTTCCTAATAATCTGTTAGCTTTTTTGACTGCTGCTGTATCTAGGTACCTAAGATAGATTCTGTTGGTTTTAGAGTAATTTCTATAGAACCCCATTAAGTATCTGTAGAATCCCATTAGGTTCATCCTTAATTAAATTCTGTAGGGATTGGTCTACACTGCCACCAGCAGTCGATGGGAGATATGCAAGCTACATCCTGTCGACTTACTTACATTGCCGTAGTGTGGCGTCTTCACTGTGCTGCATTGGCAGGAGATGCCCTCCGGTCGACACAATTCTACTCCTTTTGGGGAGGTGGATTAATGGCGTTGACCGGAGAGCACTTCCGGGATTGACTGAGTGTGTCTCCACGACCTGCTCAATCGATCCCACTGCATCGATCCCCAAAGAGCTGGCCATGTAGACATACCCTAGGACTTTTTCTGTGAGGAGCAGTCCTGCAAAGAAGATGGCTCTCTGTTATTTTTCTTACACAGAAAAAATAACTATACACTTTTGGACAGAAGGGAAAAAGTATAAATGTAAAGTCTCCAAGAAAGGACACAATGTTTTTGTCTCCTCCATTTTGTCTCTAGAATGACAGCAGCTTTTGCAACAGGTATTTAAAGATGCAGTACATAGAAAAGACTCAGAGCCGAGTTATACCCACTGCATTGTATGTAACTAGTAAGTATGGTTAAAGTAAAATGGACTGGTTTTCTCCAGGCAAACACAGTCGAGTAAAATGTCAAATAGAGATATTACTGTACTGCTCCAGTAGGTCCTAGAAAGATCACAGGTACAGTCACACTGCCCAAACATCATCCACTAATCCCAAACAAACCACAGCAGTGAGTTTCAGAGCTCAGGATGCCTGATTTGGGCTTGTGTTATGGGGCTGAAAATAGCAGTGTAGCCATTCCCTCTGGTTGGGTTTCAGAGCATGAGCTCCAGCTTGAGCAGGAACATCTCCGTAGCTAGCCCTGTAGCATGAACCTGAGTCAATGGACAAAGACTCCGAGACCTGGTCTACGCTTACCTGGCAATTCGGCAGCAATCGATGGGAGTTATGCAAGCTACACAGAGTAGTTTACGTAACTCCCATCTACTGCTGTGCTTCTCTTCTGCATGCTGTCTTCACTGCATTGCGCCGATGGGAACCATGTTCCCATCGACGCAGCGCTACGCCACTTGTGGGGGCGGATTAACAGATTAACTTCTGGATCAATTGAGCGGGTCTTCACTGACTGCTCTATCAATCCAAATAGGTCGATCTGACAGTGGCAACTTTGCCGCCATCAATAGAGACATATCCTGAGACTCACTGCCATGGAGCTTTTTTCTTGCAGTGGAGACATGCCAGATACTTTCAACTGTAAAGATGTACAGTAGCAATGTCTGATTATGTGTTGGCAGGGAGTTTTGCCATTCAATATCCTGTTACAATAAATTGTAAGGGAAAGTAAATTTTCCTTTCATCAGCTCTCTTGAGTATGCTGTCAATAGACTCAGCCTGCCAACCGATTACAGTAATGGTGTAAGAGGAAAGCTACTTACAAATTGGATTTGTAACTATAAAACCAAGATCATAAACAGGCCTAAAATGTTCTTGAGTCTGTATCCTACTGCTTAAGTAGCTAAAATGATGGCATTTCATGACTCTGAACAAGTGCTTTTCTTCCCATTCAGAGATTCTTCTCTCCTTTAGTGCCTATACCATTATTTACAATAGTAAGATTTGTTTCCGCATCATGGAAGCCATGTGATTTCTTTAAATATATCACTTTAGTCACATTCCAGACACACCATGCATACACTGTCCTTTGGGTCTCTGTCTGACTGAGACTTTGACAGATATCTGAGCCACAGTCACATTACGTGAATCGACGTAGATGCAAGGGATCATACTTCCATTCGCCTCTCACATGGCTGCAGTAGAGAGAACTAGAACAGATGGCTGAAACTTAAGTAGGGTCTGTGAGGAGGCTATGAAGAGAAGAATGGGAAATTTCATACAATGACATCCTGTACCAGAAAAGAATGTTCTGTTGTGCTTATAGGCTGCATGTGTTGGGGGCACATTATCCCCTTAGCGATGCAGCACCCAGCACTTTGTTGGGCTAATGGATTCTGACATGTGCCAGCTTTGGCATGTAACGTGGGGCGAGAGGATCTGCACTTGCTGCAGGCATGGGAGCTGCAAAGCCATTGGAAAGGAAGGGTTCTGGGAGTTGCTCTGCATAAAGTCCATGACCCCTCACCCGCCAAGCAGGTCTCTGTATCCTAACCCTCTTTGCCTCTTCTTAAATTGCAGAGGGTTCTGCCATAATCCCACACGAGCTCCTTTTTTGGTGAGTGAGAGGAACTGAAGTGCAATCCCTGAAGTGAGGGGCTCTTTGTTTTTGTTTTTGTGTAAAGAGGGGAGAGGACAAGGTATCACTGGAATTGATTTCCTCCCACCCCTATACTCTCCTCACTGCCAATCAGGATGGGATCCTCTTTGGCCCAAACCCATAAACTCTCTTATTGGAGTTGTCAGCAGGGGGGTTGCTCTCTGTGTGATGACTTCACACAACACGACTACTTTTATTTGGAGGGATGGTAGGTATCTTTAGAACTGCATTGTTTTCAGCTTCACTAGAAGACTGGTTCTGAGCATCAAAATGACAGGTGTACACAGAAGAACAGGGATTACTGCTTCCCAAGATCCCAGCACAATGCACAGATTTGGGGAATAGGCAATATTTGACAGTGAAGTTAATAAACAATGTTACTTAAATACTTATCTATTGTTACCACTCACTAGCTTTCAGCTCATGGTGAAATCAAAGAATGTTAAATTTGAAACCTACTTTTTTTTGTTTTGAGAACCCAAATTGGAGGAAGACTCAGAGGATGGTCCTGTGGCTAAGGTAATGAACTTGGACTCAAGAATCTGGGTTCAGTTCTTGGATCTGCCCCAGATCTCCAATATGATCTCGAGGACCTTGATCCTGCAAACGCTTATGCACATTATTAACTTTATTCATAGGGGAGGTCTCACTGAAGTCAACAAGTGTTTGCAGGTCCAGGCCTTGCTCTGTACCTTGGTTCCCCATCTAAAAGATGGGGTAGTATCTCCTCTCTCCTGCCTTCTATCTGTTATGTTTACTTGCCCCCAATAGTTACAGTCTCTTACTATAGTTTTATAAAGCGTCTTGCACAGTGTGTCCCAATCTCAGGCTATGTTTAAACTGCACACTCCTTACAGCAGTGTGTAGATGACATACACTGCATGCTCCCGTAGGATGGCTATAAACAGAAGTGTAGACTGTGAGATGCTGCTTGGGCAAGAAAAGACACATGAACACTGTGGGGACATACCCTACATGACTTTCTACACACCCAAGCAGTGCCTCTCCTGTCTACACTGCTATTTTTAGCAGTAGTGTCCAGCTGCAGGGTAGTAGGAAGAGTCTTTCCTCATCCCAGGGAAGGGCTCTGGCAGCTCCTTGTTTCCGAAGCCTTTCTTTGCTGCCTCTCAGCTGCCAGAGTCTTTCATTGACGCGTCTGGCTGTGGACCATAGTGTGGGCGCAGCTTGCTTATCACTGTGGCATGTAGCTACATGTGCCCACCAGTGATGTGCAGTGTAGACATACCTTCAGTCAGGGTTAACAAACACTACTGCAATAATAATCTGATCAAATGATTCCAGAAAATTGATAAAGACTATACCTATTAAAATAAATTTACTATGTCCCTATGTTTTAATATATTTAATGTTTACTACAGCTTTTCCTTTTAGTGTAAACTGAATTTTGAGGTCAGCTTCCTAGAGAAATGATGGTCCAGTGGTTCTTATCCCTACTCCACCTGCTTTAAATTTCCTGCTCTGCCACAGATTTCCTATGTGACCTTGGGCAAGACAATTCGTCTCTTTCCATCTCAGTTGTCCATTTGTAAAATGGGGATAACAGCACTTCCCTATTTCCTAGGAAAGTCATGAGGATAAATGCTTTCAAAGATTATTTGGCATCCTTGCTTCACAAGTATTTTAGATAGATTCATTAAGTCCTCTTTACGCTACTCCAGCAGCGTAAATGGATCTTAATTTGGATGTAAAGTACATTGAAGGCCCCTTTTACAGTACCAGAGGCATGTAAGGATTCTTAGAATTAATAAGAATCAAATCTGATTATCAAACAGTGAAATATAATTGGTTTGCTCCTGTGCAAAAATAAACAAAGCCTATTAATTTGCTGAACAATTTGTATCAAAGCTACAAAGGATCAAACCGAAGTTCAATGCTGAAAACCCACTGACAAATTAATCAGCCTGCTAAAGCAGAAAATGCAGGGTGCAGACGCTAAATAAATAAAACAGATACGCAGCCATATAACACATGCTATATTTACATTAAATTATTTTGTTGGTGTCCAAACACAGGGGCATTGAACTGAAGCCCAAGATGGAATTTAGTCATACAGTTCAGCTGTAAAATCTATTGTTCGTTCATTTTAACAATATATATGTGAAGCACTGAGGCGCAGAACCAGGGAGATCAGAGCTGTCACCAACATGACAAGATAACGAATCCAATAAGACAAAAAGTTTCAGATGAAGGTTAAAAGTATGGGATAGAAACAAATGGAAATAACAGAACTAAAATAGGAAAAAAGACATTCATAATTCCCATGAGTAAACCAGAAAAGAGCTTCTGGCATTAAATGCTGATTGCAGCTACTACACATATATATATGAATTGCTGGAACATGTCAGAATAACCTCTTCTTATCCTGATCCTTTGACCTCAGTGGGGCCAGGATTTTGCCATACTAATTCCGACCCCTCCCCAGATGTCAATGTGAGCTTTGCCATTGACTTCCATGGAGCCAGGATTTCACCCACAGTACACAGGAGCTTCCTATGGACATGAGATGGGCATGATTTAGCCATCCCTATGTAGTTCAAAAGATATATTCAAATTGCAAGTGAGGTAGGTAGGAGTACTTCTGGCTTCAACATCTCATTTGCTATTATAGAGTAATACACACACACACACACACACACACACACACACACACACACACACACA
>ML675611.1:22480156-22540384 GCA_007922155.1 Mesoclemmys tuberculata | reverse complement strand
CACACACACACACACACACACACACACACACACACACACACACACACGTTTATATACTTGGTACTTTAAAAGGGTCAGTTTCACAAAATTGAAAACAATTGAGTCAAATCAGCTAAGAGGAAGGATTTAATCAGAAAAATGTAAACCATAATTGGGAATCATTTAAGAATACCTTACTAGATGCCAAAAAAAAGCCACAGTCCCACAACAGAAAAAAGGCTGTACTGCTTAAAAATCAAGCTTGTTTGGTGGGGAAATGAAGGCAGCTGTGTGTGTTCAACAAAATAAAGAGGGGGAAAAGAAAGGGGAAGTTGATAGTAATGAATACAAATAGAAGTTAGGAACTGTAGAAAATTGATAAAAGAAGTAAAGGGACATGAGGAGAAGTCTATGCCCAGCAAGGTTAAGGATTATAAGAAGATATTTTAAAAAATATATTAGGAACATAAAGAATCCTGACAATAGTATTGGTCCATTACTGGATGGAAATTGTAGAATTATCAATAATAATACAGAAAAGGCAAAAGTGTTCAATAAATATTTGTTCTATATTTGGTTAAAAAAAACAGATGATATAGTCTCATCAGATGGTGATAATACTCTTTCTGTTCCATTAGTGTGTCTGGAGAATGTTAAACAGAAGCTACTAAAGTTATACATTTTTAAACCAGGAGGTCCAGAGAACTTGCATCTAAGAGTTTTTAAAGACCTGGCTGAGGAGCTCTCTGGACTGTTAATGTTGATTTTTCAATGAGTCTTGGAGCACTAGGGACGCTCCAGAAGACTGGAAGAAAGCTAATGTGTCAATTTTAAAAAAAGAGTAAACAGGATTAGTTGGGTAATTAAAGGCCTGCCAGCCTGATATTGATACCAGGCAAAGTAATGGAGCTGCTGATATGGAACTCAGTTAATAAACAATTAAAGGAAGATTTTATAATTAATGGAAATCAATATAGGTCTATGAAAAATTGTCAGATTAACTTGATATATTTATTGATGAGATAAGTTTAGTGGATAAAGGTAATAGTATTGGTGTAGTATACTTAGATTTATGTAAAGCATTTGATTTGGTACCACATGATCTTTTAATTAAAAAATGTAGAATATAAAATTATCCTGGCACACCTTAAATGGATTAAAAACTGGCTAACTGATAGGTCTCACAATGTAACTGTAAAACAAAATGGAAACAGGAAATCATCATCAAGCAGGTATACTTCCTACAGGGTCTTGCAGGGATTGGTTCTTGTGACGCTGTGGCCAAAAGAGCGAATGTGATCCTGGGATACAAAAATAGGGGAATCTCAAAAAGAAGAGAGATTATTTTATATCTGTATTTGGCACTGGTGTGACCACTAGTTTAGTGCTGGTGCCCATAATTCAAAAAGGATTTTGATAAAAGCCACAAGAATGATTAAAGGATTAGAAAACATGCTTTATAGTGATAGACTCAAGGAGCTTGACAAAGGGTAGGTTAAGGGGTGATTTGATGACAGTCTATATGTATATACATGGGGAACAAATATTTGATAATGGACTCTTCAGTCTAGCAGAGAAAGACATAACATGATCCAGTGGCTGGAAGTTGAAGCTAGACAAATTCATACTGGAAATAAGGCATATTTTTAACAATGAAAGTAATTAACCACTGGAACAATTTACTAACGGTCATATTAGACTCACCAACACTGACAATTTTGAACTCAATATTGGATGTTTTTCTAAAAAATTTTGCTCTAGGAATTATTTTGGGGCAGTTCTATGCTCTGTGTTATACAAGAGGTCAGACGAGATAATCAGAGTGGCTCCTTCTGGCCTTGGAATCTATGAATTCCTCAGGGAGCAAAGTATATCCTCCTACCCAATGTTATATCAACAAATGGAGTGGAAAACATTTTTCTCTTAAGTCTCCACTTAATGCGTAACTAGAAAGGGCTGTCTTGACCAATTGCCTGAATAGGCTGCAATGAGGTCAGCTTGCAGTGGCTTTTGAAACACACTAGCTCACGGAAAGAAATGTTTTATCCTGTCCTTTTTTGACCCAGTGGAACTATTGATGCTTTCTTTTTAGCACCACTGTTGGTACATGTGGCATTGCAGAGTGCATCCTTTCTAAGGATGCTGTTCAGGCTTGCTCCATGTTTGGCTACCATCATATTTCATTACCCAGAAGGAAGTTCATCCATCAATCTCCCAAACCACTCTGGCCTTGGGATGAGTTCAGTTTGATTGTGTGGCATAAGAATCCTTTTAAGGATTTTTAGTTTGTGGCTTTTTAATTTCAGCAAGTTTTTGTTTGTTCATAGCCTTAATTGCTCCTCATAGTGGAGGCTTGTCCCTTTCCAGCCTTCCAATAAGTCTCCAGTAATTTCTCCTGCTCTTCTATAGACTTTTGCTATTTCATCTATGTCTTTTCTGCAGTAAGGATGCCTGAAGAGAATGTGTGATGCCTGGAACATACAATCAAGTTATAGAGTTACATAAAGCCAGATAGTGACTTTCTTATTTCATGAGAAGTCCCACTGAAATCAACAAGACAACTTGCAGAGTAGGAGACTGTGCAACATAAATAAGGATACCAAAAGCGGGCCCATGGTATCTTTCATATTATACTTTCCCCCTTTTTTAATATAGCTGAATATCCTATTAATTCCTTGTGACTGCCACAGTACACTGAACAGATAGTTTCATCTTCTGTATGAGAAGACTGGGACTGTTTGGTTTAGAGCAGACAAGAAAGGATGCCATAGAAGTATGCAAAATAATGATATGTTGGTGACAATTTAGTAGCCCTGGTTCTGCAGTTTTCAGTGCCTCATGCTTCTGTAGTTAACACACAAACTGACAATCAAGTTATACAGCAACATTTTATCTCGGCTTTGAGCTCCATGGCATGCTGAATCACACCATCTAACCCAGTCTCCTAGAATGGCCTATACTAGATGCTTCGGAGGAAACTACAAGGAGTGCTGTAGTGAATAATTGTGGAATAACCTTTCCATGAGGCAAGTTTCTTCTGGCAGTCCACAGTTGGCTCATGGCTTGAGGGTTTATATTCCCTCCAAACAAACATTTTAGTCTCTCTACCTTAACTGTGGATATTTTCATCCTCCAAATAAATATCCAATTGGGTTCTGAATCCTACTTATCTCATTGTGTCAAATGTTTCCTTTTATCAGTTTTAAATGTGTTGCCTTTCAGTTTTATTGAAGATTTCTTTATTCTTACATTATATGTGGCTAAAGTGGAGCACCTGATTTACCCGTTTTATACCATTCATTATTTTCTATACTTCTCAGATGTTTCATCTAAACTAAACAGTTTTATCCTTGTCAATCTCTCCCCAAACAGAAATCTTTTCAGACTTCTACTAGTTTTCATTGCCCATATCTAAACCTCTATTTCTGCACTGTCAAGTTCGAAATAAGGTGACCAAAACATACCAGTGTCCAGACTAGAATGTGGGCAATTTGACCTAATGGTTAGAACCAGAATCAGGACCCAGGATCAAGCAAAGCTCAAGTCCAGTGCAGCAGCCAGTCAGGAAGTTGCTCAGACAACTTCCTGTGCCTCCCTCTGGCTTAAATAGTTTGGTTAGGCCACTCAGTGGGGATCCTCTTTGGTGGTGCCTGTGGAAGAGGTCAGATTTCTGCTAGCTCTTCACTTCTAGAAGTTCTGGGTGACCCATTTTGTGGTGGCCGGGGTGTGAGGGCTGCCTGGGAATTTGAGGGCACTTACACCCGGTATTCTAGGTGAGTGTGAAATCCTGCCTTATAGAATATCGTTATAAAATTGTCAGTATATTTTACATCCTAATGTTTATACATAGTAACATTTTCTCTACTTTTCTGACCATTCCAACATGTTGAGTGGGAAGGTTTCCATTGAGCTGTCCACAAAGATATTCTGGTCTATTTCCTACATTTTTTTCCAGTTAATTTAGAGCACAGCTGAAACTATTCTTTCCAGCATACGTTACCTTGCATTTGTAAACTGTGAGTTCTGTCCACCATTCTGCTACCCATTCACCCAGCTTTGTTAATTCCCTTTGAAGCGTCTCACTGTCTTCTCTAGTCTTCATTAGCTCAAACATTTTTGTGCCTTCTTTGGATTTTGCCACTTTTTTCTATACCCCCTTTCCTCACATCATCAGTAAAAGAAGTAAGCTATGCTGTACCTACTATGCAACCGCCAGGCACCCCACTATTAACCTTCTGCCATGTTGATAATGGACCATTTAGTCTTACTCCTTGGTTTTCTGTTTCTTAGACAGTTTCCAGCCCAGGACAGAACTTTATCTATCATCCTTTGACAACTTAGTTAGGTTAAATTGAAGCTCATTCTACTAAATCGTTCTCCAGCACCTAATAAATATAAAGCCCTTCTCTATGCACTAATCTTCTCATCTGCACTAATCTCTCTCTGTCAGCATGGCATACAAGAAAACATACATTTTTATTTAATCAGAACTGATAGGCTAATAGCGTGTTTGCTTTATAACATGAGGTTCTAGTATCAGTTATAGCGTCTACTTCCCCTCACCTTTTGTAACCACGTGCCTTTTTTACTATGCGATAACCGTAATAACAATAGGCGTTTGAACAGTCCAGGCGGTATCTTCAGTTAAATAAGAAACAAAATATTTGAGTTCAGAGTGAAAGTTATGGTAAAGATGGCAGGTTGTCTTAATCTGATAGAGCTAGCTGAGGCAGAAAGGGTAGGGGATGGCTATTTCAAAGCCATTGAGAAAAACAACACTACTAAATATTATTTGTGACAATAGAGAGGAATCATCGAGTAGACAGTCATGGCATTTCCAGTGGGCAGAATAAGGTTAAATCAATAGGCCATTACACCTAATGTTAAATCAATACTCTATTATCAACTTCTCTTCTTATTTTTTGGCCAGCTAGCATAAATCCTGCTAAAAACACATTAAGAACAGCAACAACTAAAAAAACATATTGATTGGATAGTTGAAAAGCTGAAGTTTGGTGCAATTATAAACACTGTAATATGTTTTTCAGGAACATTACTTGTGCAGAATGGGTAAAATCCCATAAAATAATAAAGCCAAGATTTTAAAGAAGTAACTATTGATTGTGGTTGCTTCAATTTTTGGGTGTCTTCAACTTGAGGCACATCAAAGGGGCCTCATTTTCACAAATTGCTGAGCACACATCTGTCCTCTGAAAATTAGGCTCCTTTTGTGTGTTTGAAGATGGGTGATCAAACATTGAGGTATCTGAAAATCACTTGCCCCTTTTGAAAAATTTGTCCTGAGTGTGAACCAGATATTGACCATGGCAACGGGAAAAGCGAAACATTTCACATAAAAGTTGCTGAGCTTTTATACATGAAAACAGACATTTGTTTTTCAATAATTTGAGTCCCCCCCATCCTTACAGCGATTAAAAGGAATTCCCATTGGGAATTAGTAGTTCCAACCCATAGGCAGTGTACATCGAAGCACAAAGTAACAATAAATAAATAATTTTAAAACTACCCAATTTTGTAGCCAATTCAGAAGGAAAAGGGGAGAAAATGTTGCTCCATTTGATCAATAGCCTGAAAACAAAGTTCTATCAAGGAGAAACTGCTGCACAACTTCCATTTAGAATTCTTGTGGAAACAGCTTACATGAAATGATAGCAAATAGGGAGCCCATAAAAAACAAAGCTCATAAAGGAAAGAGGGATTGTCATTTGACTATAGAAAAGAAAATGGTAACATGACTGCTTGTTAAAAAACAAAGTGATTAGGCATGATTCTTTGAAACGTGAAAAAAATCCTTTTATAGCAAGATATTACAAATCAGGTCAAATAAATAACTTATGCAGATGGAATTTTAAACAAGCTGTTGCTTTGAAGAAATTTCTACCTGTATACTAAGTAGTTTAGTTAAATAAATTATAATGTGAGAGGCTTTGAAGTTTTGAAAATTTATGAAACTATATTTCAAATCAGGCCTGGGCAAATAAACCAGACATTCATTGAAACAAGTTATTTTTGATTAAAGACAATTGCTGGCATTCTTCATTGTCAGAAATTTAGAAGTCTAGTTCTTGGTAAAGTCTAGTTCTTGGTAAAGTTGTCATCAATGCCATGATTTTTCCCAAAGCTCCAAAATGGGGTAGCTAAATGATTTCCTGTTAAGAAAATAAAGGGCCAAATCATCAAAAGTTGGTTCCATGGAATGTGCATGGGTACCTGTTTCTGATGTAAATTCCATCTGTGTGCAAATGTGTGTGTATAAAGAATCCGAAACAGGCAGTTACCAATATGCATATGCAAATATTTGCTAGTGCACACTGTTCCTACATGTTTGTTTCAATTGGATGACTCAATGTAATAAGCAGTGCGCACCAGAGTAATTGTTTGCAGGATTATATTCTAAGACCTGCTGATTTGACCTTGACTTCAAGTTCTCAGTAAAGACCAGCTCAAAAGTGCACACAACATCGTATTTTACCTTAACAACAACAACAGCAGCAAAAAACACTCTTCAGGCTAATTTCTGCACATGGAAACCACCATCATCGTCAGCGTATGTTTCTTCCAAAAGTGAGGAAGTAGCAGTTTATGCAGACCCATTGTACTTAAAACCCAGTGGTAACCTCAGTTGTGCATTTTTGCCAACCACGTGCATTCAAAAATCAGGAGTTAGCCACCCAAAATAATGAGATTGGCTTAATAATCATGAGATTTAAAAATATAATTTGTGGTTATTTTTGTTTGCCTTCTGCTTTCTGAGCCTTTAAGGTGTATTCACTTAATGTTGTCAAGCTTTTCTCAACAATGAGGGATAGAAATATACTTCTTTTTAATGAAAGCTGAGATTCTCATGTACTCTCCTGATTCCATCACCTGAGGCTTTAAGAAAAAATCCAAATATTGCCAGTGTTGGTAGCTCAGAGCATTAAAGAGAGGAAATAAATGAGTGCAGCAAGAAGACAATGACAATGATGACATTAAGAATGAAGCTGGCCAGCCGTTTAACAGTTCTGTAAACACTCACATGACTGGCGCCCCTCTTCCCTGCCTCTTAAAATCCTCTTCCACAACAGAATCAATGAAGTGGCAGCCTGCTTTATTAATTATACATGTACTGCTGGGAGTCTAGGACTGGTGGTGGCAGCAGCGGCAGAAGCGGCGTGCAGTTTGTCCAGGGATCCCCCCCGTCTTGTTTCTATGAGGCTAATCGGAATTAGCCACAGTGAGGCTGATATTCTCTGCTCTGTGCAAACCGTCTCTCTGCAGCTCCTGCCCTACCAGGATGGCAGCGGGGCTCTGTACCCTGCAGCACAACAGCTTTTTACAGATCGTGCACCGCATCTGCAGTGTTGCTGTCTACTGGGACGTTATTAGCTCCATCACACCCAAATGAGCAGCTACCCCAGTGTATAGTGCTGAAAACAATAAAATAAATGTTCTATACTTCCCTATGCAATACTTCTGTCACAGTTTCCAGGGTAACTGCATCTCTGACCTGGCCCTTCCCTACCTGGTCTCTCTCCTTTTCATGCTCTCAGACAGGGCCTTGGGCTGCAGTACCCTGGTAATAACTGTAAGGTTGCCACCTTTCTAATGGTTGGTTGGTAACCCTGCCTCTTCCCCCTAGGCCCTGCCCTTGTACACAGCAAGCTGCAGGAGCAGCCTGGCCCCAGAGGCAGCGGCCGTGACAACGGTGGATGCTGCTGTGCTGCCTCCTTCCTCCCGCTTAGGGTTACCACATCAGGGCTTGTCAAATGGTACCCGGGCACACAAGCTAATATCTGGACTGTCTGGGTGAAAACCGAACAGTTGGCAACCCTAGCAGGTTTCTCTTAGGCTCAGCCTCTGCAGTTCTGCTGCCTCTGGGAGCAATGACGGTGGTATCCAGAAACCAGAGAGACTTAGACTCATAGACTCATAGGTCAGAAGGGACCAATATGATCATCTAGTCTGACCTCCCGCACAAGGCAGGCCACAAAACCCTACCCATACACATTTATAACAACCCCGAACCCATGACTGAGTTATTGAAATCCTCAAAAATGAGATCTGAAGACCTCAAGCTGCAGGGAATCCACCAGCAAGCGACCCATGCCCCATGCTGCAGAGGAAGGCGAAAAACCTCCTTAAAGCAAACCTCCTTCTTAAAGCAAAGTGTTATTTATTTAGAACAAAAGCTTTCAAGAGAAAACAGCTTAAAACAATAGGGCCTATGCCTGCCTTTCCTTAAGATTTACCATTCCCTGGATTTAGGAAGGCCCAACTTCTTTAGATTCCCTCCAGGTCAGCCTGTCTCCCTAGACGGTTTCTGACAAGTGACCACCTCCTCATAAGAGAGGGGTTTTTTTTTGTTTTTTTTTAACGATTCAGAGTTCTTTTGACCCTTTCATTCCCAGCATTAGCAGAACAGCTGAGTCATTAAAGCCTGGCGTCAGGAAGAATGCCATTGCCTTTAATTGCCTTCCCAATATTTGCTGGGGGGTTGCTTATCTATCATTATTGTGTTGCTTCCCTGGTTGTTTTTCCCGCAGCCACTTATTAAAGCTAGAACACTACATTCATATAGGAACATCTTATAACCCAATATACGATAACTTCATCTCACTACAGTGTTCATAAAATTATTACATCTCGGTAGTCTTAGATTATCACATTACATCTCTACATTCAGCACAACTTCCTTTTCCACTATACAGTTTAAAAACAGAAGTACAGTAATGATGATTACAGTTTATATCACAAGTGTTTTGAACAGACCCCAAACAAGACAGAACAGTATAGTATGACAGTAAGAATCAGAATACACCTCTGAAACCATAGAGCCAGATATTTTGGGTTTCTTTTTAGTAAGGTATCCACAATGGATTCAATAATAAATTATCACTGTGTGATAAAATAAGGGGAATCAAAGTATGTGATTGAGGGAATAGGCTGATCACCACATAGAGCAGGAAAATTTATTGGGTGTGTTATACAATAGGTATTCATTGCCTTTTTATGTGAAGATCTCAAAGCACTTTGCATGATTTTTATCCCTATTTTATAAATGGGGAAACTGAGGCAGAGAAGTTAAGGCCCAAATTTTAAAAGAAATTTAGGTATCTAATTCCAATAGAAATCAAGGTCACATGGCAAATCCGTGGAGGAGGCACAGAATAAAACCCAGTCTGACATCTTGTTCCCTAAAGCAGGCTGTCTGATTATGGGAAGAGTTTGCCTTCCTCTGAGGTATCAGATGTTTTCCATTGGAGGATACCAGAATTCATGGACTGATGTCTGATATGAATGAAATTCTACCATCAGTCTGAGCTACATTTCACAACAAAATTTTCCCGTAAAGCAAGATTAAAAGAATAATCAGCAATGAAGCGGCTAACGATTGTTTCTCAACAGAAAGTAAGGATTTAAAAGCATTTTTGCTTGCTCTGTCTTGTCACAGTAAAGCAACACATATATACCTTTGTAAAATTCCATTATAGCTAAAAGGACACACAGTAACATTTACTGCAGCCATAAGGGATTTATAGTTTTGAGAAATGCATGGAGCAAACCACTGATCTATTGTATTGAAGTAGCGGAGTCACTGGTAGAACTAACCAGTAGCTTTCCTTCTGCTACTAGAAGTCCAATTAAAGTGGAAAATACTTATTATCTAGTTGTCATGATGTCTAACTAATTATTATGTCATTAAATAATGACTCAACTATAGGATTTTGTTTGTTTGTTTCCCCTGCATGGGGGAGAACATTAGCTGTTTTGCAAAATGAGAAAAACTTTTTTCTCAGCACCACACCAGCTGTCTGTAACATTGCTTTTTTTTCTCTTTTCTATGACTTGACTGACTAGCCTATAACCTCCACCAACTATAATTCCTCAATACTGAGCAGTTTATGTCCTCTCCTTCTGCTCTGTCTCTTTCAGGTAAGCAACAGCATCTTTTAAATAATGCTTCATGTCCCCAATGTTTTTACTAAACGACGTAATGTAATTTTTTTTTTACCTGGACGTTTGAGTACATTAAAAAGCTTCTCTTCATCACAGTTCTTACATACCCATAAAAGGTGATCAATGATTTCTTCCACCTTACAGAGTACACATAGTTCATCTTTGCGTCTTTTTATTAGAAAATTATTTTCGTTTAAGCCACAAGGGCCAGTTAGTACTGTAAACAAAAGCATGTCGTTAGTGCTATCCAGACCCTGAAGTATGTCATAATCCTCAACTCTAGGGCACAATTTAAAAAAAAATCTTCTTCCTTTTTGTTCATAAATCCTTTTTTTCTTTTTCCCCCATTCCTTCCATTTCTTACAGCATTTGTAGATGCTTTGTCTGCCATTTTGTTCCCTGGTATCCCAGTGTGTGCAGGGATCCAAACTACATGTATCTCCTAAGTGTGTTATTAGAAATACAGCTTCATTGATTAAATCACTTGTACATACTGAGACACCCTTTTTATCACAATAAATCCTGAGATTGAATCAGAAAAAATAACTGCTGCTGCTGGGCACACATCCCAGATCCAATTTAATGCTAGCATTATTGCTACAAGTTTGGCTGTCATGACAGCTCCATAATCAGATATTCTTTTAGATGTACTAATTCCCAGTCTTGATACACAATATGCCTTCCCTGCTTGTCCTTTATTTTTTTTTCCAGACTCATCTGTACATATGACAAAACCGGCTCAACTTTTTATCTATAGATTGGTACACTTTATTCTGAATACCTGCTGTCTCTTTTCTTAACCCCTAAGTTTATAAAATAAATCTAAATTCACATTTGGACATGCAAATTGCCACCCAGAACTAATTTCCCCATGACTAGAAGAGTTTTGACTTTGTTCAGCTTTTCCTTGTCTCTCAATTCCTGCATCCAATCTTTAACTTGAATGGCATGTGGAGTTTTAACATCATGTGCTATGGTTCACCTATCAAATTCCCAACAATCCTCAAAAATTTGTTTGCTATTTTTAGCATTGCAATTCCTATTAACTTTTCCCAGAAACCTAGGTAGGTTCTTAGAATCATAGAATATTAGCGTTGGAAGGGACCTCAGGAGGTCATCTAGTCCAACCCCCCGCTCAAAGCAGGACTAACCTCGGCTAAATCATCCCAGCGAGGGTTTTGTCAAGCAGCAACTTAAAAACTGCTAAAGATGGAAATTCCAGCACCTCCCTAGGTAACCCATTCCAGTGCTTCACCACCCTCCTAGTGAAAAACTTTTCCTAATGTCCAGCCTAGATCTCCTCCACTGCAACTTGAGACCGTTGCTCCTTGTTCTGTCATCTGCCACCACTGAGAACAGCCTAGCTCCATCCTCCCTGGAACCCCCTTTCAGGTAGTTAAAGGCTGCTATCAAATCCCCCCCATTCTTCTCTTCTGCAGACTAAACAAGCCTGGTTCCCTCAGCCTCTCCTCATAAGTCTTGTGCTCCAGCCCCCTAATCATTTTTGTTGCCCTCCACCAGACTCTCTCCTACTTGTCCACATCCTTTTTGTAGTGGGGGGCCCAAAACTGGACACAATACTCCAAATGTGGCCTCACCAATGCTGAATAAAGGGGAATAATCACTTCCCGTGATCTGCTGGCAATGCTCCTACTAATGCAGCCCAATATGTCATTAGCCTTCTTGGCAACCAGGGCACACTGCTGACTCATATCTAGCTTTTATCCACTGTAATCCCCAGGTCCTGTTCTGCAGAACTGCTCCCTAGCCTATAGGTCCCCAGTCTGTAGCTGTGCATGGGATGCTTCCATCCTAAGTGGAGGACTCTGCATTTGTCCTTGTTAAATCTCATTTAGTAGTTTCATTCGGCATTTCATTACAAGCTATCTGTAGCATGATATAGATGTTGTAACAAATGCACCACACACAATTTGTAGTGCCTAGGATTGTATTACGTCATTTTTTTTTTAGTTTTGATTTTGTTGCTGACTCAAAGGCTTGGCAACTATATATAACTGGTTTGATTAACATTGTGTATACCATTAGCAGTGTTTTCTTATGTGATCCCAAGTCCCAGCAAGACTTTTAAACAGGTACCTTCTTGTACATTTTGTGTTCTTTCTTATACATTTATCTTTAACATAGTCTGTATCAGTGGTTCTGAACCAGGGGTACGTGCACCCTTGGGGGTAAGCAGAGGTATTCCAGGGGGTACAAACCTTCCAGGGGAGTACATCAACTCATTTAGATATTTGCTTAGTTTTATAACAGGCTACACAAAAAGCACTAGTGAGTTCAGTACAAACTAAAATTTCATACAGACAATGTTATACTATACACTGAAATGTAAGTACAATATTTAAATTCCAATTGATTTTTTAATTATATGGTACAAATGAGAAAGTAAGCAATTTTTCAGTAATATTGTATTGTGTCACTTTTGAATTTTTATATTTGATTTTGTAAGCAAAAAGTTTTTAAGTGAGGTGAAACATGGGGGTAAGCGAGACAAATCAGATTCCTGAAAGGGGTACAGTAGTCTGGAAAGGTTGAGGGCCACTGGTCTATATGGTCTTTCCAAAGTAATTTAGTATCAAATATTACCCCTATCAATTTGAACCTTTTAATTATATCTATTTGTTCTCCAAACAGATAGTTTTACATTTCTTGGTAACTTTCTGTTTTGTAAAGATCAGTCCTTTGGTTTTAGCAGTGGAAAACTTGAAACCCCATGCATTTCCCCAGTCAGAGGTCTCTCCTGACACTTTGTGAAGTCTTTTTTCTGCCACTTCAATATTCCTGCTCCTAATCCACAGAGCACAATCAGTGAATAGTATGACACCTATTCCGGCACTTATTTGATTTAGGAGATCATTTATTATCATTTTAAATAACAGAACATATGGTGTACCATTTTAAGTGTATATATTAGACACAACCTTCTCACTGATCTGGATGGTCCTTTCCCTCAAAAATTCTGTAATCCTCCCATACATTCTTTCCCTTATCACTAGTGCACCTACTTTGTACAATAACCCTTCCCTCCATAGTATGTCATATGCCTTTTCCATATCTACAAAGACAGCTGTCGTGAAATCTTCATGCCTTATAGTTTTTTGTATTTCAGTTTCTAATTTAGCAACATGATCAGTAGTGCATCTTCCTCTCCTAAAACCTTTCTCCACCTTCTCTATAATGACATTGAAAGATTGGTTACTATTTGGAAAACATTCACCATTCTCTCAATAATTTTACCCAAACAGGATGTAAAGGCAATTGGTCTATAGGCATTGGCTTTTGTGGATAGTTTGCCTGAGTTTTGAATTGGACTTACTACTGAATGTTTCCACTCTACTGGTATCAATCTTTTTCCCCATATAGTGTCAAAGAATTCCAAGATAAATATCTTTCTGACAGCAGTTTGAGGATTAAGCATTATATTACATACCTTATAGGGTGACCAGATAGCAAAAGTGAAAAATCTGGTTGGGGGTGGGGATTAAAAGAAAAAGCCCCAAATATCAGGCCTGTATTCTTGCTGATATCAATAGCATTTTCAAATTCTCACATATAAAACCATTCATTCACTATAGTATCTTCATGTTTACCCCAGCTACATAATAGATTATGATTCTCTTTAATGAATTATCTTTTAATCTGGTGGAAAACTTCACTTTGGTTTTCATCATTACATGCTCCTTGGAAAGTTTTTGCTAAAACTTCTGCTTTCTCATTATCAGAACTTCCAACTATGCTGTTAGTCCCAATAAGACTTGGGATGTGGTTAGTCTTAGTCTGAATTCTGTCCATTCTTCCAATTTCCCTGTATGTTTTGGATGTCTTGGTATCTTTGTTTATCCACTCACCATACTTCCTCCTACTTCCTTTCTTAGCTTTATTTTTTTTAAATAAGTCTTTGTGCTATTCCTTTACTTTGGTTCTACTCATTAGGTCTTCACAATTTGTTGTATTTTTCACTTTTTATAGGCTTTGTCCTTTTCTTTAACTGCCACTTTGCACTCCTCATTCCACATGGAAGTGAGTTTTTAGTTTTGTGGTACTTCAATATCTGACTACAGTAGCTGCTGCTCTCAATCCCTTTGTTACATTATCATTGAAATTCTCTGTGTTATCACTCACACAGAGATTATTCACAGATTCAGTACATGTACTAGTAAATAGCTCCCAGTTAGCTTTTTTTTAAAATTCCAGGTGGGTAATTTTCTCTTACCTTCAACCTTACCTTGCCCTTGAAAAGTAATATATATTTCTTATATATTTCCCAGTTGCATTTACTTGCAATATTGGCTGTCATAATTCCCAGGACTAAACAGGAAAAACTAACAGCTGTTGCATTAAATGTAGTTGTAATGCCATTGTTTAAAACAGGGATGTAAAAGGTTAACCATTTGAATGTTTAAATGGTAATCAGCTGCTTAAACGTTTTAAACAGCTGATTACCGTTTAACCTGGGAAGAGAGCGGCACCTGGGCTGGCTCCCTGCTAGCAAGAGCAGCTAGGCGTGGCTCCCCACGAGCAGGGGGAGGCGTTCCCCGCACCGGTTCATCCACGCACACCCCATCCGTGGCCCCACGAAGTCGCGGGACCTCCTCGTCAACCTCCTCCTAGCCCTGGCCAAACTAACCATCTACTGGACCAGGGAGAGGAGGTTGGCAGGGGGTGCTCCCTGCAACTGTGGGGCCTATTTACGCTCCCTTCTCAACTCACGTCTCCGGGCGGAGTTCCTCTGGGCAGCGTCCGCTGGCTCCCTGGACACCTTTGAGGAGCAGTGGGCGCTGTCCGGGGTTCTCTGCTCGGTGTCCCCTTCTGGCTCCCTTCTTCTTAACCTGTGACCCTCGCGCCCTTCCTGTTTTTTTATCTGTTGTCCCCTGCATCTAATTGAAAAATGGTCCAGTGGCTCCTCCCCCAGGCTGGGGGGGGGAGCCTTTAGCAGTGGGGGGCTAGCACCCACCCACCTTCTCCGGTTTTTCAACAGGAGCAGGGGGAGGCGTGGAGCCCTGTTTGAGGGGTGAGCCACAGCTGGACTTGGCTTGGTGGGGATGCGCAGAGCCCAGCGTGAGGCGGGAAGGGGGGCAAGCTGCAGCTAGGCTCGGCTCCCGCAAGTGAGAGCAGCTGGGCAGCTGTTGCTCATAGGAAGGCCCGGAGCCCAGAGCAGGGGGTGGAGTTACAGCTGGGCTTGGCGCAGCTCCCTGGGAGTGAGAGCTGCCCATCTACCACCGCAGCTAGGCAGCTCTCACTTGGCACTGAGGAGCCAAGCCCAGCTTGGCTTCCCCCCACCCAGCATTTAACCGTTTAAACATTCTATTTTTAGAATGTTTAAACGAATTCTTAATTAAACTAATTTGTACATCCCTAGTTTAAGACCACTAGATTGGTTTAATCAATGAACTTCTCTAAGTATACACCATTTTAATCAGTTATCTGTCCTCTTTACAATTAATGATGACTGTTTAGCTCATCGCATGCAATATATGGTCTTTTAGCATTCTTCACTATTTCTTGTAGCTCTGAACTTTCTAATTTCCCACAGAAGTTATAGATAGTATAAATCCCTAAAGAAATATTACTCTTCTGCATTGGGATCTCAGCAGCATTATATTCTAGGCTTACTACTTCATTCTCTACAGCTGTGTAGTTTATGAATGTACAAGTGCTACCTTCTTTTCCTTGTTTTCAGTCTTTTCTAAAGGCAATAAACCCTGGATTTTTAAAAGTGAGCTTTTCAACCAACCATATATCTAGGACATATGTACATCTGGTTTCATTTTAATTGCCATTTTCTTTTCTTTTAGTTCTTGACCATGTACTATCAGACGGTGCACATTCCAATTCAAGACTGAAATCCCCATCCTAGTCATATTTGACCATCAACTTCATTCAAAATTGCATGAGTACAGTCTGTTGACAAGTTGCTAATCTAGAAGTAATATCCCACTCCCCTTGCTATAATTTCTATTTTTACCCATTTGTAATGTACAATTTAACACTATCATAAATACAATAAACCTTTCTTTATTCATTATTAGTAGATCACCTATTCTTTTATCATATCCTTTAATGAATGAGGCTGTCTGTAGTTCCCCTTTTCCTGTGCTGATTCTCCACCTGATGCTTTGAGAGGCTCCTTACAGCTTCCATGTAAGGCATGTTATTACCAATTTTTTTTCTGTTGTATCTCTTTAGCTTGCCTTGCCTCAATACACCCTCTACACAGCAAACGGTGGTTACTGTCACATTTCTACATTTGACCTCTATCCCATCTACACACTTTTCATAGGAATGTTCTCCCCCACATTTACCACATCTTGTTTTCCCTTTACAAACAGCTGCTACATGACCATCCTGTTGGCACTTATAACACTTTAAGGGAGATGGTGGTGTGTGATCTGTGGCTTGGTTCTGAGTGTGTTACTTTCTCACATAGAGTCCCTCCCTAATCAGTACAGCTGCTGCTGTCTTACTTTCTCCTCCTCATTTACCAATTAGTCTCTTACCTACTAACACTTTATCTCTGTTGTGCTTTTTAGTTGTGTCATCACTGGTTAGCTCTGATGGCACTCAATATATTACCCCCATTTAGTTTGGTCAAGTACTTTGGCAACTGGCCACTTATTTCAATTTTCCCTAGCTTTTTACTTTTTAGCAATTTGTCAGCTTGCTCTTTGTTTTTACATTCAGCTAAAAGTTCACCATCTCTCAGCCTTTTAGCTCTTAAAGCATAGGCCAGGGGATACTGTAGTTTTTTTAAATCCTGTCAGCTACTTTCACAGGGTTAACATCACCTAGTCTTATTTTTTAAGCTAGGGATCTTTCAATTATAACATTTTGCTTTATTTCCTTTCTCAGCTTTGCTTTTTTGCTGATATCATCATCATCTGATTCTGCTTCTTTGCATCTCTTCTCTCTCTCTAATAGGCTCTTCTTCAGTTTCTAGAATGCCTTCATTGGGGGTCAGAAAATCCTCCATCTCCCACAAGTCCAGCCAGGCACAGTTCCCCCGCCCCTTCCATCCAGTCCAGCTATTCTGGCTAGCTTCATGCCCCCTCTAACATTTCCCAAAATTGGCAGAGATTTCTTTCCTTTCAGAGAAGTTAAAAACACTGAAAAGGGGAATTAAAAAACAAACTCAAAGCTGTCAATAGACAATTGATACAGAAATATTGCTACTAAAACACCAGCCAGAACCAATATCACTTCTAATACTGGTTCTTGCACATAAAATTTGTTATTGCAGTGCCTAAAAATATATAGTTTAACAATACAAGAAACTAACTAAACAAGCCTACACTTCCTCAGCTTGGGGGAGAAAAAAACTACTACGCAAATAAAAACTTAGCTACAAGCCAAATACTGGTTTGTGCATGTACTCTGTCTGAAGGAGTACGTGTATGTGAAAGCCAAAGGCTCCTTCCTTTCATGCCTCACTTCCTTCAAGGTAACTGCCTTCAACTCCTTAGTACCTACATATAAGCTACCAATGCCCGGTAGAAGGAATAAATCCACCCCTTCCTTTAAAAAAAAAAAATAAAATAAAAAACCCCTACCCAGCCCCACAGGTGGTTCTCATTTCCTGTTCCAAGACTAACAGCTTGTTCTCTTATGAGTTTCAGAGGGGCAGCCCTTTTCAAACAGTTCAATCCCTCACTGAACTAACCAACATAGAATGGTGAGTTGAATGAGAATTTTGTTGTTGGGGGTGGGGGGTAGAAGGGGATTTATACAAAATATGCCACAGGGGTATTCAGAGAAAAGAGTGGGCTAAAATCTGCTTCCAGCAGCTCTCTATGAAGTTAACAATCTCAATGAGAAATAAAAATAGGGGGAACTACTTGGGTTTAATTGGTCGCACAATTTGACTCTGTGAGGTTTAAAGTAATGTTGATGTGGCTTTCACTGTCATTGCTTCTTCTTTTTTAATAGTATTTTTAATTAACTACACTGAGCAAAGTACCTCACTACTCCAGTTTACATTTGCAACAACATGAGAATGAGAGAGACTAGACCTCAACATCATAAAATGTGAATGAGAGTAATGTATGCAATAGAATTGAAGGCTCTAATCCCTATTAGAGATCCACAGCTGGGGACAGTTTCAGTGAAGTCTGCTATCTACTCACCATTTCATTTAAAGCCCTAATGAGCCACTTTTTGTAGCTGTTCATTATTTGTAATAATGATTTTCAATTTTTTAAAAAAAAACCATAATCCATTGTGTACTTGGAACTAACTTCTTTCCTTGCACAGCTGTCCAGGGAGAGGTCTATAAGTATTTTTGCTGCTGGAGGGTTAGAAAGAAATGATTATCTGGGGAAGAAAGGGCTTTCATCCAGACTCTGTTTGCTGATGGTCTGTTGTTTTTGATTTGTGATCATAAAGGTTCTCTAATGCTGATCATGTCCTGTTGCAATGTTTTTCATTTCTGCTCAGTCATCCCAGCTTGTTGGTTTTCTTGTTGCCTGACTATGATTCAGCTTTGGATCCCCAGAAAGAAGCTGGGTCTAGTACACTGTGTGAGGTTCTGCTCAGTGAGTGGCTGATTGACTTCTGTAAAGTAAGGATTTGTAAGCATTGCCATGAATTCTGAACAGCTGTTCAGTTGGATCACGTTCAAGCTATGGGGTTTTGTGAGTACAAATATCAAGAATAGATATTTTTTGGGCAAGTGTCTTTATTCTCCAGGGAACAAGAGCATTTGTGTTTGAACAAGGCTGCTATTTATTTGTTTAGTATTCTTATTTAAAAAGCTGCAGCTAGCCAGTCACGGAGAGCCTACCATGAGCCTTAAGGGACCAATCTCACACCTCTGACACTGAACAGTAAAAGCACACAGTTCATGATCACTGACATTTGTTTAAATTGACTGTTTAGCAAACACTTGCAAATAACTCATGTGGTCTCAGAAATCAGGGACAGTTTGCAAAAGATTTGCAAACAGAAATTTGTCAGCTAGCTTACTGGTGAAGACTCATTCAATACTGTTAAACACTATTCATCTGAGGTTGTGTCACTTTAAAGTCCAATAAATTCTGAAATGTCCTTTGTGGTAAAGAACAGAAAATACTTGGTTGCAATAATAACTTTTTACTGTTTTTATTCAGGCTGCTGATGATAGCACCTTGTACTTCTCAATGACTCTCAAACACCACCTATAACCATGCAAAGTTTTTTATGGCTTAACCAGACTCCCTTTTTGTGACTGCTCCCTAAATTGCACCTCCTTTATGTTATTAAGATAGAGGGCTAGATGCATAGAGAGGTGTTAGGTGCGTGAGTCCAACATCTAGATGCCACGGCTATTCACAAAGCTCCCACTCATCTGCTACTTCAGCACCTATGTTTCTGCTGTGGACAAGCACAAAGACACCTAAGTCCTGGCACTTCTAAGCTGCTAGACACCTAGCTCACAGCTGAAAAACGACTGACCTGGCTTGGATCCCTAAATCCCCGAGAAGATTCACAGACATTTATTCAAGTGGAGTTAACGCTAAGTCCATTTGAAGGGCAGGTATTAGGACACTCCCTTCTCTTTGCCGTCACCTACCAGCTACCTTAGACAGCTCCCTGCTCAGTGCAGCTAACTCTCCCTGTGCACTGCACAGCGAGCCTAGATTCCTAACTTGGGGCTATGAATTCCACTGATGTTGCAATGCTCACTATTACCCTAAATCCTCCTTAGGTCTCTAGCCCTAAACTTTAAGCTGATGTGTGTCCATCTCCACCTTGTGCATTCCTTCCGTTTCCACGAGCTCCAGATGGTGGTCTTTCCTTCTTGTTTTGAGAAGGCTAAACAATTTCCTTTCCATCTAAATAATGGATGTGTTTCATTTCATTAATGTAGGGGAATAAAGGCAGCAGTTGCAAAAGAGCTGGTCTCTTCCACTTTTCTGCATGCTACACTAGAGAGGAAAGACCTGGCCACTCTCTTATATTAGTGGCAAACTCACCTCTGTGTTCAGAAGCACAGAAGAGGCCAGTGGTGCCTGTTTATTGCTGGGAGATGCTATCTGGGAATTGTGGGAGGGGGAGGAATGCAGCTGTTCATAGCATCCAAATGAAGAGAAAATGGTAAATTTCAGCTTGTGCATCTAATAGGACAGGTTGCGGAGTTTTTTTTTTCTTGGCTGGTTAAATCAGAGAAAATAAGAATGGAAATATGAAAGGAGATAAATGGCTGAAAATATATCCAAGCACAGGGAGGGGCCCGTAAATCTGTGATGTAATCCTAGCCCTGCAAAACTCCCATTGACCTCCATATTGTCAGGCTTTTACCTGTGAACTCCTAAGCCTTCAGCAAGGCCCTTTTGAATTGAGACCGGGTCAGTTCAGTGCTCGTAAGCAAAGAGATGCTTGTTGAAACAAATACCTGATCTTGCCTGTGACAATTCCATCCCCTTTTGATGCAGCTTAACATAAAAAGCATTCTTTTAAAATACAAAATGGCATCCTGAATGGCTTTTATCCTGTTCCCTCAAACCAAACTATCCAAAGACTACATTCCATGGTTCGCATGCTGTAACAGCAATGCAACAAGGTGTGTGTGCGGGAGGGGTATGGCTGCTGTCAGTATTAGCCACACTTTATATAAACACGCCAGTCTCTTTTCTAACTCATCAAGGCTTTTGCTCTTGAGCTGTCAATGCTTCACTGAGCATTATAATTTTAAGATTAAGGTTTCTAATGCAATTCTGAAAGCTACACAGCTCTGAGGCCTTGATGTGTAAGACCACAGAGAAAATGGATTACTCAAAATCCAACTGTTGCTGAAACTATAAGAATATCCATCTCTCTCTCCCTGATTCTCCACAAATACCTGTTGTGATAGATTCAGTTTTGGAAGCAACCCTTTTTTGTTAACCAGTCCCCCATGAGAGAAATAATTTAGAACTCCTAATTGCTTTCAGTAAGACACTAGTTGCCATTGTTAAAATTCTAATAGCTAGAGAACGAGTTGGACAAAAAAGGCAATACCTTGTTTGAGTGTCACAAAGACACAGTGTGAGCTTTGATTCTGGGGATTTCCCTTGCATTTTAAACAAGCAAGAGTGCCTCCTTTGGTGCGATGAAGAGATTTTCACTATGGAGGCAAGGGTAAGTTGTTGTGATAATGATTCCATCTGATCCTATGAGATTGATCACAGCCTGCAACCCCTGTGCTTGCGCGATACCAAAGGCCATACCATAGTAGGACAAGATGTCAACTTTCAGGCACCGACTATGTGCTGGAGGTGGGTGGTGATACCTTTTAAAAACTCATAAGTTAAACTGGAAGGTTTTTTAAGCAAAGGAGGAAAATCTGAGTCAGAAAATACTGATCAGTTGCTAAAAAACAATGATTCCTCAACAACGTATTTTCTGTCCCATCCCTACTTCCTGTCTTCCTTCGCTTAACTGTCTCTTCAGTTTTCAGAGAGACCAGGTGGGTATGTGGCTACAACAACACTGTATATCTTCAGTTTGCAGTGATGTCTGCCAACAGTCAGCCACACAGGACAGTAGCACTTATTTTGCTGTAAAGGTACCGTTTCTTTGTAAATGCGCCATCTCCGCCAAAGGCAAATTGCACTGTTGGGAAATGCTTGTCAACAAGAGGTGTGATAAATAGCAGTAGAACCCCACCAAACATAGGTTCTCATTAAATTGCTTTCCTGTGAGCTAGATGTTGAGATACTAAGTTCAATGTGAATTGTAAGGGCTTGGTATCTCTCACTCTAGTGCAAGATTTTCCCTTTTCTAAGTGCTTTTCTGTAGGTAAACAGTAGACCTACTAGCAAAATGGGTTTATTTTTTCCTGTGGGGAAAATTGTGCTTTTTTTTCAACAAAGAACCAAAAATAGAAAACTTTCATCCCAAAGCCAGAAAGCAGACCTCTTTTGTGAAAAATTTAGTTTAGTCAAAAAACCAGTTTTCCATTGCCAAGCAGCTTAAACAGCATCAGTAAATTGCTCATTTTGTGTACTGGCTTGTAGCTATCCACACATTTTAGAATAGATGCTGATCTAGTCTTTGAGAGCCAGAGAAACTATAATGGACCATAGACATCTTATTGTGAATCCTTGAAGTTTTTGCATTGTAGTCAGGTGGACACAATTTCCATTAGTAAACAATAGGAGGTTTTAGAGCAGCCAAAGAGAACTCTCAAAACACAGTTTATCTTGTTTCTTTGTAAAACTGGGCCACATCTGCTGCTCTAAAAACTTTACATTGGTATCTCCTGCAATGCATGAGATGCATGAATGCTTGCTGCAGATTAAGTCCATTATTTCTTGTCCTACTTTCAGTGGACATGGAGAACAATTGATCGCTATCCTTTTTCTAACAGATGTTAACAGATTTGAAGACTGTTATCAAGTCCCCACGTAGTCGTATTTTCTCAACTCTAAACATGATCAGTTTTTTAACCTTTCCATATAGGTCAGGTTTTCTAAACCTTTTATAATTCTAGTTCTGAATAGAGGGGAGCAATTACTGCCCATGTCTAACATACAACACTCCTATTAATACACCCCAGAATTATATTAGCCTTTTTCACAACTGCATTAGATTGACTCTCATTCAATTTGTAATCCACTGTACCCTCTCCCCCCAGATCCTTTTCAGTGGTACTATTCCCCTCCTAGTTGTGCATTTGAATTTTCCTTCCTAAATGTAGTACTTTGCACTTGAATTTCATCCTGCTGAATGCAGACCAATTTTCCAATGTGTCATGGTCATCTTGAATTCTAATCCTGTCCTCCAAAGTCCTTGCCCACCTCTCTCAGCTTGGTGTCATGCTATTCTCCAACTTTCAGACCAGGTCTTGGGCTGTAAACCCCTGTGATTACTTCAGCAGGCCTGACCTGAAGTCCGTTCCTGCAGTTGTGATCCAGCCAAGAGCAGTGATAGTGGTATCCAGTACCCAAAGAACCTTCTTAAAGTATTTATTTAGAACAAAAGTATCTCTTAGAAAATAGACCACAAATACAACAAAACAGTCTGTATGCATGCCTGCCTTTCCCTAAATCTTACCGTTCCCTGAATCGGGGAAAGACCCAACTCTTCCAGATTCCTCCTCAGAGCCTCTCTCTCTGTCAACCTATGCTCCTCTTGCACTCTGACTTAGTTTCGCAGACCTGAAGAAGAGCTCTGTGTAAGCTTGAAAGCTTCTCTCTTTCACCAACAAAAGTTGGTCCAATAAAAGATATTCCCTCACCCACATCGTCTCTCTAAGGCTGGGTCTACACCGATGGAGGCAAATTCGCTGCTGTCACATTGATTGCTCTGGATTGACTGAGCAGTCTGTATAGACGCGCTCAGTCGATCCAGGAAGCGACGCAGGAAAACCACCCTGGTAATTGGAGTAGCGCTGCGTCCAAGGGAGCGCTGTTCCCTTCGACGCAGCGCAGTATGGACGCCGTGCAGAGGAGACACTGCAAAGTCAACGGGAGATACTCAAGTGATTTATGTCACTTGCGTATCTCCCGTCGACTGCTGCCGAATCGCAAAGGTAAGTGTAGACCGGGCCTCATGTCCTTGAAGCAACATAGCTACAACACAACTTTATGCAACCTAGGCCCCTGACAGTTGTGCACCTCCTTCTGCCCCCTCTCACACACTTTTTTTCCAGAGAAGTGCCTTTTAACTGTTTGTAGCTCTCTGATCTATTGTTTCCCAGCCTGGCAAAACAGCTATGTCACTTCAGGCTTGGAAGTATGCTACTGGCTTGCAAAGTTTACTTTCCTGCGTGTTTTTCCACCAGCCCCATATTAAATTAGATCAATATAATCGGATAGGAAATTCTAATAACTCACCATAGTTATACAGTAACTTTATCTCAGTAACTAAGTCACTTACAATATTCAGATGACTATTACATAGCAAGTCCACATCTGTCACACTGGATAATTGCTTTCTGCCTATCAAAATTCTCTAAAACTTCCGTTGTTGGCAATCTGATGATGTTGTGTGGTTAGCTACTGTGCTCCAGTCCAGAGGTGGCTCTATTTCAGTCCCAGGCCACAAGGTTCCTCTACATATATTAATACACTGAAGATGGCTTTCTTACACTTAGTTTCAATTACAGCTATTTGAAAAATGGGATGTAATGGCTTGAAAAATGCGATCATTTCTATTTGCTCTTATAAAAATTGTGAACTTTGAAAATTTGCTTTTAGTTCTAGTTCTAATATACCATTACCAAATGAATTTATTAACTTATGTCATTTTCACATGCTGCTAAATTGCCTTGCATAACTTATTCATTTTATTATATGAATTATACATGTACACAGTGCTAGACACGTAATGGACTCTTAAAATAGTAACAGATGGGAAGTAGCACAACAACATTCCTTTTTCTATCCCCCTCTTAACTCATGTACAATTTCTTGTAGCCTCAAGCTTTCAGGCATGTTCTTCCATGTACTTCAACATCTGTACTATTTTGCCTATTCTGCCATGTTTCATATCTAAGCCAATGGAAACTAGCACTTTCTCCCTGTGATATGGTTATTTCCAGCAACATTAATGACATCTTGGCAGCTAGCAACACAATGTATTAAATATAGCAGTTTTTAGTGAGGTGCTCTTGTCTTCAAAATACATTATATAGTAAAGATTCTGACTTTGTTTATACTTCACTCAGTACAAGTGGTATCAGAGATTTGTTTGAAGATGCATTCTTAACCATTGGATAAGAAATTGAGTTCCATAAAATCAGACCATTCACGTGAAGGAACCCCAAGTGAGCGAATGGGGCTGTATGTAAGATTTTCCCCCTTCCTTTTTACGTATTTATCTCTTCAGGCTGGAGCTTGTTGCTATAAGATGCACGTTAAACTTTAAATGACTAGTTTGAGAACAGGCTGATGTTTAAAATGAATAATTAAAATTTAAAGTAGACTGATTGATTGGAATTATAAAGCACTCAAGGAACATTTAGTTAGTCACACTGCTTAGCTGGCTGAACACTTCTAGCCTTTCAAGTCTGTACAGGGGTGGTTTTGTGCAGTGGAAAAGATGATTGTGACAAGTGGATAATTGAAACGTCAAAGAAAACACAATTCTTGCCATGAAACCAGATCTGAGGTTACCTCTTTCTATGAGAGGGCTCTTCCATTTTCTGTGCAGAGGTTGTGACCTGCACCAGAACATGCAGCTTGTCTCTGCTTCATTATCTCTGACCCATCAGGCCCTCTTTGATAGACAGTCAATGGATAACATCCAAGGACACCCTATAAAATCCTTAGCATGGGCGGCTGATGCGTACATTAAATGGCTAGAATTAGAATGAACTCACAGGGAAGCACAAAGGTGTTGTCCTCGGCGTGGAATAGGTAGACCTACTGTATCCTTCAAATGCAAACCCCTTGTGAGCAACACTTGATCTATTCTCTTGAGAACACATTGCTTTAACAGCTGCCTTCACCTAAGGCCACAACTTAGAGATCTGTGTTTGTGGATGGTCTTAAGAAGTACAGTCTCTGTGCTAATGCAGTTTTTAATTGCAGGCCTGCAATTAATGCTCCTGGGGCATAAATACTTTATGGATCAGTTCAACATAGGGTGCCTGACAACTCTATGCAATAATAAATAAAAAGCTACTGCAATAAAAATTAAAAAAAATAAGACATTCCATCAGTTTTTAATTTGTTGCTAGCCAATGGCAAGGGCCTCATCCCAGAACAATTTCCCTCCCTGTTCCCCTTTGTTTTTAATCTATCTTTTAAAAATAGCCAGATAGGAAGCTCTTCTGCTAGACCTGTTAATGCCAGACACTTATCCCTAGGGAGGTTTTCAGATGATAGGATCTGCCACAAATGCATAAACATGCTGAATTTTGCTTCACCCAATCCTGCTTTCAGAGAATGGATGAGGAAAGGATTAGTAGGGTGCCTATTGCCTTCACTGTCTCCTGCCCCCATCCCCTCTGTATTTCCTAAAGGTAGTGTCTCAGCTACTGAAAAAGAAACCTCGATTGGTATGTCTCCACTGCAGCCGGGAGTGAGCCTCCCATCCTGGGTAGACAGACTTGTGCAAGCTCTGGGTCCGAGCTTGAGTGGCTAGCCCGAGTTGTTGCCAGTGCTGCAACATCCACACCACTATTTTTAGAGTAGTAGCTCAAGCTGAGCTAACATGAGCCCGGTTACCTGGGCTGGGAGGTTCGCTCCTTGCTGCAGTGTGGACGTACCCCCTATTTCTTGCTCTACTTGGGGGTGAGGGGTAAGGTTCTACATACAATTAGGGCCCCCACAGGGAGACTTGAACAGCAATTCCCACATATTCCTATCAATACACTCAGAACTGATAAATCTACACAGCCAAAAGAAGTGGTTTTGGGATGCTCACCAAGCTTGTGCTTTGAGGTAGAGAAGCACATTTTCCAGCAGGCATTTCGCTGATTTGAGAAATCATGGTTTCTGCAGGCAGGACAGGACTTGCTCTACGTGAGACACTGTTGCCAACTGTTCCCAATGGAGGACCCGTATCCAGAGACAAAGACTTCTCTAACGTGGGTATTTGTGCCCCGATCACAGTGTCATCACTTCTCATGCTTTCTAGGTCTATCTCCTGAAGGCCTTTCCTGATTAGAGTGTTCTCCTTCCAGCTTTCGGGAGACTTTCTCATAGTACGTAAATCTTCCATGCTTCGCCCACCCGATGCATAGGTGTTTTTCACCTTAGCGGCGCTAAACGCCCTCAGGCTCATGGGATCGAGCACTCTGAAAGTAACTTCGTTAAGAAACTGAGAGAACTTGAGCTTAGCTTCAATTTTTTCCTCCACAATAGAGAGCGAGCTCGACGATCCTTGACTCAGGGCACTCAAGTCAGATGCAGACGAGCTGCTTTTGGTTTGCACCTTCCTCTGCGTGTGGCGCTTTTGGCTGGCATTTCCCACTGGATATAGAGAAGAGTGCTCCAGACCAGGGTTTTTTTCACCCCCCTTCTGACAGTGCTTTAAGCGATGGGATCGATAGCCTTCATCCTTATTTTTGCTTTTAACAAAGCTTTTAGCTTCTGACCTAGTGCTGCTCTGTAACTGAAAGCTGTCCTTGCTGGAATTGCGGGGTTTAGCGTAACTGTCCGTTGTTAAAACTCCAGAGAATCTCCCCTCAAGGTCGCTTCCTGCTTCAGGTGCACGTGCAAAGGCAGAGGCACAGCATGCTTTTGTTTCGGCCATCCCTCCAGGCCCATCCTGCTTAGTGGGTCTGCCATGTGCAACACTTTCTGGCTGAGCTGGGGAAATGGAACCCTTTGACAATGCCTCCATTTACCTTTCTGCATTGGTGTGTAAGTTGTCATCAGTAAAGTGACGGTCCCCTAAACCCTTGCCTAGCCACACAAAACAATAGAAGTCTTTGTTATACAGACACACACAGAGCCATCCAGCCTCCACGTTTTAGCACACATCCTTCAGAACTGGATCAATAGCACATTTGCATTGTTTTAATTAGTTATACTGATCAACTAAATTTATAGTTCATGAAAATTTTCCAGGGTATTGAGTGCATGGGTTCTCATTGATCTAGCGTAGCATATGATTGGTTCACAGTTCAACGAACAGGAATATATCTACAATGATGTAAATCAATTCTTACCAAGTGAGGTCTGGGTTGATTCTGTTGGAGGACTTTTTAAAATCAGATAACAGAAGGTCATTGCATAGTTCTCCCTATCCTAACACGATTAATGTGCTCTGTTCCATTAGAAATCCAGTCGCAGATCTAGAAGGACCCATAAAAGAAAAGAGAAAAAAGCATTCTTTATTTCTGCCTACTTTCACTCTAGATTAAAATGTAATGGCTCTTTATTGAAAATAAATAAATAAAGGCAAGGTTCCTATTGTAAACTAAATCGGAGAGGAGGCAATAGAAAAATTGGCACTTCCAGAGCACCTTTTATTGAGGCTCTCCAAATTCTTTTACAGGTGTTCGTGATTTACGCAAGTCTGAATAGCTCTGTGAAGAAGGGAAGCAGGAGGCTGATTTTACCTATGTGGAAACTGAGGTTAAGGGCTACATTCTAACCTTATTATCTGCCCTGAGTAGGGGGGTAGCATGTAGCTGCACCACCCCGGGAGCAGCCCAGTGAACAAACTGTGACTCAGACACAATTCTTCCCCTTACTCTGGGGTGGGGGAGGAAGTCAGTTGTTACATAACTTCGCAGTCTCCTTCTGGGTGGGTTAGCACAAGCAGGCAGAGTCCCTGGAACGATGATACAGATCCAAGCTCAGGAACAACAGGACATGTATGTATTACTGAAAGATGGGACAGAGACAGTCCCCCTCCGGATATGGAGGCTGCTGACTCCAAGCACCCCCTCCTCTCAGGGTTAATTCCTTGATCAGAGATCCTTCCCCTGGGAGGAGCCACATCTTTGGGAGGCTCTGTGTGTATGTGCCGCATACCCAGACCCAGCCAGCACAGTAATTTGGTTGCATTGCTTTACTTTTCTTTTTTTGGGGGGGGGAGAGGGGTAGGGCGACGCCTGGAGTCAGTCTGAGCAGAGGAGTAATGCAGGCCATATTCCACTGGGTGGCCAAGGGATGTAGACCTATGTGACGCAGACTGGTGCTGACCTTGGATGAGGCAGAACCAGGAATAAAACTCTGGCCCAACCACAAGACTCTGATAACACCTTAAAGTTGACATTGCCATTGTAAATTGCTTTTTGATCAGAAGCTTTGCCTAATGCAAAAGAACTGGAGCAGAACAGTGTGCAAGTCAGCAAACGTTTCAAACTAGGGAGGAGAGAACCTACCTGACCTTGGTTAACTCTGCAAATATAATGATATTCATTTTCGTATAGCTCATCACCACCTGGTTCAGGACAGGACCAGAAATAGAATTCCTGAAATACAGGGTGACTATTTTTGTCTATTTGTAATGTCTCTTGTGATACTTCAAAAGTAGGAAGCACTGGAGATCAGGCTCTCTTCTGGGGCTTAGAGCCAAGTTTTGCAGACATAGAGGTTTGGATGTCTTGGGTAAGGTTTGCATTGGATTCAAGTCAGAGATGTGCTGTTGCTATTCACTCACCAGAAATCTGTTGCTTCTATTGAAAATACTTTCCAAAATGCTTCCACTATTTCACTGGGACTGTGCTACTTGGTTACACTTGATGAAAGGTCCTTATGTTAATCAGAACCCTCCAGACACGGGGAGAGTGGCTGAAAATGGATGAGATCCAATCTTCATCTTTTAGTGTCTCAGTTCAGAAGCACTTATTTTCCTTACCATTTCAAGAGGAAATGTGCTAGTTGGGTGGACAAGCTAGTGAGCTTCTTACTGTTGACAATAGTACAGTCATTTTCATGACATTTTCAGCAGCATTTCCTGTTAGAGACGGGAGAACTTACTTTGTGTCCTGAATTTAGGCCCTAGTTCAATATCTACTAACACAGATCTCTGCATATTTACCGTGGCCCACTAAAGCAAGTGGGAGTGTCCAAGGATGCAGAGGCCTGCATCATGCATCCTAGCATATCTGAGTCTCAGGTCCCATTAGTGTCTGGCAAAAGACAAGTTCTGGGCTGCTGCAATTTAAAACATTTATTTGCCTGTTAGTTCCAGAAATGGAGCAAAACTCATGCTCAAGACAGACTCTTCAACAGCTCCCCCATGTTTGGAGCAGAGCTGTTATCCATGTGGGATTGAGCCCCTGTCTCGTGCATGCTCTAATCGAGCCATCCAATACATAGATGTGATTTCTTAGTGTGACTGTGAAAACAGACTGTTATCACCAACAAACCTAAATGATCTTTCTCCCTTCCTCAGTCACAATCTGTGGTCCGTGTATGTAGGCAGATATAATGCTCTTTGTGTGTACAACAGAGAACAGGAAAAGATGTTGGGGTTCCTAAAGGTTCATAGTCCTGCTGATCTCCTGACTTATTTCCCTAAACTGTTCCCCATCTTTTCCCTGAGAAATTCAACACCCCAGTGACTTTTTCAAGCACTGCTTCTTTTTTATAAAAGTGACCTTATCTACTCAGGAAATGGGGACTGCATCCTGTGACCTGGTGGCCAACTGCACAAAACAAATGCTCAGTTTTAAATGTCAAATATTCTGGAGAGTACCAGCTACAAGCTGTTCATTAAAATCCAACAGATCCAAATATGTTGTAAGCAGTATTTAACAATTACAAATAACATATTCATGCTTGATTGATGGACATCCCTGAGACAGGAGAAGGGACAAATATCAAGAATAAACTGTTTTCTACTTTGTTTCTGACAATTTGACTTGATTTGCATGGGGTTGAATGGGTCTTCAGCCTTACATACCTGGACAGAGTTCCTTTAAAATGACAACTTTTACTTGAGTGGCACAGGAATGGCTTAGGAATTAATAACACAGATCTTTTCACACCCACTTACCTAAAATCTTAGCTAAGTCAACTGTTACCCAAAGTTGATTCCATATAGTGACTTTCCAGGGACCCAGTTGCTCAGTCAAGTCCCTCATGAGCAGGTATCTGCATCATGGAAACAATTGCCACCAGTGGCCCTCCGCGTAGAGAAGCTCAATATTAAATTAGCATGCGCATAAGCGTCTGCAGGATTTAATTCTCTTATACTGTTTTGCACTATTATGCTGGAATAGCTTCCATTACTTAATTTCCATATGGCATATGATCTTCTCTATGAAGTGTCCTGCTCTTAAAATTTTGCCATATAGAGCTAAATCTTCAAAAGCGTGTGAACGCCTTTGAAGACTTTGTTCATAAAGACAATTTCTTTCTCCTGTGCAAGTGGATACATCTGTGAATAGTAATGTGGTGGTGTAGCATTTTCCAGGCAATATTTTCAAAAGAAATAACATTAGAAAGCTATGTTAACAGTTTAAATGTATTTCTTGTTCTAATACTCCTTTTGCTAGGTGGATGATTGCCTGGTTTCTAAGCGCTATATGAGCTATTCTAAAGCTCAGACATTATTTTAAGGAAGAGCTAAATGTAGCACTCCTAAAACACTTTCAAATGCTGAGCCAGATTCTCAGCTTTTTTAAATTGGTGTTGCTCTGTTGATGTCAGTTGAATCACTGAGTCAATTGGAGGTCACAATGGGCTAAGTAGAGCCAGGACTGCACTGGGAATAAAAAGACATTTTCCATTCCCAGCTCTGCCACTGATCTGCTGTGTGACCTTCAGCAAGTCACTTCACCTCTTTCACCTGCCATCCATTGTTTGCCTTGACTATTTAGATTGTAGTATATCTGGAGCAGGCACTCTTGTTATGTGTTGATACAGAGCCTTGTAGGGGCCTCTAAACAATACTGTAATGCAAATAGTAATGATAGCTGAAATATGGAACTGGGCTCAGGCGAGGCCAGTTTGTCTCTTACCGATGGAGTTGTTTAAACTTTCCCCTTTTCTATTAACAATATGAGTGTAAATAAGGCAATACTATGATCAATGGTGCATTACAAACAGGTATGAAAGAAAGCTGAGCTCACATTTTAAATGAGCCCCCTCAAAATTAGATATTCTATTGGACTAGTCTAATTGCCCAGATGCCCCAGGCTGATGACTTCTGGAGCACATCTAGTGAACCTATTAAGGGTAAGAGGATTAGCAGGGCATATCAAAATACTTTTATAAAGGTTAATTTACCCTCATTTATGTGCTGAATGCCATTTTACCCAGACACTGCACACACCTGCAGGTTTTGGATAAAGGTAGAGAAGGACAGAGTAGCTATCTCCAAAGTTTAATTGATTCAGAGTGTATCTCTACAGACCACAGTTGAAAGAGCTGAAAATGGAAACCTCATTTTTCTCAGACATCTTGCTGCATTTCTATTTGTTTTTTAATAACAGTAATGGTTTTTAACCTTTTTGGGAGGCTTTATTTTCCTGCTAATAGTATCAAAAGCAAATGGAAGTTCTCTTTGTAGCAATACTAAAAGAACTGTAGTAGGTTGTTATGACAACTGGACATTTCTTAGAGTAGCGCTCTGGAAAATGTGTTCTTTTTTGGGTCAAGGTTGTTAAATATCTTCTGTATTAACTCTTTTTAGATAAAATTAATCTTCTTTAGCATCACAAAGGTTTTGCATGCTAGAAACTATACAGTTTCAGTGCCTGATAAAAATATTCTATATCGGACTTTTTTTTTGCTTAAACAAATCTACAAGTTTCACTGGTACTAATAAATACTGTACTGAGTCATGTGACCAAGTTTTTAAAATGGTTTATAAACAATAACTGTTACTTTATTTGGAATGGGGAAAAAACCCCTCCATGCACTATACTATATGCTGGTGATGTCATCTCTGTACGGTACTCCTCTCTTCTCATAGGGTCCAGGGAAAAAGGACATGGATTGAAATAAAACTATTAAGAGTTCCTTCCAGTTGCTGCAACCTGAGTCTGTAGCCTTCAGAAATTTAACATGTCCAGTGCCATCAACATCACTTTGCTCCTTTTTGTTTCATCTGTGGTATCAGCACGGTTCTGCTCGCCTTTCACCAAACTCTCTCTTCACTTTCTTCAGTGGCGCTTCCTACCCTGTTCTCGCCTTCCATTGTCTCTATTTTTCTCTCTTCTCCCCTCCTCTGCTCTTATGATCCCTGCATCTTTCTATTTCCATTTTCCTGGTTCCTTGTCCTTCTCTCCTCCTCTTGCACATAGCCTGCTCACCCATGCTTTCCTCTCTTTCCCAATTCACTCTTTCAACCTGCTACGTTTAGTGTAATGAACTGAAGGTTACCTTTAACAAATTCTCTTCATATTTAGTCTGTTGCACACTACACCTCATTAAGGTTGATTGAAGGTTCAATCCACTGAAATTCAATAAATAGACTTCAGGGCTTTGGATCCTAAATGTACCATTTTTGAGGCAATCATCAGCAGAACAGCGTGGTTCTTCCCATCACACAGTTAAGCATGCCCAGATGTTTTCCACCTGTTGCCCTAGATTTGGGGATTGTTTCTTGCTCTAATGGCTTCCAAAATACTGATTGTGCATTTTCTACAAAGATTTCTTGCCCAAGTTCTTAAACTATGCAATGTTGTCATTAAAAACTTGCCTGCCTGGTTTCTTTTTAACATCTTTTTGGAAAGTATTCCCCTTTGCTTGTTAATAAGATACAAGTCCTGTTTCTAGGCAGGTTAGGTATTACATGGCATAAATTCCCCACCACTGAAAGTTAACTTCACATTCTCTTATGCAGCAGCCATTATTCATAATGGACAGGGCATGCAATGAACTTCACCTGTGCTCATCTGCCATAAGGCATCATGGTTCACTACTCTCTCATTGAAAGTCTTTAGTAAAAACTCCAGTACACCCTGGTCTTTCTCATTATTTTACAGGGTCAAGTAGCCCTCAGCACCAATCAAATGATAGCACTGTTGCTCTCTTCCAAAGCCGGGCTGCCAAATAGAACCAGTTAACATGTTGAACTGGAATTTGTTTTAGGGACATCAATTGTTGATAGTTAGTATTTGCTAGAATGAAAAATTGTCACTGATAGTGAATGAAACCATCCTGGATTCTGAAAACTACTGACATGCAAATTAAATGACTCTGCCATATATAGAAGACGCTCACTCATGGATTGTAATATACTTCTTCCATCTAGGCTTGGCAGGATTCGATTTTAAATCAAAATGCATTGGTAAACATCAGCTTCAGCTGAGATGTTGATATCAATGAAAAAATATCCATTGGTAACAGTTGGTGGGAGTGCAGCTTCTCCCCCTGGCCATGCACATCTTGAACCTGAGGGGATTGGGTGTGTCTGCCTCTGCGGCAGTGCATGTTCTAGTCCTGGCTGGGATCTCGGCACTGCTCCACCTGGACTGCAGCCTTCCCTGCACCTTGCATCTGCAAGGCTCAGGTGTGATCAGCTCTGCGACCATGCAGGAAATCCTCTGCAGTTGTGCAGTCATCATGGCCCCACTCACGAGCTAGGCAAGAACCGTGCAGTAGCATCCTGTTGGCGGGAGCTCATCCTTTTCCTTGCGGTCCTGGCTGGGGGTCTCTGTTCCATGGGTCTTGCACCTTGTGTCTCAGGGTCCCGCTGTCAGTGCTGTGAGCCCTCTGCAGCGTTACTGTCAGTGCTGCCTTAACCCTAACACCACATCCTTAATTTCCAGCAACTTTAAAAACCCTAAACTAACCATAAATTCTTAAATAAAACCCAATTATTAATTTGTCAAAATTAGGAAAAAAATGGAAATCAAATTCTGCCAAGCCTGCTTACATGCCAGCAGACAAAAACAGACGGGGAGGGGTTCACAACAACAATCCATCATAAGAATTTATCATCTTAATTGCTGGATCAATAACGAATGGGGAAAAAATGGTGAAGTGGATCAATCTTCGTCATTCTGAATTTGCCAGAGGCTAAGCTGGCTGTAATATACCTGACATGGGCTTTGAAAGGACAGAATACCATGTGTGTTGTGAGACTAGCATTGTACAGAATTTTATATAATCCTAGATAAAGGACAAACTTGCAATTCAATTATGAAAAGGCGTCACGCAGCCCCAACTTTTCAACGTGTTCACTGGCGCACGAACGGTACGCCACTCAAACAAACAAATCCTAGCAGGAGAAAGCAGTCTAGGTCTGACTCTTCCACACTGCCTTAATTATAGTAATGATGGAACAAATTGCAGGTCTCGAAGAAGCAGGGGGTCTGGCTTGCTTATTCACTCAGCCTCAGGCAGACACTGATGTGCAAGTCATCGTCCATTTCATATGACTACTCTAGTCAGTGTCTGTATAAACTAATAGCCAGTTACATTATTTCAAGGCTGTCATAATTTTTTTCTTAGGAAGAAAATTTCAGGGATGAGTTACTCTTTTGTCTGCCTCCTGAATGTCCTTTGAGTATTTCTGTTTCTGAACTGCAGTGTCTTTGGTAAAGGTAAAGCCCACTTCCCAACCACAATAATGAAAAGGTTAGAGCGGCATAAAGTAGGAGCCTAAAACCGTTTCAGTACCTCGTAGCTGAGCAGAGCAATTTTAGAAATGTCTGCCTGAGTGTTAGGAATCTTAACAATTAATATTACCTCTAACCGCCCTAGAACCCAACCTTCATTCTCTACATATAATCATGCCCACTGTATATTACACTGTCTTTGGACAAGCTGGCAATGGGTTCAGTGGCTCCTTAAAGGTAAAGTGTTTCCCTTTGCTGCAGTGATTGTGCAGAGAATGGATTACACCCAAGTAAAGAAGCCAGTTTATCTTTGCAGTGGGCAGGCCTATCTGTGCCCCAGATACACTTCTTGCTGCAGCCACCACTTCTTGTCTCAGACTTCTCAATCAATCAAGTCCTACTTTCTTCACCCACCACTGGCCGTTCCTAGTTTCCCTCCATTCCTGTAGATCCCGAACACACTCGGGCAAATATTTGTGTCCCTCATCAAAACTACATGGAGACCAGATCCAGTGCCATCTTGTGTGTGCAACCACAACTATCTCCCTCATTTCATTTATGGTCCATATCTTTACAGAACACTACACAGGCAGCATGCTCGTGCCCAGAAGCCAGGCTAAGGATGGTGTGATGGCTGCTTGCTGGCAAATATCAGAGCAGCAGCAGGGCTACCTTAAATTCTGATGGAAACCTACTGAAAGCCACTTCTATGTTGCATGGCTTGGCTTTAGAGTTGGTTGAAAATAATTGACTGAAAAAATATTTAATGTCCTTTTCCTAAATATTTTTTTATGAACTAGTAAAAAAGGGAGCCTGCCACCCCTCCCTTCTCCTTTTGTTTTAATCTGGCGTAAAAATAATTTTTTTTTCTTGTTTTTTCCAACCCCTTTGTCTCCATCTTCTCTTCCTCCTACTGCCCAACATTTATTTTCATTAATGAAATGGGGTGGGAGGGGGAGAAGAAGAGGGAAGTGGCTGACTTTTGGGGAGGGGCTTAAAAAAAAAAGGAGGAAGGGTGGATGAGAGAGAAAATAAAATTAAAAAATGAAAATTTGAAAACTAAACCTTCTTGATTTGTGTCTATTTTTGCATAAATCATTTTCTCCAATATGGGGGGGTGAAAAATGTTTGCAACGGTTTTTACATTTTGAGCTCTGTCCTATTACTGCTACTATTCCTTCTTTTCTATCTTCATCCACCTTTTGCTGTGCTGAGGTTCTCCCTATTAACTCTACAGCTGTCCAGTCTGTCCAGTCTAGATGTCTGCAGAATCAGTACTACAGACCATGTCATGCACAGGCCAGCTAAAGGAACTGGTTATACCTGTTTTATTATGTAAAGCTGTCTGAAAAAATTAACATCACATGACCCAGAATCTATTTCAGTGACTCTTAGAAAGTCTTCCAGGTACTATTTTAGACATTCCGTATAGCCTCGTTTACTTTTTTTCCCTACTTCTTTACAACTGCAGGAATCAGTAAGTACAACAATGACATGTAAATACAGAGGAAGATGCAGGACAGGGATGTCTTTGTCCAATGCAGATGCCACAAAAGAATAAGATGTCACTAAAATATTTGTATTTTGTCTGAGTCCGTTCAAATAAATACAAGCTTGTGTTCTAAAGTCTCTGATCCACAGTTGCCCATGAATGTCATGCCACAATTCAAAACCATTTGTGCCACATCCAGTCTCTGTGGGAATTTAACCATTAACTCTAAAAAGTACACTTGTCCTGCTGGGCCTCACTGTAACCTAGCTTATAGGATGGAGACAGAAAATTCTGTAAAGCAAACCTTGTAGCATTTAATTTACTTATTTCCACCAGAGGAGGTGGCTTTAGAGGGCTGCAAAGGAAGCAGAAGGCCTGGGCCTTAAAATCTAAGGAACTCTTCTCCCCACCTCTTGATTGTGGAGCCCTCCGGGCCAAGGCCGTGGAGAAGACACGGGGGGGGGACGCAGATTCCATGCTGCTTTAAATGTGTTTAATTCCTATTTGTATATCTCTTTGGGTGTAGTGGGGAACACACCACAAGTTTCCATTGCTTCCTGGACACATTTGTTCCCACCCAAAATCTCCACAGGTCCTTGACTCCATGGAGCATCTGTTGTGGTACTGTGATGACCCAAACAGGGGTTGAGTGTGTTCAGAACTGGAGGGGTGTGTGTGTGTGTGTGCGCGCGCCTCCTGAGATGGTAGGCCACTTCTACTTTACCTGTTCTGAAGAAGATGGAGGAAAGACAGGAGCCTGTGTGCACAATAACTGCTAACACAATTCATTCCTGGGGTATGCCAACAAAAGGAATAACAGTTCCATGCTGGGAGTGGAAACTGCAACACACTTCAGCCTGTCTCCTGTTGCTAGGTTGATTAAAGTACATGATAATTGGCTCTGTGGATAAAACCATTTTAATAATGAATGCTAATAGAATGTGTCTTCTGGCAACACCCTAAGCAGTTGCTAACTCAAGCCTCCTGATGATTCATGCTTTCCTTTTAAGCTCCAGCTCCTGGACTCATGCTGACTATGTGAGAATCTCTACTTACTCTTTTTTTAATGAAAGTTTCTAGCCCTCATAGTTGCAGAGAAAAGCGTAGAAATGTGACTCTCTTTCTTCCCCCCCCCTGCATCCAAAAGACTCAGAAATCATGAGGCAAATAAAAATCCCGATATTTTCTTTCTTTTAAAAATAAGTTTTCTGGACATTTTAAGAGAATGACTCATAATTTTTGACCAGTTGGGTTGGCGATACCACATTATTTCCCTACAAACCTCCCAGGTGTAGAAAGGCTGTTTCTTATGATTTAAAAGGGATGGCAATATGAATAACAGAAATGCAATGCCTCTGTCATCTGACACTGTAATACCCTCTCTTCTTTGCTGTCATGTCACACTGAAATTCTGTGTCCTGATTTGCAGTGAACCGTCACCAGTAGAGAGAACCACCGTGGCATGGCTTCAGAGTTCAGCCCATTTTGTGTGCTATTGTAGGGTTAACTCAAACTCTGCCGTAATTTCTCTTATCCCAAGAACTCACTACGGACGCTAATCTGCTGATCCCAGGATGCGTATTCTTGTATCCTGAGGAAATGGGTATTATTCACCCCTATCCTGTGGTTTTGTTCCTCCACTTCACTTTTATTCAGTATCTCTCTGTGTGCATAATCCTCCAAAGATTTTCCATTTTTATTATTCAATAAATAAGGGAATGGCTGCTCTAGTTTCATGCTTCAGAATAGCCTGAAAAAAAGGGGCTCAAAGCGTGTCTGCAAATAAATGAGTTGGCCTGATGCTATGGGTCCCTCAACATCTATTGTTATGAATAACCTGAATATAAACAGGAGAAATAATTTTTACCTCTTTCCTATTGGTCTTGCAGTATGGTAGCGGGCTGGTTGGAATCAGAGGAAAGCATTTTCCTTATGACAAATGACTTATTAGAATAGATATCTTATACAACTAATAAAATTTTATATATGGAAAAATATATCTTTACTGTGTTGCTGAAGGGTGATGGAAGAAAATGTGTTAAAAGTTCATTGGACTTTAGTAGCAGAGATGCTGCATGTCATATGCATATGTAGGTACAGTGAATTTCTACAAAGCACTACACACACTGCTCATTCACCATTGGTGGATCACGTGATATGTTAACTTAACCTAAGCAGCTAGTAATGCCAGCAGCTACTAAATGGAAAAAAAAGTATGTATGTTACAGCAGTTGTATGTAGAGACTCTTATCTGCTGCAATGACCTTCTTTCCTAACTTCCCATTACAACTGTTGTTACGTAGACATAAGACACAGTAAAAACTGTTCCTTTTCCCTTTAACTCTCCTGACCCCACCTCACTTCACCAGGTCCTGGTGAACATGTCTATTGAGCTGTACACATATTCTTGAGGAAGGCGTGCTACAATACATGCCATTTGCTTTGACAAGTGGAATTGGATTTATGCTGTCTTGCATAAAAATAATTACATCTGTACATGTAAGCTAATGTTAGGGTTTAGCAACACTTGACTAATACCCTGTATAATTCAATAGTCATTGACTATAAACATTCTCCTCCAATATTTAATACAAATCACTAGGTATTGCTGAATATGTGTACATCAGCTTTAGAATGTCAGAATGACTTTTCCCCTCTTGCAGATAAAAATCACTTTCCTAATTTCATACTTGATGGCCAATAGCATATTATTGATACATATTCCATTTATGATGATATCAAGTAGACTTGTTTTATGACATGCATTATGCAAATGAAAGGTGAAGAATTCCTTTCCCCCCCCCTCAAAAACCTATTATGACAGTCAATAATAAATCATTCAATTAGCTTCCTAGCATTACAGCTAGGGGCAGCTGCACCCAGGTAATTTACCATCTAGTACCATAATATATTATATGTTTCCTTTTAATTTGACAGTAATGTCTGCCAAATGAAACAACGGAACACGTTCAATCACATTACAACAGGAAATTCAGATATCAGATTACAGCACGATGGGTCTTGTGCTGATGTGTGTATTGCCTGTTACACATTGTAAATGAAGAAATACGCGTGTTGTACATTAAAGGAAAACAATACTTACCTGAGAAGGAGTCGGCAGGCTCTGTTCTGCTAGTCCACAGACTGAAATGATGAAGCCAGATTTAGAAATAGCTTATTAGGTGCGTGCTGCTTCAACAGTTACAGCTTTTTTTTTTTTTTAGTGAAACCAGCTGAGAATGAATTCCTTTCCATGCTCTGAGTGCTGCATAGCCAAGTCAGCAATTGCCAAAGAATTTAAGTCATTCACTATTTACTGGTTGGGGTTTTCCTATGTTGTCACAAACTTTAATGGTATCTAGCAGGGTCACAGCATACCACCAATGCAGGAAATCACTAGTTAATCACGTACAAGTGAGACTGACACTGAGGCCGTGCCATGTACGATTTCAACCAGATAATTGTACAAAGTTTAATCTTTCATTCCTTACATAGTTAAAAAGCCCATTGACTAAGTTCTGAGATCCTGGTTCTTGGTGGAACTGATTCCGGCTGGGCACTTTGGTACTTTTCCTGATTAGGTCCAAGCAAACCATGTGGGAACTATTCTCTGAAGCATACAGCATATGAAACACATTTAAAAAAGAGAGGCAACCTGCTGCATCTTTGATCTTCAGGAGCAAAAATTTTGTAATGGCCTCAATCCAGCCTACATCTGCATATGCATAAATCATTGGTAAGCACAACTTTGCTGAACACAGGTGTTCATATGCAAACCCAACTGTGCTTTAATTGTGCCCACAACATAAGGTTTTGCCTGTATAAATTGTTACAAACACAGAAGTACACAAAAATGGATACTAGTGATTTGTGCTTCAGAGGGAGTGAACAGAAGAGGGTGATTTACTGGGTGATTCATCCTTTGTATTCTAGTCCCAGTTTCTAGCAGTCATAAATTTAGGGACACCCACAGCATGGGGTTGCATCCCCAGTAATAATCAATGGCTATCTTCAATAAACGTATCTAATTCTCTTTTTAACCCAGTTATACTTTTTGACTTTTCACAATATCCCCAGGCAATGAGTTCCACAGGCTGACTGTGTTGTGTGAAGTAGTTCCTCAGATTTGTTTTTTAAATCTGCTGCCTATTAATTTCATTAGGTGACCCCTGCTTCTTGCATTACATGAAAAGGTAGTTAGCATTTCCCAATTCACCTTTCTCTGCACCATTCATGATTTTATAGACCTCTATCAAATCCTATCCTATCTATCAAAAACTATCAAATAGGTTACATACCACGGTTTATAGGTCTGCAATTTCCTATTTGAGTTCTTTCAGAACTCTTGAGTGAATGCCATCTGGTCCTGGTGACTTATTACTGTTTAATTTATCGATGTGTTTCAAAACAACCTTCAATTAACACCTCACTCTCGTCAGATTTGTCACATAAAAAGAATGACTCAGGCGTGGGGGTCTCCCCCATATCATCTGCAGTGAAGGTCAGTACAGAGAATTAATTACCATAATAACCAGGGATGCACCAGATCTGTTGGTCCCAACTACCTGGGCACACTGAAATCTATACCGCTAGAGAATATCTTTGCCCTACCTTACCCATAATCTCCTTTGCACCAACAAAGGGAATGAAGTTTCTGTTTACACGCCAAGCACCCAACTCCCTGCTGGTGTAAGCAGCCAGAGAGGCCTAGGCTACAACATCCCAAGATAACACCCATGGATGACAATGCTAAAAGCCTTGACCCCTTAAGTATTTTCTTCCACCAGCTTTCAGTTTTGAATTGCTTTCTCCCTAGCTACCAGGCCCTGTTAACAAAGTACAATTTCATCAACTACTCCAAATTCTGGGACCTTTTAAGGACAAACTCCCTCAAGAGGAGAGGGCCCAATTCCAAGCCCTCGTTGAGTGCAGAGTGTTAGCTAAAACATCTCTTCAAGCTGCAGTGGATGCTGCTGATACTGCCTCGCGATGACCAGCTAAAGCTAAGGTTAAGATTTTTGTCATGGGTATTTTTAGTAATAGTCACGGACAGGGCATGGGCAGTGAACAAAAAGTCATGGAAGCCCGCAACCTGTCTTTGACTTTTACTAAAATACCTTGGAGGGACTAACAGTCAGAGCCCTGTCGGGGGCTGACCCCACCTGCGGCTCTGACTGCTGACCACAGGCCTCGGTGGCTGACTGCCCCTGCTCAGGCCACCACTCCTGCAGTAGGGTCTGACAGTTGCTCTGATGGCGCCACTATGGCGGGCTGAATCTGAAGAAGTCACAGAGATCCTTTGACGTCATGTAATCTGTGACCTCCATGAGAGAATCAGATCTTTAGCTATAGCAATTGTCCGGAGGTGCTGGTTCTGCTCCTCAGGGGTCCCCAAGGAGGTACAAAATACCATTGAGGACGTACCCTTTGACCAGGCTAACATATTCAGTGGAGTAAAAGTGATGAGTCCCTTCAATCGCTGAAAGACATCAGAACAACCTTGTTTCCTGGGTATTTTTACCCTGGCTCCAAAGAGGAAATTGCACAAACAGGTATACAGGCCAAGACTGTCCCCTCAACCATGCTCTCATGAACTCCTATGCAAATATCAGAGGGTACAAAGACCCAGGTAAATGGCTTCCTCCGTCTCTACTGCTGTTACTCAACCCCACCCACCACCCAGCGGTTACTATTGATGGTGTTTGAGAACCATGTTCCTCTGTTGATGCCATCCTATACTGCATCCCAAATTTTGGTGGCTACCTTACCCTCTTCACTCACAGCTGGGGTAACAACAGACAAAACAGTGCTAAAGATCATTCACTCTACACAATCAAATTTGTCTCACCTCTACATTACAAGCCCCCTTTCTAGTCCCTCTTCAGTTACTCTCTTTGGAGGTGAGAGACTATAGAGCAAGTGCCACCTCAGCAGCAAGGAGGAAAGTGTTTTACTCCCCTTATTTCTTCGTTCCCAAGAGAAATGGAGGATGGAGACCAGTTTTCAATCTATGCTCACTGAATGTCTGTACTCAAAATTCCATGAGGTCACATTGGCATCAATAATCCCCTTTCTGGAGGAGGGTGGCTACACTGTATTTCTGTATCTGGACAACTGGCTCCTGATAGGCAGAGTCAGCAAGGAGATCCAGTCAGTGACCCTGTTCTTCCTCTGTCTGCTAACTTCCTTGGGAATCTGTATCAACAAAGAAAAATCCACTTTGGCTTCCCAGAGACCATATAGGAATGACCCTAGATTCCACCACAACATGGCCTACATCCCTCTGGAAAGATTCCAAACCATGAACTCAGTAAGACAGGTCACCCTCAGACCATAGTCAAGGTCTCTTTCCCTATTAGGACACATGGCCTTGTGTACTTACATAACACCGTTTGCCAAGCTTCATTTCTATTGTCTACAAACCCAGCTCTCGCCTGTTTACTTACCATGGCACTCATGCAGTCTCTGGGAATGTCTACACTGCAGACTGAAGTTGATTTACTTTAAATCAACTTTCACCTTCTGAATTTTAGAACTTGCAGGAGCGTGATGACACCATGCTCCTTGCACCAGACTCTTGCGTCCCCATTCACCACACTTGGGCTGACATTCAAAGCAGTGCACCATGGGTAGCTATCCCACAGTGCAAGGAGACACAGAGGATTTTGGAAAGCTTGTCATCCTCCCATGATGCAACATGCTCCCTCCCCTTCCCTTCTTGTCCCAAACAAACTGCAAACACTTTTTCAAGCCATTTTTCTATGCCGCGTGCATGCTGTTGCTGGAAAGATGTGGAGCCCTCTCAGCTCTGCATTATCAGCGAGAGCATCACGAATACCTCATGGATTATCCTGCAAAATTTTCAAAGGTGAGAGAGGAGCTGCAGCATGGTAAATAGCCATGTTACTGAGGCCATCCTGCTACAAGCCATAGAGTGGAACAATTCCTGTTTGCTGCAGGTTGTCATGCATCATCTTCAGTCTATGAGTGTTGGTTCTGGTCCCGGGAAACAAGCACAGATTGGTGGGATCACATCATTATGAAGATGTGGGATGATGAGCAGTGGCTGCAGAACTTTTGTATGTGAAAAGTCACTTTCTTTTAACTTTGTGCAGAGCTGTCCCCAGCCCTGAAGTGTGTGAATGCTTCTTTGGCACCAGCTCTGACAGTGGAGAAATGAGTGACCATCGCTCTGTGGAAGCTGGCAATCCCAGACTATCGGTCAGTTGGGAATCAATTCAGAGTTGATAAATCCACCGTTGGAGCTGCTGCGATGCAAGTATGCAGGGCCATCAATAGGCTTCTGCTAAGACAGGTAGTGACTTTAGAAAACATGCAGAACATAGTAGACAGGTTTGCCGCAATGGGGTTCCGAAACTGGGGGGGGAGGGGCGAAAGGGGGTCAATAGATGGTGCACACATCTCTATCCTATTCTAGCACCTGACCACCTTGCCCTAGAGTACATAAACCAGAAGGGATACTTCTCAATGGTGTTGCAGGCCCTTGTGGACGCTTCACTGACATCAGTGTGGGGTAATCTGGAAAGGTGCATGACGTGCACATCTTTAGGAACTCCGGTCTGTTCAATAAGATGCAGGCAGGCACTTTCTTCCCTGACCAAAAAATAAACATTGGGGATGTGGAAATGCCAATAATGATCCTGGGGGATCCTGCCTACCCCTTGCTCCCTTGGCTAATGAAGCCCTACACCAGACACCTGGACAGCAAGAAGGAGCATTTCAAGAACAGGCTCAGCAAGTGCAGAATGGTGGTGGAATGTGCATTTGGCCATTTAAAAGCCAGATAGAGATGTCTGCTTACTAGGTTTGACATCAGTGAAAAGAACATCCCGTCAGTTATAGCTACATGTTGTGTGCTCCATAATTTGTGTGAAATGGGGGAGGAAAAGTTCCATGAGGGTTGAGCTGTGGAGGCTGATAGGTTGGCTGCAAACTCTGAGCAGCCAGATTCCAATGCTATGCTCAGAGCTAACTGTGGAGCACTTCAGCTTTGGAAAACATTGAAAAACTGGTTTTGCAAAGAACTTCAGTAATGTATGTCTGTGCTGTGCCTTTATTTCCCATCCCCCACCCTTGCTCCAGTGGCCTCCCACTTCTCTCCCCACCCAAGCTATGAATGAATAAAGAAAGATGTTTTATTTGTGACCTGTTTTAATGGGAGAAAGGAGGGTAACTTACCATTGTAAAGTGTCACTGTGCAAGCAACTGTGGTTGCATGCAATTCTTAAAGGGGCCGTCACGTCATGCTTGCCTCCACTGGTGGAGTGTAGCATGTACTGCACCCTGCTCAGTATCCTCCTAGACCTCCTTGGGGTAGGGGCTGATAAAGTGGTAGGCAGCGGAATGTTTTTGAGGGGCTGCAGAGGGAGTCTGTCCTGCCGCTGCTCTTCCTGGAGCTCTACCAGATGCCTCAGTATATTGGGTTGATCCCTCATAACATGCAACATCTCCTGTTGCATATCCTGCTCCTGTGCAGATCTTCTGTTCCATGTCCATGTGTAGCTTTTCAGACCAGGACATACGCCAGGCTCTGTGTCAGCAGCTGCAGAGGCATTCATTAGTTCACTGAACATGTCATCCAATGGTTTGTTTGTTTTCTGCTTCCTAATTTGGGAAAGTCTTTCAGCTGGAGTTCGGCAAGGGGGGCCCAAAGGCTGAGGTGTCTACTGTAAGATAAGCAAACCACAAATTTGCCGTTGTTAGCTGACCCAAAGTAGTACAGAAATGTGAACATGAAGGGGAATACTTTTTACATTTTAACAAGGCTAAGCCAGACCCGCATTCCATTCTGTCTATCTCGGAAGGGTCGAACTGGTGTTACAGACATGGTAAGTAAAGGGCCTTGCATTTGTTACAGAGAGGCTTCATTAGCACTAAAATCCATAATCCACACTTGAACAAGAGGAGGGATCACTGGGCTCCCCTGTAACATGCCAAAGACCGGTTTTGGAGGAGGTGGGCAGAACAGATTAGAGGACACTGGTGGGTGAAATGTAGCAGCAAAAAAATAGGGCAACCAGAGTCCTGATCCATAATGCCTACTAGGACTAGAAGTAGTTTTGGGGAGGTGCCCAGGGATCTCTCCCATGGCAGAGGAATAAAATTAAGTGACTGTATTGGTCGGGTACTTTAAACTTGTGCCATCTTCTCTAGATGACCATGTGTGATATCAGTCTCCTGAGGATAACGCAGGTGGAAAGGGAAGATTTGCTGTAAACATTGGGGTACAGGCCTGGACCTTATGCTGCTGTGCTGTGTTCCGTGATGATGCCTGCTCATTTAATAGCAGAGTGGTGGGGGAAAGTATCCTACTATGGCAGAAGAAATAAGGCTGCCCTCCCCAGAAACCTTCTGCAAAGGTTAACAGATTACCTCCATGAAAGTTCCCTTGAGATATCCACAGAGGAGTCTCAGTGCATACCTCTGCACATAAATACTCTGTTCTGGGAGTAACCCTCCATGAGGTTTGCCACCTGAAGACCCTCCTTTCAAAAACACAAACTCCTTTTATGAAGCAGGACTGGGGACAGAACCGCAAAGAAAAGATGTGCCGCACACACTCACCAGATGTGCCTTCCCCTGCATCTCGATCTGTCCCGCTGTCTTGGGTGTGGCTGGACTGCTCTGGGGTAACGAACGGGTCCTGGCTCAGGGAGAATGGATATCCCACTCTCCTGCACCCTGCTCTCCTTGCCCACAGAGTCCTCCTCATTTGTCCTGGACTGGGATTCTTCGGATGCATTGATGCCGCGCGGTGGCACAGTGGCGGGGTGAGCACTGAGAAGTGCTTGCAGCTCCTCATAAAAAGGGCATGTTTTGGGCATGGAGCCAGAATGGCCGTTAGCTTCCCTAGTTTTCTGATAAGCCGGCCTCAGCTCTTTGATCTGAAAACAGCACTGCTGCGCATCCCTGTTGTGCACCTTCTCCAACATGCCACAAGATAGCTTCTCGTATATGTCTAAATTTCTTTTGCTGGCTTGGAGCTGAGCCAGAACCAACTCTTCACCCCACGAACCGATGAGATCCAAGACCTCTGATTGACTCAAAGCTGGAGCACAAATGGGCCATTCAGTCGCCATGAGCAGTTCAGCTACAAAGCTCTCTCCACACAGTCTAAACCAGAAAAGGAAATTCAAAATTTCCCAGGGCTGGAGGGGAGGAGCTATTTCCTGTGTGCGTGGCCACGTTACAGCAGAGCGTGAATGTCCAGAGTGGTCACAAGGGGGCATTATGGGATACCTCCTGGAGGCCAGTGGTGTTAATTTACATTGCGCTCTGCCTACACTGACACAAATTTGACCCATGGACTTTGAATTCAGCACTACGCCGCTTGAAGTAGTTTTATTAGGTTGATTTTAATGCACTTTAAATCGACAGAACTTACATGCCAGTGGAGACGCATGCTTTAGGGGGTCATCATAAGTAGCATTACGTTGACCTCCATTGCCAGTGTAGACCAGGCCTCAGTCTGGTAACAATTCCAACCAAATCTGGGGTAAATGAACTGAGAACAGTACACGTGGGAGTTCTTTTTCTTTACATTCACACCGACACAACCATTATCCTGGACCGATCTCTCATAGGATGGGGATCCCACATGGATGGTCCCACTGTACAAGGCACTGGAACTCCTTGGGAGGCCAGGATGCATATCAGCCTGATAGATCTCAGACTTGTCTGTCTAGCCTGCAGTGCATTTTTTCCACTCATTTGGTCCTGCCATATCCAGATAATGTCAGACAACACGACTGTTTTCTGCACAAACTAGTGGAGCAGAATACCTTTCTTTCTGTGAAAAGGCAGTCAGCTTCTAGAACTTGTGCATCAGGAACAACATAATACTCTTGGCAACATATCTACCATGCATGCAGAACTTTCTGGTGGCCAATCTCAGCAGGCGCTTCTCCACAGACCACAAATAGGAGATGCACAATTCTGCTCTAAATGAGATCTTCACTCAGTGGGGAATGCCATCCAGGGATCTGTTCACCTCCCACATGAGCAAGAAATTTCCACTGTAATGCTCCAGAGCAGCTCTAGGCCAGGGCTCCATCGGGATGCCCTTTGCTACATTGAACAGACCACCTCATGTATGTTCTCATTGCTACAGCAAGTTCTGTGAAAGGTATGCCATGAAAAAGCTCGGGTCATTCCCATTTCTCCCAGACAAGTCTGGTTTTCAGATCTTCTATGAATGTCAACACATCTGATCCTTCCTGGATCTTTTGTCTCAAGTGAGTGACAAGACCAGACAATCTAGCTCAGGCCCTCTTCATTTTATAGCCTGGTATGTGAATGGGCATGAGACTTAAAGCATTCATGTTTAGAGGCCATTCAATCTAATCTCAGTCAGAGATAAAAGGACTCCACCAGGAAGTGCTCTCTAGCCAAATGGAGACATTTGCACCTGAACATAACAGAACTAATTATCCCCAGAATCTATGATATTCTTATTATTTAAACTACCCACTTACTCTTAAGATACTGGGCTGTTCTGTTTGCTGCTAGGTGGACCCATAGTGAGATGCCAGTGTCTTCTGTCCTCCAGTAGAAAGCAATACTGTCTTTATTCATCCAACAACAATCAGTTTCTAAAGAGCCTCATTAGAACTTTTCCACTGGTGATGAAGCCAACATTGCAATGGGATCTTAATCTTGTTTCAACACTTACTAGACCTCCCTTTGACTTCTGGCTACCTGCTCCATATCTTATCTCTCTATGAAGGTTGCCTTCCTAGTTGCCATCACATCAGCTAGAAAGGTGAGTGTACTGGCAGATCTGCCATATTGCACATTTCATAAGGAGAAGATTTCCCTTCACCACCCCTTGAAGTTAATTCCTAAGGTAATTTCTGAGTTTCATCTAAATCAACTTATTCACTTACTAATATTTTTTCCACAACCTCAGATTTCCAATGAGGGGAGAAGACTTCACTCTCTCAATGTCCAGCAGGCTTTAGCACTTTATCTGCAGAGAATGAAATCAATTAGAAAAATGCCTAGAATATTTGTCACTTTAGTGGAGCATTCCATGGGACAAACATTTGCTTAGATTAAGTGGATCTCTGGCTGCACCATTGGCACTCCATTCATGCACTCATGAAACATTATGCCTTAGTCCAGACATTTTTCTGTGGATGCAGCTATGCGGATAGCAATATTACAGATATCTATGCCAACTGCATCCTCACACCCCTCTCCTGTTTTACTGCTGCTTACCAATCTCACAGTTGTGGAATACACATAGGGACTAAAATGCAACTGTATCTGGAGGTCCTTTGAGATGTGCGGTCCCAATTGGTATTTCACTATTTGCCCTCTTTCCCCTCTGCTTCAGATCTGATTTGATTCATGGTAAGAAGGAACTGGTCCCGGGTTGGTTTTCACTGCCCCGTATACCTTCAGTTTGGAGCACAAGGAGGACAACTGCACAGGTGTGGACCAATGACTGCTGCTTGCTAGAAATTTCCAATCTCAGGAACATCATGCGCCTACATATCCACATCTTGAAGATCCTCCTGTTATAGTGAGTAATCTCAATTTATCTCTAATATTTACCTCACCTCTGTATTTTAATACACACAAATACATGTGTGTGCTCGCATGCATGGAAAACATCATAGAATTGTGTAGCTTGTGTGTAGAAAGTGTTACCATTTTATCTGTCTTGAGATTTCTTTCTGGACTTAGCAGCCGCAGTCCAAGTAAATCTGATATGGCATGTAAAGAATATTTCCTTAAGATTTTTGACTAGCCAATATTTCTCATAGGACTCTGTCTGCCTTAGACTGTGGGAGATGTGGGCCCATCACAAATGGACAGGGGCATCTGAGGCATGCATGAGGGGGCACAGCTACACTTCTTAAGGGGCTGGAGTGCCTGCTCCCCTCGCCAATCAGCTAATGAGGAAGAAGTGTGAGCATGAGCCATTTTGGAGCTGCTGTTCTCTCCAGGACCCATACTTGAACTCAGGGGGAACATGGACTGAAACTGTTGTCAGGCTCCTGCACTCACACTCTTCCTTCCTTGTGCTCCTGTGCAGGGGGCAGCCAGACTTTGGCCCTTAGTGAGCAATTCTGTGGGCAGTGTTAACATGTAATGAAGCAAAGAAAAACAAATTAAGCTCCTCTAGGACTCACGAATCTAATGTACTGTAATTAACCAAACAAAAACCATCCCTCCCTCTGCTGTCATTTTATACTCTATTCTCTTCTCGGCCTGCTTTCCCATTTACAGGGAGCCACGGCTGTTCATCTGGGACCCAAACAAGGATTCTTTCATTTTGTGCCTCTTCCTACCCCGGCATTCATCCCATTGTCCATGCCTGTGCAGGACATTAAGCAATTCAAAGGTTATAAAGTGAATCGTTTGCACAGCCAGTGAGTTGGGGGAAAGCTGTATAATTTATGATCGCTAGCCTGGCTAAGCAAACTGCAGTATGATTGATTCTAAATATATCTTGCAGATCACAGCCGTCTAACCATTCATTGCTTCTCGTTTCCCTCTCCGCATGTTCTTCTCTTTCAGTCAAATAATCACTAACAATATTCCCCAGTAGCAGTAGGAAATGAAAACATAGGTGAGCCCTTCTCTTTTTTGTTTTCAGTAATAATACAGTCAGAATCTTTACTCTTGTTCACTCAAAAAATTAGTATGTGTATGAGTTAAAACGTCCACCTTAAAGGGAGCTGGGTGGGACTGGATCATTCCAGGGACTGCTCTCACGCAGCTTTCATCTGCAAGGGCCCCCATCCTGCTCTCACTGAGGTCAATGGCAAAACCTTAAGCCCAGACTGATACTCTTATTCATACTGAAGTGAAGAGCGAAGTTCCATTGAAGTTAATGGGGCCATTAGTGGAGTAATTTGCTGTCAAATGTGAATAAGGGGTATTGTAATGTGATGCTTACTGACCATAACAGGAGAAGGATGGCACGTTGGATCACATGTTCAAGTACAGCATGCTGTTGATGATACACAAAAGTTGTTACCATTTAAAGACTGTTGAGCAGGAAATTAATTAGAGATCTTAGTTCAATTGCAACCACATCACTCATTAGTGGTGGCTGGTCTGGTCTTGTGATGGACCTGTTAAATCTTCCAGTCATATTGCTTAGAAAAATAATAGAAGATTTGGAATCTTTAATGTTTCTTAGTAGAGTTTGCCTCAGTGTTCTCTTTCAAGTTCATACTATACTAATATTGGGTTTGAAGCCAAACTTAGACATATAGAGATCCAATGTCTAGAAGCCGAGGTTAGAAAAACATCCAAATCAACATGAGCTGCAGCTTTTAAACAGTGAATGAAACTAACCATGGAAGAATTGACTAAAGGTTGTGGTAAACTTTCCATCACCTGAAGTCTTCAAGCTAAGACTGGAGGTTTTTATAAAAAATATCGTCCGGTTTGGCCGCAAGATTATTGGGCCTTATTCAGGAATTAGTGGGTTGTGTTGTGCTGAGCATCAGACTATATGATCATAATGGTGCAATTTGGTCTTGGGAATCTATTAATTAATTTTACGAGCCCCTGTTGTAAGATGATGCATAGCTGCTGTTCTAGGCTCGTTTCCCAGTTGACAAACCAGGAATAGGTCTGCTGACTCTCAGGGCAAGTATATAAGCCCCATGGGAGGAAAAACCGTTCAGTCTACACAGCTTCACTCCAGGGTTTGGATCGCTCTCCTGCCTGACCGTGGTTAGGTGGTGCTTTAAACTCAAGCTACCTGGTGCATCAGGTGGGGGAGTCGAAGCTGAAGCGCTGCTGGTACTAATGGAGCTAGTAATGCAGTGGGGATGCAGCAGCTTGAGTTTCAACTCAATAACTGCTATTCCAATCACTCTGTAAATTGAGCAGCTTTTCCCAGTGTAGCTGCTTTCTCTTGAGAAGATAGCTTGAGTGCAGTAATTCAAATGTACTATGGCCTGGTCTACACTAAACAGTTTTGTTGACAAAAGTCAGCTTTCGCTGACAGAATAGTGGAGATGTACACACTGAAATGCTTCTCCCCCGATATAACTCACCTGCTACGTTGACAAAATAAAACCTCCTCGATGAATGGCATAGACCTCTTTACAACATAGTTAGCGCAACATAGCATCAGTGTAAACACTGCACTTGGTTACGTCACCCCAACTGGCCTCCAGGAGGTGTCCCACAATGCCCATCATCACCGCTCTGGTTGGCAATTTGAACTATGCTGTCCTGAAGGTACACGGATATGTGCCTGCCCCTGTTTTAAAGGCTCAGGAATTTTTGGAATTCCTCTTCCTGTTTTTTTGGTGTGCACAGTTCACACGGCATCTTCCCCGCTGACCATGCACCAGATGCTCTCCTGCGTGGAGCACACCAAAGCTGTTGGATCTGTTGAGCATATGGGGGCTGTGCAGATGCAACTTTGCACTAGCTGCAGAAATTTTGATATCTACAGGCTGATTGCAAGTGGCATGCATGAGAAGGGGCATGAGATGGACACTCAGCAGTGTTGTGCTAAACTCAAGGAGCTAAGGTAGGTTACCAGAAGGCAAGAGAGGCCAAGTGTCACTCTGGTGCAATGCCAAAGACATGCCACTTCTATAAGGAGCTATCCTCGGCTGTGACCCCACTTCCACCCCCAAGAGCCCTGGGGTACTTCATGGGGACTGGAGTCAGTGGCCAGCAGACTCAACCCAGACAAGAAGTCGTGGAGCTGAAGGACGATGTGGCACACATGGCAGGATCGGCAGGTGGTCCCGCGAGTCAGGACCTCTTTTCCACTCTGGAGGAATCTAGTCAGTCCCAGCACTCTGGCTCTGGTGCAGGAGAGGGGAGCTCTGGTAAGTGCTCATTTTGCTTTGATACTGCACAGTGAGAGGAGCTTGAGCTCTCCTGTAATTTGTTACATGGTACAGGAGAGATAAGGGACAGAAGTTAAGGACCGAGCCTGTCCATTTAAATAGTGGGATCACGGCAGAAAAGTTTGTCCGTGTACACGGGGATGTTCTGGGAATCCTCCATAGAGATCTCTAGGAAACTTTCGTGTAGATATTCTGCAATCGTCTGTTGAAGCTTCCTTGGGAGAGCTGACTTGTTTCTCCTCCCACTTTAAGAAACTTTGCTGTGCCATCCGGCAATTATTTCTGCAGGGACCAGAACGGCACACAGGCGAGCAGCATATGGAGCTGGTCTGAAGCCACAGGAATGCAGGAGATGCACCCTTGCACCTTGGGTTACCCTTAGGAGTGAGATTTCAGGTTCGATTGCCCAGCCTGTGGAAAAGGGTGCCAATATTCAGAATAGGTTCCCTAGTCGCTTATAGTAACTCCCTTTGCAAATCACCCTTTGTCCCTTCTTGTTCATTCCCCCTATCCACCCCTACCTCCTCGTGAACTCACCATAGTTGGGACTCAATCTGGCCAAGGGAGAGAGAGAAATACATGTGTGTAACATTTGTGATTCACAGCTGTAAGCACACTCACAATACTGTCTCTGTTCATTGTTTTACTTTGCTTTCTGCAAATGTGCTCTTGAGGACCCACTCCTCCACATGGGCAGAGAACCTCCATCAGATAAGGTGCAGACCCGGGATGAATAAGGAGGATGTGTTTCATGAAGTGCTGCAGTCAACAGATGCAAAACAAGAGCATGGGCGGGGGAGACAATCCAGTGAGACTCAGGATGAGGCTGGATAGCCAGGAAAGGGCACAGGAGCAGATGATAAAGCTTCTGGAAGGCCATACCTAGACTAAGTCCCTCAGTAACCTTCAACCTAGGCACATCTGTTCCAGACTGCCACTCCAGCCAGAACAGAACTCCAGTACATGCCCTCCCCAAACTCTCCCCTGCATTTCTCGTGTGTTCCTGGTCCTTCTCAGTACCCCGTGCATTCCAGTAGCAGTTTGGAGTTGTCAGCTTCCACACTGTGATCACCATTCACTTTTCCACAGTGAGGTCAGATCTCATTCTAGTGACCTTGTGCTGCAGGCCCGGGGTGAGCTCTGCACGCAGATCCAGGAAAGTGCTTTTGTGCATCTGAAAGTTCTGCAGCCACTGCTTCTTATCCCATATATGCATCACGATGGGATCCCACCACTCCGTGCTTGTTTCCTGAGCCCAGTACCAATGCGCCAATGTGGCAAGCTGTTGCGTGAATGTCAGCAGCAATTTTGAATGATTTGTCGCCATGGCAGACGGCAGGGCGGGCATTACTGATTCACTCTCTGTCTTGCTACTCCTGAAATACTGGAGGGTCTGCTGTGTTGTCTCCATAACACTCATCACCACAATGGTCGGCAGCTCGGGATCCATGCTGTCGGGCAGAGAGGGTGGGTGCAGTTTACAGGGACTGTTGAAAAATGTCACAGAATGCAGTCTGAAACCCCTGGAAAGATGGGACACAAAGAACTGTATCAGGGACAGCGAGCATGTCCCCATGACGCACTGTGATCCGTTCCCAGAGCTCCAAGTGGCAGAGTGTGACAGAGGGTGGTAATTTGCACAGTGGAATAGCTACCCATCATGCAGCACACCCTCTGTTGATGCAAGAGCAACAACTGTAGATGTACTCAGTTGCCAAAAAGAGTGGTGTGTGGATGTGTTCAACTGTTGTAATTCAATTGACTTGACTTAGGCCATATCTACACTATAGAGGTTAAGTCAAGCTCACTGTGGCCGTGAAGACAAGCCCTAGGTCACAATGGTGGGCAGTGACTGTACACTGTCAGGGTGACTTAGATTTTAAAAGGTGCCTAATCACCGTCGTGTGTCAGCACTGAATCTTCTCCCTATTTTCATGAATAGGACTTGGTAAGGAACATTTTCTTGCCTTTTATTCCTCTACTGTGTGAAGCATGTCTTAAATGAAAATGAGGGGTTATTTACATTTAACCCCCCCCCTGAAACTTTAGGACTAGTCACCAAATATTAAGGTGAAACTCACTTCAGTGCATGAGGCTCTTTGCACACCCAAGCACTGCTTATGCCCTTAATGTAAAGCATAGTCTTATGCTAGATGTGTGCACTGGATGAGTTTCAGCCATTACTGATTCATAGACTGAGGTTTGACTTCTGCACATGGTTTCACTTATTCTCTCCCCAAGGGGTAGAAGAAGCTGGGAGTGTGGAGGAAGAAGAGTACTCAGCCCCTGGGTCTGGAAGGGCTTCTGTTGCCAAACATGTTTATGCAAGACTTTAATGGGGGGGTAGTAAAGCAGGGAAATAGGGGTGGGAGGCCCTGGAGTACCTACAGAAATGTAGATCCGTCTGAGTAGAAACTTGGGGAAAAAAACCTTCAGTATTTGGAGAACAATAATGCAAGCAGTGTTTTTTTCATTGGTTCTCAGTTGTTTTACACTTAGTTTCATGTTACACTTTTATCATGAAAATCCATAAGTATTTTTAAAAAAAAAATCTTTGTGGCAGCATCAGAATGAATGGATTCCACCACATGATACTTGCATCACATAGACACAAGAGCTATGTGAAACTCACTGACCTTGTTACCAAGCATTCAGTTATAGGTTTTCTCCAAGCCTGCAAACTTAATTGCTAAAAATTTACTAGTGTCACTCCCATCCTGGGGCACCGTGGTCCTGGGTTCCTTGTTCTTCCCTCCTCAGGGACTCTCTGAACACTCCCCAAACCTTAGGATCCATGGGCTTGGGTCAATCTCAGACCCTTTTACCAGGAGAGTCCAAGAATAGCTGCCTCTCTTTCTACTGAGAAGAGCTGCCCCGCCGCCTCCTCCTTTCAAAGAACTTTGCAGGGGACAGACAAGCATGCCAGTCAAGCTCCTGGGTATGGTAGTTACTGCATACTGCACACAATGTATAACAAGCTACTATTCGCATGTGCATTAATCCTTTCTTCCCCTGTATTTATCATTCTCCACACATAACCTGCTATCTGCACATCAGTCATGCTCTGCTTTCAGCAGCCTGGCTGTTTTACACCTACACACAACTTCCCCCGGCTTTCATTCATTTTACATATGTATCAGTATCTAAACAACTCTGTGACCCTTACAGAGTACACCAGAGACGGAGTGTTAATGAAAGCGGTTGGGAGGAGGCATTTGGGGGAGGTCTAGGTTGGATATTAGGAAGAAGTTTTTCACTAGGAGGGTGGTGAATCACTAGAATGGGCTACTTAGGGAGGTGGTGGCATCTCCATCTTTAGAAGTTTTTAAACTGCGGCTTGACAAAGCCCTGGCTGGGATGATTTTTGCTGGTTAGTCCTGCTTTGAGCAGGGGGTTGGACTAGGTCACCTCCTGAGGTCCCTTCCAACTCTTAATATTCTATGATTCCGTTTGTAGGGGTAGCATCGTTCTGTACCCCAGGAGTTTAGGGCCTGCATTTTGGTATATGTTGGTTAATGTCCTGGGTGGTTTTGCTGCTGCTGCCATTGCCACCACACACAGCTTTGAAGACATGTAGATATGTTATGAAAAGTAAATGCAAAATGAGCTGACTGAAGTCCGGCTAAAGCTACAGAACCTTGTGAAAAATGGGAGGTGTCAAACAGCCACACTAAAGCAATTGGTTCTGAAAGGACTTGGACTCAAAAGGACTTAAATTGTGTTCATATCTTCAGCCATATCTTATCTCCGCCTTGAATTTAAAATGGAGTAGGCTAACTCTAGGAAAAAACCTGCTAAGGAAACTGGAATGATTATATAATCTATGAACTATTTATCTTATATAGTCTTCTGTCTGTTGTTTGAGATTTTATGGCTATTCAACCAGATTGTACTCCTTCCACCATCTGTAACCAGCTCTCTACTCAATATGTTGTGAGCTGTTCTGGCTCTCTCTAGAAGTATAACAAAATCCCTTTTAATTTTACACCCCTGTTTAAAGAATATCGAATTCTGATGAGGCTAGGCAAGTCTTAAGGCTACTTCCCTAGAATGTGAGCTGGTATCTGGTAAGAAGAGCAACTGGAAAATTGGGTCTACAGATGCCAACCCTATGTACACAAATGGCTATGCCTTCCTGTCTGTACACAGCCCACCACTTCTGAAGCCAAGCTGACATGATATTATAAGCGTTTGATTGAAGGAAAAGCAAGCCCTTCCTCTTTCTAACCATCTTTAGATTGGATAGGTGCATGTGTAGGTATATACTATGTCAGATTGTGAGAGAACAAGATATCCAAGCCATACATGTCTATTTTGGTTATAATGGGAGGAAGCATTTGCACTAAATATGGTATTTCAGGAAATATTGTCATTCTAATTAGGTTAATCCTACTCAGAGAGAGGAAGGGGAACCACCCTCAGTAGGCCATCTCTCTGATTTTGTCAAACAATAACATCTGTACCAGAGTGCAGACCAGAGAATTAACTTGGGCTGTAGACCCAGAGATGATAGAGCAACTCCCCAGAATCAGGAAAAGCAGAAAATGGCTCCCTGGGTCAGGGGATTCCTAGAAGTTGGCCAGCTAATGCCAAGGTATCCAAGCTAATTTTGAAACCTGAAAGTTAATCAGTTTGGTTGACTGAGAAACTTACATTTGAGATGTATAACATAGTATAGTATAACATATAACATAATATAACAAATTAAATTTGTTAGTCTTTAAAGTGCTACAGGTCTCTCGGTTTTTTTGCTATATACAGACTAACATGGCTACTACCCCTCTGAAATTTGAGTGGGAAGTTTTAGGGGAAGGCATATGAAGTGGCATCACATTAACATTTTAAAGACATTTTTTATCAGCCTCATGTCTTTCAATGCCTAGAATGGAATATGAAGAGAAAATATCTTCCACTAAAGCTGTGTGTTTGACTCCCTAAAATCCCTTTGGAAACCCCAACCTTGTTTAATCTCTTCCCTCTGATTCAGGATCAGAATGGAGCCACAGTTCACAAACCCATGCTCTGGGATAAAGGTTTGAATTAGGTGAGCAGAATAGAATGTTTTATAAAGATCCAAAGGAAAAAAATTTGGTTTTTATTAGCATAACAGATCAGAGATCTAGAAATATTATCTGCAGGGATTAATGTGGGTGCAGTACAGTCCTTAGCCTACTTTGATAACAATCTACCTGGTTTATTAGCTTGTGGGAATAAAATCTGTGCCTAGCTGGAACTACTGTATTTGTACACCCTTTGTCAGTCAGAGCATTCAACATCATCCTAGTGATATCTAGGCTGTACTTGATGTGAAAAGGTTCTTTTTTCTTATCCTCAAATTCTAAAAGACTCTTGATTCGTTCATGTTTTGCAAAGGGATACAAAATTATAGATCCTTTATGAAATGTCTTCCAAATAAAGGAGGTTGATGTCAATAACAGGATTTGTCACTGTAAGATTGTACTTATTTTTTTTTCTAAATAAGCTTTGAAATGTAGGACTTCAGGTGAAGCATTTCCCTTCAGAGTGGGTGGTTCTCCCTGAGTTTTTATTTCAGATAAAGTAACTGAAAGTGCAGCCTGGTCTGAAATGAAGATACTGCCTATGGTTGCATCAATTACTTGGTGAATGAAAGCCCTTCACATAAAAATATAGTGTGTTAATTAAAAAGAATAGCCAGGTGATGGGGGTGGGGGAAAAGGGTTATTGATAATTCTTTTAAATGTCAGTGTGTTCACTATTTAAAAGTCTTGATCAGGCTCATCAGAGGTTTTCATTAGTACTCTTAAGGCTGGAAGACCTATCCATGAAGGTGACTTTATATGATTAAAGTCATCTTCTAGGACAACATGCACAGTCCTTGATGTACCAACCGGGTCATTCTCTTCTGCAAAGTCTCCTGTGTTCTGCTCTGCATCACTAAATCTGGGACATTTATGAATCTTTTTCTTGATCTGCTGATCAGATTTCACCAAACTTGGAAGCTGATATCAGGCCACGTATACACTTTGATTATGTCTGATTATCACCTGATGTGAATAAAAATCCTCTTTTCAAAAACAGGGGGTGTGAGGTGGGATTTGGGTTGTGAAGTGCTGCATTCCATGCAAGATGGCGCTCTTCATTTGACACTATTGCAACTGAGGTTGCACAGAGAGGATACGACAAAGGCAAAACAACCTCAGACATAAATTATGAAGCCTCTTGTAATCTCTGGTTCTGTGGTTCTGAGACTATTCTGCTGGTGTTGAAGAGGGGGAGGGAGACCGTGGAGGGAATGTTATAACTCTTGCTGTGGTAGAAGACTGAGTGCACTGAGAACCTCTGCTTCTAAATGCTGACGCTGGTTCTGAAACTCCTCTGCTAACGGATTTAGGACTAGCATCTGTATTTGTCTTTCATCTAGAATAGGATACGAAGTCCTTTTTAGAAGAATCCTGTATGAATGGATCCTGCAGGATGCATTTGCTTCAATCCAACATTGGTTCTCGTTTTTCAGAGGGTAATCCTATGCAATATCATTTATCACTTCCAGAGTACACAGTCATATCACACCAACTCGGTGGTATCAGTCTCCTGACAGTTCTAAAATACTGAACATAGCTCTTCCGTGAAGGAACTGGCAGGATAGTATCCTTTGCTCATACATAAGAGGAAGTCTCTTTATCATCCAACAATAGCAGTGCATGTGTTTCTACGCCCTTCAGGATGTGAACGTGCTTGAAAAAGATTAAGGAAACCTAAAGAAACTTGGTGCTTGTCTCACTACCACTTCCTTAGTGACCTTCTATCTTGGAGACAGGGCATCAGACGCATGGTCATCAGCTTCAAAAACAGGGGCCAAAATGCTCTTTCAGGGGTACTTAACCTGAGGGATCACAAACTGCTGTCAGAGGGTCATGTCTACCCTGCCTCGAACATATCACTATGTAGGAGGAGTTGCCATCTAGATCCTGGTTAGATGAAAGGGGAAGTGCAAGATGGTTCTGGTGTGTGAAAAAGCTGAAATCACTGGGCTATTTATTTGAAGAATAAATAGGAATCTCCAATTTTGTTTTAAAGGAAAATGGGGAATAAATTTCTAGCCCTCATGCTTGTGGAGACTAGCTTAGAAATATGAACTCTAAGGGCTCAAAGTGCAGATGGCAAATAAAAAACAACCCAACATTTATTTTAAAAATCTCATGATTTTGTGGGGCCTTCTTCTAACAGCACTGTTATCACTAGCTGTACGGGCAATATATCTAGTCTCGACAGTCACAGTCTCCACCTCCTCCAGGACATCAGGTAAAGAAACTGACTGCACTTTAGCAAGAGACAATATGGTCCGACTCCAAATATAGATCTGGTTCTTTGGAAGCAGCCAATCCCGGCTGCATCCAATCAACCTTAGTCATGATTGATCTCGTTATTAACTCCTTCTACTGAAGGAAAAAGATAGTCTGCGGCAATAAATCCTTCAAATCATCCTCCAAAGCACAAGTTCTGTGCCATCTATAATAGAGATGGGCCCGAGCGAAACAAACTGGGATTTTCAGAGAAACCTGAGGCAATTAGGGTGTCTTTCAAATCCTGCCCTAAGTTTGGATCCAGATCTGAACCTTGGCAATAAGGGCCAGCTGTGATGATCAGATTTGGATTTGAACCTTCCCAAATGTTTGAGGGTGTTCAGATGCGGGGATTCCGTCTCTAGTCTATACATATAATTTATTGACCAATATCCCACCGAATATGACTTAAACATTCTGTTTTTCTCATGTGGTATAGCAAGGGCAGAGGGCAGTAGGAAAGTTCTGGAAGGGCGCTATGTAAGTGCTAGAATGATCCGGGCTTTATTCCCTGTAGACTAGCCAGAACCAATTGAAGGTAATTAGTGTCAACTGACACCAATTAAGGCCCCACCCAGGTGCCTATAAAAACCCTCTACTCCTGAGAGACAGTGTGAAGTAGTAGGAGTAGGTGTGTGGTGAGCAAAGGAGTGTGTGAAGTGGAGGAGAACAGAACGGAGTACAGTGGTGTGTGGAGAAGTGGAGGAGAACAGAACGGAGTAC
>ML675611.1:22279790-22480146 GCA_007922155.1 Mesoclemmys tuberculata | reverse complement strand
GTCCTGAAGAAGGTACTGGGCTCAAGAAGCCAGAAAGACAGAGGGGGGAGAGTGGCCCAGGGGAAAAGCCTGCAGCTGCGAGTGAGGTGCCAGCAGCACATAGTTGCTACTCAGAGGGCCCCTGGGCTGGGACCCGGAGGAGCGGGCGGACCCGGGTCCCTACCCCTCTCCCTTGGAAGACGGGGTTGCCAGCGACACCCTGGCCCACTGCAAGAGGCAAAAGTGCGAGACCCACTAGGGAGAAGTCGGCCGTTTGCCACACTCAAGACATTTTAAAATATTGCAGGATAGTCCTTTACCTCTTCCTCCACACTGTATGCCATTTCAGACTTCCATATGGCTCTTAGTAAAGCTGCAGTTCACAGTATATTTTCACTGCTATATTTTTCATATCTCAGCTACCAGAGAATGAGTATATTACTTGTCTCATCCTAGCTGAATTTCCCTTAAGAAATCTATTATTTGGAGAGGATTTTCTCTTTAAAAAAATCTTTTTTTCTGTAGGCTAATAAGACCACCTAATTCTGTATCATCAAGGGGATTATAATGAGGCCAACTGCATTAAAAGATACAGAAGAGAAATTCAGAATCAGGGTGAAAAAAGCAGAGGCATATGTGGATGCTGGATGGGGGTGAAATGGGAAGAGCACATGAGTAGCTACTGCTCTAATGGTTCAACCATGACTATGCCATTAAAGTTATTTATGGTACAAAAATGTGATATAATTGCTGAGGTGCTTTATATCATGAGGTGCTTTATTGAAGTCCTCCTGTTTAGAATAATATCACCTTCAAAGAGAGATCATGTTGTTACTGCTCATTTAACAATAACAAATTAGGAGTCCTACAAAAGTAGAGATTTGGTAGCCTATGAAAAGCAAACAGGAAACATAATTAGGCAAAAGATGACTTTTTTTGTTAGAAGAGTTAGCTTTTTTAAAAAATTTAAGTTTTACTGTGCAGTAACAGAAGATCTGGGAAATTATCAACCAGTCAGCCTAACTTCTATATCTGGATGATACTGGAACAAATTCACAATCTGTTTGTAAGCACCTACAGCATAATACGGTTATAAGAAATAGGCAGCATGGCTTTGTCAAGAACAAATCATGCTAAACCAACCTAATTTCCTCCTTTGACAGAGTTACTGGCTTAAAGGGCATGGGGTAAACAATAGACATGATATATCTTGATTTTAATAAAGATTTTGACATAGTCTGGCATGACAGTCTCATAAACAAACTAGGGAAATGTTGTCTATTAGAAGAAATTACTATAAGGTGGGTGCACATCTGGATGAAAGACAGTACTCACAGACTAGTTACCAATGCTTTTTTGTCAAACTGGGAAGGTGTGTCAAATGGGTTCCCAGAGTTGTCAGCCCTGGATCTGGTACCATTCAATATTTCATTAATGACTTGGATAATGGAGTGGAGAGTATGGTTATTACACTTGCAGATGACACCAAGCTGGAAGGTGTTGCAAGCACTGTGGAGAAAAGGATTAGAATTCAAAATTAACTTGACAAATTGGAGAACTGGCCTGAATTCAACAAGATGAAAAGACTTGTAAAGACCAAGACTTACAAAGTGCTTCCCTTAGGAAGCAAAAGTTAAATGCACAGCTATAAAATGGGGAATAACTGGCTAGATGATGGTATTGCTGAAAAGGATGTGGGGAGTTCTAGTGGATCAAAAATTGAATAGGAATTAACAATGTGGTGCAGCTGCAAAAAAAGGCTCCTGTCATTCTAGGGTGTATTAATAGGAGTGTTGTATGTAAAGCATGGGAGGTAATTGTCCACTTTCTCTCAGCACTGGTGAAAACTCAGCTGTAGTACTGTGTCCAACTCTGGGCACCATGCTTTAGGATAGATTCAGACAAATTGGAGATTTTCGATGAAAGTGACAAAAATGATAAAAGATTTGGACAACTTGACTTAAAAGGAAAGGTTAAAAAAAATAGGCAAGCCTCTTCCCAGGGGACTTGACTAGCTGACCTCTCTCAAAGTTCCTTCCAGCCCTACATTTCTATGATGCTATGGACTATTAAACATAATTTAAACAAATGTGAGGGAGATGTCATCTCCCCACTCCTTGAATTACACAGACTTCCAATTTAGTTTCCCCATTTATACTGCTTGGTCATTCAAATCATGAGGCTATCAGAAAACTTCAGAGAGAAGAGAGATCTTATAGGCATGGATGTATGCTCTAGGAAAGGGTTAATGACCTCTAAATTCATTGCTAGTGGGATAATTAAAGCACCTATTTTTATCCCTACTGACTAAAGATGCCAGGATACAGACCAGGTAGTATGTAGTTGCAAGCAATATTCTTTCTAGGACCTGTGTTTAATTATATTAGTCTATTTTGTTCTAAGAACATACAAAGATCTACCTAGAAATGAACTGAAGATGGGATACAGGAGACACTTTGATCTCTTCTATGGTAGAATTTCCTTACTATGTTTCAAATACTTTTCTTAAGAAATCCCAGTGGGTGCTTTGATTCTTTAGTACACAATACTATGTCTATTTAAAAGAGACGGAGGGAGGGAGCGAGCAAGTTGAGGGATGGCAGGGCAACCATGAACTTCAAAGTAGTCCTTTCAAATCTTGCAGGGAAAGATAAGCATTTTCTATGCGAGGACAAGAATTACCAGATTATGTAGATGCTCTGGTGACAGGCACGGTATGAAACCTAGAGAACAGAATAGGACATATATTGACAAGTCTATACATTTCTGATTAACAGTCTTCAAAATTCCATTTGATTTAAATAATCCAATAAGCCAAAGCCACAATGTAATGAGAGGAGAGGTTCCAGTAAGTTCTCCAATCTCTACTCAGTGTGGGGTCTTTTGTCCCTGTGTAGTGTCAAGACCATGTATAGAAGTGTGTCTGCTTCTGCCTCTAAACTGATTTATCTGTTTAGCTCAAGCAGTGGAGATATAGGTATTTAAATCCAGAGTTCATCATTTCAGTCCTCACAAATGACCCTGCCAGAGGCATTGTTACATTAGAACAGTGTCTCTGGATTTGATCTCATTTTGAGTATTTCCCCTGCTAATAAACTGTTATAAAAACATGTTTAATTATGACAAGACAAAACCTTTGCAGAGTACTGTACCTTTCCTATGTTGATTGATGCTATTATTATTACTTTTATGTATTGGGTTACATAACTTGCAGCCCTATTAAAGATGGATATGTATGTATGTTGGGAGAGTGGGGAATGAACATTCAGAATCCTAATACACCATATATTTAAAAAAGCATGAAAAAGTTCAGTTAACCTCAATTATTTCAGTTACTCTAAGTTAGCAGTTACTTGGGAGAAAAAGAGAAAATAATATCTGTTACATAAGTTTAAGAAATTGATGGTTGAAAGGAAGGTTAAGGAATATGTCCAAAATCTGTGACAGGGAGCCTGGCAAATGCACAGAAGGATTAACATAGGTGGGTTGTAATTTTGTGCTAAAATAAAATGAAGGCAAGAACAGCAGATTTGTGGGGCTAATGAAGGACAAGCTGCATAAATATTGGTCAAATCTAATGTACTTATGTGATTTTAGGAATTACTTACAATTTTCCTTGAGGTCTATCACAGTGATAGAAAAGTAAATTTGAAAGTGTCTTGTACAGCTCTTTGAAAGTATCACATGGTGATTTTTCAGGTGTGCTTAATGTTGGCTTGACTTTGCTCCCACTGAAGACCAATGGGATTTTAGTATACGTGCGGTAATGCCTAGAAGCCCCAATCATGAACCAAGTTCCCATTGTGCTAGGTGCTGTACAAACATAGAACGAGAAGACTGTCTGGTTGACCAATGGGTACAGAGTTAGGCCAGTGTGGGCCTACTGAAAATCCCACTATTAGGACCCTACATTTTAAGATATAAATGGATGTCAATCTGCATTATGTAGCTAAATCAAGGGTTTTTAATCTATCATACTAGAGGGCAATGCCTTTAAACACAGTCAAGAATAATTCTACTATATGGTTATTTTGAATGTGTTGGTAATGCAGAGAAAACTCTCTAAACATGATACTCTACTGAAAGAGAGGCTATTAAATTCAGCTAGGCACAACTATATTATTTATGCCCAGTACACAAACTGAATATTATATACTGGTAGCTAATTTATCAGAATATAAACCTGCACTTTCATATTTACAAGCTAGTAGCCCAAAACAGCTTAGTGCTATGTTTTTGGAAAAACTACACAATATGTTACCACTGTGTGCATTTACGCAAAAGTAATATTTAAAAGACCAACTCTTCATGCTTCAGGCAAGTAAAGCTATGCAAACACATCTACCCTAACTGACCCTGTGATCTGAAATCTGGTGACGTCTTGATTAACCTAGCATAAGGTTGTTTGCGGAGTTAATAATAACGATAAAGCCTACAAACTACCAATGGCAATTTAAATAAGCTGTGGTGACTGATTTGATATATCCCTGTCTAAAAAGAATAGTTTCTGACCCTTTAAGCCCTCCATCCCAGATGTACGCCAAAAGTGTGCTCATTGGCACCCCTCCTTGGAAACTTCCCCTGGCACCCTGGCTTCACAAATTAAAGCTGCCCCGCCCCTGGAGGAACAGATATGGAGTGATGACAGTGGTGAGAGTACTACCTGCTCTCCCTAAGGGGCAAATGTCCCTATTGGGGCAGCTGTCCCTTTTTGTACAGGGGGTAAAAACTGCTTTGGGGGAAGGATGATCCAGTGGTTAGGAGCTTTGGGCAGCTCTGGCTCAGGCCCTGGGCAAATCACTGTGCTTCATCTGTAAGTTAGATATGACAGTTTATCCCTCACAATACCACCCCTTTTGAGGTAGGTAAATGTATTAATGATTATGAGGTGCTTGGATTCTACAGGGAGGGGGTCATGTAGATAATTTAGATAAGAACATACTCCCATGGGACCATGTAGAGTCAACTGTGTCTAATAAGTTTTTGTCAGAATTTGTGATAAAATAGGCCACAGAAGTGATCAAAGAATTGATATTAATAATTCTTTCATTGTTCCATGTCATATTGCTGTACATCAGATATACGATGGGTGAGGTTCTCAGCCCTGCTCTGGCCACTTTACAGCAGGGAGAATTCTCTCAGAACGGGAACCGAGGCAGACAGACACAGGCTCTTTCCTAAGGACACTCTGAAAAGCCTTTGCATAGGAGAACGCCAGGGGCTGCACCACACAGGGTTGCAAAGGTCCTAGAAAGCACTGCTAGTGACCAGACACTGGGGACAGAGTGAAGTTTAAAGCCAAGAACCCTCCCCTCCCTCCATGAAGCTGCCAACTCTGTGCTGTACCGCTAAGAAGTGGAACACAGTGTCTCGCCCTGTATATTTATTTTTCTGGCGATCAGGTGGAAATAAAAGTTTACAGCTAGATTTGGCAAGAGGATAGCGGGACCAGGGATGTAAAATGTTAACCGTTTAAGGGGAACGGCAGCGGGGCTGGTTCCCTGCGAGCAGAGGGGGGAGGTTTAGAGCCCACCACTGGGGTAGCCACAGCTGGGCTGACTTGCAGAGCCTGCCGTATGTGGACTGGCTTCCTGTGGTGGTGGGAAAGGCGCAAAGCCCAGTGTGTGTGTGGGCGGCGGGTGAGCTTAGCTGCCACCCCTCCCCAGTGCTGGGCTCTATGCATACATCACTGCCAGCAAGAGCTGCCCCGCTGTGGCTCTCTCCCCTGCCCCCCAGCACTAAGAACGGTTAAATGAAATTTGGACTAAACTAATTTTTACATCCCTAATACCGAGAACTAGGCAGCACGGATGGTGGGAGCGTCTGTTCCATTTCCTTCCTTGTATATCGAATGGCTGCTTTCTCCGCCATCATTCACTTATTGGCCTATGAGTAGGGCTGGTTGAAAAATGCTGTGTATTTGCTGTTACAAAATGTTGACCGAAATGAAGAGAAAATTGTATTTAAAAAACCACTTCCATACACTGAACTGTACTGAAATTACATCTTTTCAATATTTGCATTCTTCGCTTCCCCCCTCATTTCTGTCAATGGAAGGTGGGGGGGCAGAGGACAAGGGAGTCAAAGGGGGAACATTGAAAAGCCAGCAATTTTCATTTTGATCCAAATTGAAATGGAACATTTTTGACACACATTTGAAAATTTTGAACAATATGGAAATAAATGGTGAAAACTTCTGATACTGTTCCAATAAGCTGTCTTTTCACAGATAAAACTTTTCCTCAAAAAACATTTTGACCAGCTCTACTTTTAGGATTTTGGTTTTTATCATTTTCTAAAATCAGAAAATGCCACAGTGTATTCCCAAATGATCCCTGCTGGCTATCTGAGCTCCTGGCAAGTCCTTTAAACCTGGCTAGGGTCCACATTCAAAAGCTTATAATCATGTTCTTTCTTCATAAGCGGAGTCTGACCGCTTACTGTGGGGGGCAGCCACCCTGGACAGCTCGTGAACCACCTGTTCGGGGAGGCTAGTCTCTGGCCCTGCCCCTTCTGCCCAAAGCCCCACTTCTACCACCCCCTTTGCCATCCCTGGGACTGCCCTGAGTGGCCCAAGCACCAAGCACCAGCCAGAACAGCTGGTTCGCCGCAGCTCTGATGGCAGGTGGCCCAAGTGCTCCCAGAGCCTGTGCCCCAGCGCTGCACCACCCCAACCCATCCCAGCCCCAGGCTGGCTGGTCCATCCCAGTCCCCAGAGTGCTACCAGCCACCCCAACCGCAGGCTGCTCAGTGGCCAGCCAACCTCAGCATGCCTGGCCCAAGTGCTCCCAGTCCCTGGAACACTGCCAGCCCAAGTGCCCCGAGCCCCCGGAGTCTGCTGGTGCGTGTCATGCCACAACATCGGCCCCCCATTCTCTGGCTGCCCCAGCCAGTCCAGCCCCACCCGCGAAGCACTGCCAGCCGAAACACTCCCAGCCCCCGGAGTGCTGCTGGCCCACGTCACACCGGTCCTCCTGAGTGCTGGCCTGCCCCAAGGCTGGCCTGTCGCTGGCCAACCTCCTGATCCACCTTGGCCCCAGTCAGCTACCCACCTCCTGGTAAGTCCTGGCTCCCAGCCAGGACGCAAGCAGGTGGGCTGCAGCCATGCACCTCCTGGCTGGTCTCGACATAAAGCCGGGACCTTGATGGCAGCAGCCCCCTCTCACCTGGTCCCCACTCCCAGCCATCATAAATGCCACCCCCTCCCCAAACTCCAGCCATGTCTTTTTTTAAGCTTTGTGCTCAGTTATGGCCAAATGCTCATAGCCAAAGTAAAGCTCATGGAAGTCCCCACATACAGTGGAACCAGTGTCATTCTGCTGCATGATGTGGGTGGATAGGGTATGTAGATCCTCTAGAAGAGGTCTGTACTCCCTGCAGTCTGTTTATCTGTGTCATTTGTCCATCCATAGACGGCTGAGGGGCAGAACAATGGAAGTATGGTACATCTTAGTTGCAGTTAACTTGGGTAGTTGGCACCCGGCTCTGAGCAGCCGGGTTGGTTTAGCCTGGGTATGAGCAGCCTCACTGAAAAGTCATACCCAAGTTATTGTGTCCTCTCTGGTGATGCATTCCCCTGTGTGTGTCACTGTGACATTGGGGGAGGCATATGCCACAATTCTTTGTGCTTCAGTAAACTGAATTGCTTTCCCAGTGACTTGTGGGAGAACTTGTCTGTGCTTCTGGACATCTGGGAGGGAATTTTTGGATGGCATTGGAGGACAACCAGCATCCTCATTGCAAAGTGAGCAGCTTACCAGCCTGAATGAAAACAGCGTCTTGGTTTTTGCCTATTGCTCCCAATGAGTAAGCCCAGATCAAAAGCATCACCAAAACTGGGTGAGAGTGTTTTGTGAGTGGACCAGAAGAGGGTTAGTGGTAACGCACAAGTAAGAGACTGGATAAACTCTCTGTGAAGACGTACCATATGGATATGTGTTCACAGCAAAAGCTGGGCATGGGCTAGCTTACATGAGTGATCTTGAATCCATCTAGTGTGGGTAATGACAACAGTGAAGATAGTGCAGCAGGGGCTTTTGAAAACAAGTAGTAAAGCCTGGCCTGGGCCCTGGGCCTTTATGTGGCTCACTAGCTCACTGTGACACCCACATTGCACTGTATTCACTGCTACTCTTACCCACACTAGCTGGATTCTAGCTAGCTCTGCTCATCTAACCTGTGCACAGCACCAGCTCAGGTAGGCTAGCCCATGTGCTGCTTTTGCTGTGTAGACAAACCCTATGGCTGTCTGCCTCCTGTGGTAAAAGACCACTTGCATGTGTAGGAGAGAGGCATAACAGCCATGGAGACTACAGGATCCCTGAATCCTGGGCGATGCTAATCCTGTAGTAGCTCTACCACTATTCCACAGCCTAGGTGGAGGACGGTGGGGGGATTGCATCCCTCTTGACTGGAATGGGAGTATTTACTGATTGTACTTTGGGGTGAGGCAGAGGGCATATTCCCTCATGCAACATGTTTCCCTAGCCTGTCTGAACCCACGTAGTTGCTGAGGTATCTTATCGTAGACTGTTGCCTGCTGTTTTTAATTTATGGGGAGGGGATACATGAGGCTGAACCAGGTCAGCTCCTAATCTTACGATTTTTACGAATTCAGATATTAATTATTCTGTTGACTATTATGTAACATTCTGCTGTGCTAGAAGGATTCTGGTAATGGTTCTGTGTGTGATGGGTGGAAATAAAATACACCCATGAGGGGTGGGGAGGGATGGAAGAGCCAGAGTTTTTAAAGAATGCAGAATATTCCATGTATGCACTGACCAGCAAGAGAAAAAACCCTCATTAGTCCCATGACAGTCATAAAAACAAGAGTACTAATTGTTAGAGCCACGTATTATATTCAATACATGACAAATCTGATTGCAAGAAGGGCTAGTTTGTCATTCAGTCTGACCAGGAGCCATTTAAGTGAATGCTGATGTCATGATCAGATTCCAGCCTGGGTCAGTTCATTTTGCCTGTGTAAAATTTTCCCTTTCTAATTTCAGTTTAATAAGGAATTATTATTCTTTGTCTTTTGTCCAGAATTGCTTGGATGGTGTGGGACTGTTTAACAGTTACTGCAGTATCTCCCAGAGGTGTCCGCATTGCAGTGATGGATGAAATTTTCTGTGTTTATAAAAAAAAAAAAGGAAAAGAGGGAAACTGTATTTTAATGTGTAAACTGGCTTGGGATCCTTATTAATTATTTGAGTACCATGACTGGCTCAGCACGATACAAACATACATTTTGTTTCAAAGGAACAAAAGCCATAAATATAAAAGTAAGATGCTGTTGTTACTGTCTTGAGGTAATGACTGGCTCCACTTTTTGCTGTTCTACCACCAGTTCCTCTCCTGTCTCCATTATCATTCGGCAGCACACTCTGTCTCCCTATAGGAAACAGTCTTTGGCCAAAAACTTATACTGCACTCTCTGACATGCCTTTTCTTGCCATGTTTTGTGAAATGGGCTCTGCTGTTACCAGTTCTGGGCTCTTGTTTGTGGGCTCTATGTTTAGTTTCTTCCTTTCTTGCTTGGGTGCACTTCATCACCCCTGTTGATCGGTGCCCCAAACAAATTCCTTCTTCCCCTCTTCATGTGAAGAAGATTAAGTCAGGTCAGATCAAAGCAAAGGATGATTTATTATTATGCTAATTAACTGCCACTTGACTAAGCTACTTATAAGCAGATTTCTTTATTACAAAATATAGCCTTCCTCTTCCTACGTGTTTGCACCCCTTGAGATATGGAGGAACCAATCTCTCTCTCTCATATATATATTTCTGATCCAGAGCCTGGAGTTATTAAAACCCCCATGAAATCAGGATATCTCTCAAAAACCCACTTCACTGAATTCCTGATTCAGGCTTCTTTTAATGATGCAGTTTTGGAGCATTACCCAACCCCATTTAGGTAGCCCCTTGACATATGACCACAGAAATTGACTCCTTCACAAATCAGTTTTATATCACCATCTACAAGCCACTCCCAAGTCTCACACACACGCAGCTCTAGATCCTATTCCCATTGAAGTGATGCGCAAAGGAAGACAGATAAAGCCTCTTGGAAGGTCACTTGTTATGACTATGTCTTGATGTATACCAAAAGTCACAGGAGTCCTACTCGGTCATATTTCACTCTCCTCTCTGAGGCAGCACAGCTGTCAAAACCTGACTGGAATAACAGCTTTGTAGTTATCATAAAACGTTTTTTCCCAAAAAATATCCCATTGCAACCTATTTTCATTGTTCTTGAGTCTTGACTAATCAATGAGCTTTCATACTGAATCAAAATCAAAAGTGGTTTTCATTTTTCTCTTCTTTGCTGACCTTGTTTAGCTCAGATACAATCCAGTGCTCTAACAAATTAGACACCTATGAGTGTTGTTTTCCTGAGCTCCAGGAAGGAAAAGATTCTGAGTATTTCTTTCCTGAATGGCCTTTCATAGCTCATGAAATATTAAAACTCCCAGTAAACACCATTACCTCCAATATCTTGAATCCTTTTTGAAGGAATAACTTGATCCCCCTTGGCCCCATTTTTGTGTTCTGTTGTGTTTTTCATTTTGGCTTATCCTTGAAATCAGGCTTGTTTTATTTAAGGTTATACAAAAACTGGATGTAGACAAACCTTGCTTCAAATAGGCATTTAAAATCTCTCGGCATCAGAGCTGTGTGGTTTTGCAAGTCCACAAAAAATTGAATTAGGAAGTGTAGCTTGAATATTTTGGATTTCTAGATAGTGTAATCTATATCTAGATACCCAGAATATCTCTACTATTGAACAGCAGTGGTAAGTGGAACCTCAAAAGGTTTGGCTTTACTAATCATTCTACAGTTCGGATGTTTATATAAAACTCATGGGACTGAAAAAGTAGATTGGACTTCTCAAGAGTACTGGCCTCCTTATATGACATTTTCAGGATTTCTTGCTTCCATTCTCAGCCAGAGAAATGTGCTGTGTTACATTCACAGTGCAATTTAAAGATGAATGAGTTCTAGGATGTGTGCGCATAGACTAAATTGCAGTCCATGACCCTTATCTTGCAAATACTTTTGTAGTTGCTTAATTTTAAGCATGCAAGTGATCCCAATGACTGCAGAGGTGTTTGCAGGACTGGTGCCTCTGGGAGCTGCTCTGCTCATATTTTACAAGGGGTGCATGGGGCCACTGAAAAGTGAGAGTTGTTGGCACCTTTTTTATTCTTGTATCCATTATACTAGTCTGAACAAGTTTCAGCTGGAAATCTGTTTCTATTACAACACACATGGAAATGGGGGCTGGATTGGTGCCTGGGTTTGTGAATGGTGCTCATTTTGGATTATATCCATGAGCAAGGTTGCAAAATATTCATGGATAATACCATATTGCCATCCCTAAGCATTCCAAAATCATGAGACTGGCTTAAAAATATGAGATTTTCCAGCTTTAGGCTCTACTTATTTGCCTTCTGGCTTTTGAGCTTATAGACTTCACACTTCCAAGATTTCCTCTGCAACCATTGGTGTTAAAAATTACTCTTCATTTCCAAATCAAAGATGAGTTTCTCACATAATCACAAGACTCCTGGAGATGGAGCTTTAAGAAAAACTCCAGATTTTTGCAAGTCTTTCAATAAAACTGTGAGCATCAGTAGCACTGATTATTAATGTAAGCAATTTTAAAAAGTGTTGCAGCCTGGCCAGTGGGTATCCACTAAGATTATTAGTGAAGCTGGTTCAAAATTTTCCGACCAAACATTTTTTCAGCCAGAAAATGCTGATTCAACAATCTAAATGTTCTTCAGGAACATGTTGATCCTGTTGGAGATGTTGACTGGCTGGTAGCCTGCTGGGTTTCATTCCAGCTTTGCCACCCACCTCTCCAGGGGCTCCTCAGCAGTCTGGATTTTGGGCAGCATGCCTGGAGGATTGCTTGGACTTTCAGCTTCCTGGGCTACTTGCCTGGCAGGCAACCAGGGGGCTGCCACCATCAGGCAGCCCTTGTGCTTGCCAGGTGGGCTGTCATGGAGCCAAAATACTCCATTTAGATTCTTATTAAATGAAACGTTTTTAGCCTTTCCTTTCTAGCCATTCCTCCCCCACCACCCATTTATAACGATCAAGATTTTGAAAATTGGAAACAAACCATTTTTTTCTCTTTCAAGTTGGAAACTTTTTTTTCCAAAAGCACAGTTTTTTGTGGACTGACAAAACCACACAGCTCTGATGCTGAGAGATTTTAAAAGCCTATTTGAAGCAGGGTTTGTCTACATCCAGTTTTTGCATAACTTGAACTGGGTTTGAAACTGCTGAAGTTGAAAGGGAATAATGCCCCTAGTGTACACAGAGTTTTACCAATATAAATGCTCTGTGTATGCTGGTATAACTGGTGGTTGTGCTGTTTGAACTGTATTGGTAAAAATTCACACCCCAACCAAAATAGTTAAATTGGTACAAAAAACATATCTGTGATCTGAGCTACACACAGCACAATATTCCAAAAAATCAGGAACAAAGTAAAATTTTAGGGCATGGGTGGGGGCAGGAGGGAAATCAGTGGATCACAGGAATGTAGGGACTCTCCACAAGTTCTGATGCATTCTGTATTACGAAAATTCAATGCTTTCATTTACTAACAATTAAATTTCTCCTTTCCTGGTTGCTGGGATAGTGTTTGCCTAATGTCCTATTAACCCAGACTTATGGAAGCATATCTTTAGCCATAAAACCATGACAAAAGTGGCTACACCCCTACCCTATTTCATTCTCCTCTGTGAGGGAGGAACTTCAGTTCAGTACATGCTAGCTTGAGTAGTTGTGGGAAATTTAACTCCCTCCCACTGTTATATTAAAAAAGAGAGAGAGAGGGAAGGCAGGGGGGTGGAGAGGGAATGGAGAGATATCATGCCTGTACTAATTGTCTGGATCTACCTCCTTCTTGCATGAGAAGTACTCAGATACCTCTGTGGCATTTCCCTCATCTCCTACTGTTGTCCCTCTGGAATCCCTTCCAAGGAATTAGATAGTCACATGAGGGAAGAGGACAGAGAATGGCTGGGGCAGGGAAAGGTGGGAATGCACATTGTCTCCCTTTGGAGATGAGGCAGGAAAAGTTACACAACTCAGGGTTTTAGGATCCACCCATTTATAGGAACAGGATCAGAACAATGGCCTTAGACCAGCAGCCTGATTGGACACTAGCCAATATATCTGGAGTTTCAGAGAAAGTTGTAGGAAGCTTAATGATGGATGATGATGGAATAATATGTCCATAGAAGAAGTTTTATCCTACCTTTCTATCCTGTCACTTAGTGTTTGGCTTAGTAGGAGTTTGCCATCAAGCTCATATCCAGACCTGAACATCATGAAGTTTTGGGGGTGTTTGGATCCAAGATTTTGATTTGGGGCCATCTTTAGTAATTAATTTGGGCCCTTCTTGCTTATTAATATAATTACTACACGTGTTGCACTGTGTTTAGCACAGCAACTTTTGCATCATAGTGAAATATTTCTCCAAGGAGGAATGGTGCTGTTATTGAGCAGCTAAAGTTAAAGGTACTTATTTGTCTTTTGATAAAATGAACAGCTTCTCACTGTAGCTTCTGGACTTTTCAAAAAGGTCGCCTGTTGTAAAGGAAATATTTTTCCTTCAGTCAAACCATCTCCCTGTCCTGGCTTGATTTATAATTTATAATTGTGAGTGTCATCAGGAAATGAAAAATAATACAATGTCATAAAGCTTTTATTAGAAGTGTAGAGAATAAAATGACGTTCATTACCGCTGACATGAAGACAAACTGGTCTGTGAATAAAAGCATTGTAACTGATCAAAAGCTCTCATTTTATAGCTGCTACCAAAGAGGCTTCTCAAAATACTGTGTCTCTTTGTGGTTACTTAATTTATTCCACTACACTGCTTGCAGAATGTTTTTAATGGTTCAAGGGAAAAAGCTACCGTCAGTAACATGGGAGGCAGGTGTAAGAGGTTTGGGGAAACTAAGCCTCCCCAAACAGCCACCACTGGAAGCTCCCATTCAGACTCTGCCCCAGGGGCCCCACCTCTTCCCCCCTCCCTGCCTTTTTCCTCTTAGGCACTACCCTCAGTCTGCCTCTCCCTGCCCCACTCCACCTCTTACCTGAGACCCCACCCACCCATGGCTTTCACCTCTCAGCATCCTCCCTGGAGTCTGCTGTGCATGCTGCTGATGCTGGAACTATAGGCCGGTCAGCCTCACCTCAATCTCTGGAAAGATCATGGAGCAGGTCCTCAAGGAATTCATTTTAAGGCACTTAGAAGAGAGGAAGGTGATCAAGAGCAGTTAACATGGATTCACCAAGAGAAAGTCATGCCTGACCAACCTGATTGCTTTCTATGAAGAGGTGACTGGCTCTGTAGATGTGGAGAATGATATACCAGTGGATGTGATATACCTTGACTTTAGCAAAGCTTTTGATACAGTCTCCCACAGTATTCTTATCAGCAAGTTAAAAAGTATGGGTTGGATGAATGGACTATAAAATGGATAGAGAGCTGGCTAGAGCAAAGGGCTCAACGAATAGTGATCAATGGCTCCATATCTAGCTGGCAGCCAGTCACAAGTGGAGTGCCCCAGGGGTCGGTCCTGAGGCCGGTTTTGTTCAACATCTTCATTAATGATCTGGAACAGGGGGTAGATTGCACCCTCAGCAAGTTTGCAGATGACACTAAGCTAGAGGGAGTGGTAGATCTCCTGGAAGGGAGGGATAGGATACAGAAGGATCTAAACAAATTGGAGGAATGGGCCAAAAGAAATCTGATGGGGTTCAACAAGGACAAGTGTAGAGTTCTGAAGTTAGGACGGAAGAATCCCATGCACAGCTACAGACTGGGGACCAATGAGCTAGGCAGCAGTTCTGCAGAAAAGGATCTGGGGGTTACAGTGGATAAGAAGCTGGATATGAGTCAGCAGTGTGCCCTGGTTGCCAAGAAGACTAATGGCATATTGGGCTGCATTAGTAAGAGCATTGCCAGCAGATCGAGGGAAGTAATTATTCCCCTCTATTCAGCATTGGTGAGGCCCCATTTGGAGTAGTGTGTCCAGTTTTGGGCCACCCACTACAAAAAGGATGTGGACAAGTTGGAGAGAGTCCAGCGGAGGGCAGCAAAAATGATAAGGGGGCTGGAGCACAAGACTTATGAGGAGAGGCTGAAAGAACTAGGCCTGTTTAGTCTGCAGAAGGGGGAGGGGATTTGATAGCAGCCTTTAACTCCATCCAGGAGGATTGAACTAGGCTGTTTTCAGTGGTGGCAGATGACAGAACAAGGAGCAATGGTCTCAAGTTGCAGTGGGGGAGGTCTAGGTTGGACGTTAGGAAAAGGTTTTTCACTAGGAGGGTGGTGAAGCACTGGAATGGGTTACATACAGAGGTGGTGGCATCTCCATCTTTAGAGATTTTTAAGCTGCAGCTTGACAAAACCCTCACTGGGGTGAGTTAGCTGAGGATAGTCCTGCTTTGAGCAGGAGGTTGGACTAGATGACCTCCTGCGGTCCCTTCCAACTCTAATGTTCTAGGGTTCTAATCAGTGGCGATTTCCAGTCAAGGCTACATTTCCAAAATGCTGTCTGAGTATTATAACTATGTCTTTACCATCCTTCAGGGTCCGACCTGATACCCATATTGAGAGTTTGAGCTGTACTAATAGTGTACGCACCCGTGATTGGAGCTATTTATGGAATAAGGCAGTACCCTAACTTATCTTTAATAGTATCAGAATCCCTCTCACATGAACACGTTTGAGCTCTTATTCTACAAGGAGCTGAATGTTCTCAGTTCCCGCTATTGTCAGTGGGAGCTGGGGTGTTCAGAATCTCTGAATACATAGCCCTAGGCAAGTGCCCAGTTCTGCCCCCATTAATTTCAATGAGATCAAGACGGCTCACAAATAGATCTGTCATTTGCTTTTCGTCAGATATTGCTGCCACAGACTAGAATTCTGGCATGGATCTGTATTCTGTATAGTTCCTCTCCCCTCCCCCCAAAGTTTGGTGGTGTTTGGGTCTGGGTTTCTCACGCATGACAAATTCTATTACAAACAGTGGCAGAGAGCCTTGGGTCCTTTTTCTTACTCTGTCACTGACTAACTGTGCGACCCAGGGCTAATTAATTATCCCATCTGTAAAATGGGTATGACTCTTGCCCACCACTGCCAAATGCTTTGAGATCCATGGGTCAGAAATACCATACAAATGTGCATTGTTTTTAGTGTCTGATTCCCAAGTAAGAAATGGCAAGAGGACAGACTCCAGCATCCTCCTTTAAAGCATGATTCTGTCACGTCCTCCAGCAAAGAACAAAGGTTCAGCAGGCTTTTTACATGACAATGAAATACTAGGAGTATGAGAAGATCTCCTTCCATGAAGGGTTTGGAAGAGAAAAAGGAGCCTGACATGATTAAAATCATTTTCAGATATCCAAGCTGTCTTCCTTCCAATGTTTATTCAGGATGCATTTTCAGTGCAGCTGGGAATGCAGTTACTCATTGATGAGCAAGGCTGGCTGTACGTTAAAAAAATTAGATGATTTGACAGACTTAGCTTCAAATACGGATAATTTTTATCCAGAAGGTGCTGTTGATGATACAAATGCTGACAGAAAATCTGACACAGTGATGAAGGCTTGCTAATGACAGCTCATGATGAGGGGCTGCAATATGGTGAAATTCAGCTTTCTGAGCATAAATTCTTTGGAACAAGAGCAGCACTTAAAGCCCCACCTTCCTTGATTTGAAGAAAACCACCAGTGGGACTGGCAGCAATGAAACTGCTACAGAGTGATAATGGTTATTTAGCTTTATTTTAAGCACTTACTTTAAAATGTTCCTTTTGGTTGATGAAATCCTTCCCAATGTGGCTAGAAAGAAGACAGTGGCTAGGCGGAGTTTTGCAAATGTGGGGGTAAATTTTATGACTGAATTTCCATGTGCTGCACTTAATACTAAATTTGTTTCCTTGCCTGCCAGCTCAGAAGCAGTGCAATGACTCAGCTCAACATGAAGGGTTTTGTATATTTGTGCCCTTCTTAATATAAAGATCAATGTTACCTAGTCTGAAAATACATGTTTGATTCCTTCTGAGTTTGAAAACCAACAGGAGGGGGAGAATTTTTTCCTAGGACACTTAGGAGAGGATTATTTTTGGTGTTCTTGCAGTAAAACTACCAAAAGTGGCCATAGATGCTGTCAGCTTGCATTTACAAATTATCATTCTTCTACAATACAAGATGGATGACTGAGCATCAATCCTTTTGCTTCTTGGCAGTTCCACCATAACACTGAAACACATGAGCTATTTACAAGATGGGAAAAGGGTGACAGGAAAGTGGAGTTAGCAATATCTGGACATCCTTGGGGTTGAAAAGCTCAAAGACATGACTTTAGTGAATTAATGTAGTGACATCTGCCTGAGTCTGCTTCAAACAATAGCTCTTATATAAACTCTCATTCATCTCAGTGGGATGTTAACATTAGACCCCACTGTTCAGGGGAGCCCCCTTCTCCTGCACCTTTTCATAGGAGAGGAGGGCAGTAGGTTGACCCATCCATCCATTTACACAAGCTGGTACACCCTGGCTGACTGGGAGTCTCACCCCTGCAGCTTGCTGACATTATTGGTCCTGATACCCTTGAGAGAAGGAGGGCCCTGCTGTTACTCCTGGGAAGGAAAGGAAAGCTCTTGCTACTTATCCTGTTTCTCTGAGGCAAGCTGCTGTGCTGCAGTGTGCCTCAGGCCTCAGGTTGCCTTAGTATATACAGGAAGAGTGGGCCAGGTGTTATGGCGGAGGATTATTGCATGTAAAACTCCTTCTGTGTGGTGATTGAAGAGGAATGGGGTTAGCTCTCCTGCTAGACTTGCTGGAGGTGCTGGTGGCATTGAAAAGTGATGGCATTAGAACAAACAGACTGCCTGGGAGATCGTGGAAGCTCCTGCGCTGGGGGTTTTCAGATGGAGTCTTGGATGGTTTAGACACAACAAACCCTGAGTCCTGCCAGGGGATTAGACTAGATGGCCCTTGCAGTCCCTGCTAAACCTATGATTCTGTGATGTTTTTGCCATTTGTTGCCGGTATCCATCATGCTGGCAGGGCCAAATGGCATTAGTTTTGCCTGGTCAACCACTCCACCTCAGCCCAGGGTCAGCAGAGGAAGCTTGTGCTATGACCACAAGAAAACTCAGTAGGTGAAAACATTTGGAAAATATGAAATTATAACTTTTTTTTTCTGTAATCAATTATAGCACATGTAGGTGTGATGTATTATTTATATGCTAGCAAAACAGGAATCTCTGGAGCCTGAACTCTGACACTGTCATTATAGCATTTCTTGAACTACTATATTAAATATCATTGCTATGCAAACATTGTCCTATGCAGCTACTTAAAGGTTCCAGTTATTCCTGGCTGGTTCTGAAGCATGGGGTGTCATTAAAGCTCAGTATTCTCGTATCCAATTAGAAACGTTATGTTTCTTTATCCATTTATGACCGGCCTCTTTTTGACACTGACAGAGAATGATATATTGGCCCGCTCACAGTATCACTGGAGAAAGAGATTAGACTATATTCTTTTCTTGATCCTAACAGTTGGATTCTTAGAGATGAATTAACCTGACGGTAATTGCTATGCTGTGACAAAGGCATTATGTAGAACAGGAGGCATATATATATTTTTTTCATTTCAGGCAGTTCGTTTGAAGAAACATTTTGATGTTACTTTATATATAATATTTGTTAAGATAGAAAAATTACAATGCTTAGTCTTACCTCTAACCATCAGCAGCAAAAATAAAATTCTCACCTAAAGCTTTGTATTTAAGTTGACATACAGTAACCTAGGTAATCTGTGCTTTAACTGCAATAACTCCTTGGTTCTCAAACAAGAAGAAACACAGCTTTATAGGCAGAGCTGGTACCACCACCTATTAATATTAAGGTTGACTGACACTTCCCATTATAAGACTCTGATTTCAGTTGCTTACAGCTCTGCCACACTTTAACTGTTTGGGCTGAAATTTTAGGTGTCTCTGTCATGTTGAATTTTTTTAGAAAATACAATCTGATATGGTTCCGAGAATTAAACTAGGGGAAAATATGTTCTTTGAGTGATGGTCCCCATGTGTATTCTGCATATGGGTATGTGTGTGCCTGAGTATGGTGCACAGTGGTGAGTATGGTGTATGGTGGTAGGCGGGGGTCCCTCCTTGTCCATCTCTGAGGGAGGCCATGCCCCCTCGCCACATTTCTCCTTGGTCAAGACCATTACCAACTGCACCCTTCCATTTGGGATAGCTATGGCACCCAGGGTCTTTACAAAGGTCTTTTTCAGTGGTGGCAGCTTGGATGAGAAGAAACAGGTTTATTGTCATTCCATACCTTGACAACTGGCTTCTGACAGGCCGATCATACAAGGAAGTCTAGTTGGCAACCCAACATCTCCTATATCTACTACCTCGTAAACTTCATAGGAGCAGTCTTTGACTCAAATGTAGCAAAAGCCTGTCTACCTACTGAGAGATTCCATGACATGGGCCAGCTCATAAAGGTCACCTCAGACCTCTGACTTCAGTCAGAACTTGCCTTTCCTTCCTCAGTCAATGGCCTCATACACACATGTGATGCCATTTGGCAGGCTCCTATTTTCATTGCCTGCAAACCTAGCTCCCACCCATCTACTCACCAGAAAAAAGTCAACATCAATGCCAAGGTAACCATTCTGTCCAAGGGTTCTAGCCTCTTTCATCTGGTGCACAGAAAGTTTGAGTAGGAACTCTTTTCCTCACACCTACACCTGAGGAGACTATCATTGCCGGTGTATCCCTCTTGGGTTGAGGAGTTCATATGGATGATCATACTGCACAAGGATATCAATGCAGTCAATGCATATCAATGTATTGGAACTAAGAGCTGGCTGTTGGGCCTGCAATATCTTCCTCCCATTCATCCAATCCTGACATATCCAAATAATGTCATATAGTATGATGGCTGTCTTCTATACAAACAAGCATGGGGGAAACAAAATTCCTCCCTCTGTGTGTAGAGACAATTAGCCTCTTGAACACCTAGATCAGTCACCACTTAACTCCATAGCATACTTATCACATGTATAGAACTCCTAGTAGACTGTCTCAGCAGACATTTTTTCATGGACCACAAATGGGAGAGTCATAATTTATAGAATCATAGATTTGATCCTGAACAAAGTTTTTATCGAGTTGGGACCTTTTTGCCTCACAGATGAAAACTTCTCTTATACTGCTTCAGAGTAGCTCTAGGCAGGGCTCAGAGGGAGATGCCTTTTTGATACCATGAAGGGAACACCTCAGGTATGCCTTACCTCCCATCCCATTAATACCACAGGGCCTGTGGAAAATCTGTCACGACAGGGCTCGAGTCATCTTCATCAAGACCAACTGCCTAAGACTGTTCTGGTTCATGGACCTATTCAGATTTTCAACCTACTGTCATCTGATTATTTCTGGACCTGTTAATGCAACACATTACCCTGACCCAGGACTACTGCAACTCAAGGCCTGGTATTTGGATGGGCATGAGATGTACAGCATTCAGATTCCAGATTGGTTCAATCCATCTATAACCAATCCAGGAAGGATTCTACCAGGAGATGCTATTGAGCTAAGTGGAAGCATTTCTCCTCTTGGGCACAACGACACCAATTATCTCCAGAGTCCACAGGGATCCCTGCTGTTCTAGAATATCTACTTACCCTTAAGACATTGGGTTTCTTTATTAGTTCCCTACGGGCTCATTTAGCAGCCTTCAGTACTTTTCATCCCCCCTGTTGATGACCACACTATCTTCATGCATCCAACAATGACTAGATTCTTGATGGGACATATTAGATCCTTTCCACCACTGGTGAAGCCAGCACTTCAATGGGACTTCAATCTAATTATTTTGTCTCTCACCAAACCTTTTTTTGAATCTTTACCCATATGTTTATTTTTCACATTTGTTGTCTCATCTCTCAATGCAAGTTTCCTTCCTAGTCACTATAACATCAGCCAGAAGAGTCAGTGATCTGGGAGCACTCATGGCAGACCAGTCATATACATCCTTCCATAGCAAAACGGTATCTCTTTGTCGCCACTTGAAATTCATCCCTAAAGTCATCAAACCATCCAATCATCAATATTTTTTCCAAAACTGCATGCCTCTGATGAGGAGCAACAGCTTCATTCTCTAGATGTCCGAAGAAAGCTGGCTTTTTATCTGCAAAGAACAAATTCAATTAGAAAGACATCTAAACTATTTGTTTCCATCTCAGAGAGATCAATGGGTCAGGCTATATTGGTACAGAGACTTTTTAAATAACTGTCTGGCTGCATTATTTTTTGCTACCAATTGGACAATATTCCTCCTCTGAAGGGGGTGAGGTTTCATTCCACCAGAGTGCGGGCAACCTCTGCTGCATCTCTGAGAGACTTATCTTGACTAAACATACGTAGAGCAACTTACTGTAGTTCCTTACACAACCTCACAAGACAGTTGGCTTTGTCTAAGTCTTCTGCAGATACAGCTATGGGGGAAGCTGTATTAGAGTCAGCTGTCTCTTCTGCATCCTTGCACCCTCCTCCTGTCTAACTATTGCTTGCTAATCTCCCATGTGTGGAATACACACAGGAACCATCACTCCAAGAAGAAATGGAGGTTACTTAACTGTAGCTGGAGTTTCTTCAAGATATGTGGTCCCTATCTGCATTCCACTACCCACCCTCCTTCCCCTCTGCTGTAGATTATAACTGGATTTGTGGTAAGAAAAGGAACTGGAAAGGCACTGGTCTTCACCACCCCTCAGTTTGGAGCATGAGGCGATCTACTGCATACGTATGGACCAATGGACAGTGCTTGCTAAAAATCTCCGGTCCAGGTCCATGGTGTGCATGCGTACCCATGCATGGAAAACAGATTTGGGATCTCAAAGAATCTCTGGCTAGAGGAAAGTAACTTCCATTTTTACCCATGTTAAAATTTTCTGGTGACCTTTTTCTTTTACAGCTTGAGTACTCCCATGCTTTAGAGCAGAGATTTGAGATTTGGTAGGGTAGTGGCCTTTGTGTCAGCACACACCATCTAGAATCTGGACTGGAATCCTAGGTCCTTGAGTCTCAGCGTTCTTCTGTTATGAGCAAATATCTGTGAAATTCACTGGCCAAGTGTCCCCATCACCTTCTAGAGCTGGTCACAAAGAGGATGACAACCTATTATTACTATCAGTTATTCTATTTGCTTAAGTGGTAGAGGTCTGTTTGATGGATTTCAAGGTTCCAACACTGCTCAAGTCATGTCAATATGTGTCACATGATGGAATTTCTGTTTTTGTTTTTTTCTTCAGTTTGTGTGTAACTTCTTGTTTTTTGGTTATGGTGATGGTGGTTCTTTTTAAAAATACCCTGTTTAAAAGAACATTATTAAGATTGCTAAATCAATTACTCAAAAATTAGGAAATGCCAGAATTAGTCTAGCTCCCTTGTGTGTATGCATTTTGATAAGGTCTTCAATTACATGATCACATGTTTTTCCACAGGAACCCTGCCTCATTCAGTGCACAAGACAGATGGTGCTCACTTAATGAGCAGCTATTCAATATTTTGTTTTATTCCCATTGTTCAATGCGTGGTCCTAGGCCTTAGTCAAACCCTGCTCTGAAGACAGAATTAATTTAATCCGAGGCTTTCTTTTGCTCTCATCACTATAGTATGTGTAAAATGGGAGCTGAGGCAGAGAGAGACTAAGGCCAGAAGTATTCACTCATTTTGGGTACCCAAACAGAGATGCCTAGGACCCAACTTTTCAGAGCAATTAGCATTCTATGGCATTCTATATGGTCAAACCACAGCTCCCACTGAGTTCATTTGTGGCTAGGAGTTTTTAGCGCTTCTGCAGATCAGACCCTCTAAATATGATTTCACCCAATTATATTTTGTTGCTTTCCAGAAATATTGAGCAAACAAGTTTACTGTTAGGAATGTTTGTGTAGATATTGTGCTCAAGCCTCAGCCCTGCTCTGGTTCCTTCTGCATTGCTCCTATGGTTTGAAGAAGGACAATTGCAGAATCTCCCTAGCTGGGGATTTCCCCAGTGTGGCAGAGTCCCCAGCTGGTATAGAGTTAGCATATCTGGCTCCTCTACCAACCTCCTTTGCTCCCTGGCATAGGGTGAGAGCATAGATATTCCTAGCAAGGCAATGTGTGCTGCACTCAGTCAATTCCCTGCTAGTAGATGGTCCCTTGGACTAAGCTAATGGCATATTGGGCTGCATTAGTAGGAGCATTGCCAGCAGATCAAGTGAAGTGATGATTACCCTCTATTCGGCACTGGTGAGGCCACATTTGGAGTATTGTGTCCAGTTTTGGGCCTCCCACTACAGAAAGGATGTGGATAAATTGCAGACATTCCAGAGGACAGCAATGAAAATGATTAGGAGGCTGGAGTATGTGACTTATGAGGAGTGATTGAGGGAACTAGGCTTGTTTAGTTTGCAGAAGAGAAGAATGAGGGGGGACTTGATACCATCCTTTAACTTCCTGAAAGGGGGTTCCAGAGAGGATGGAGCTAGGCTGTTCTCAGTGGTAGTAGATGACAGAACAAGGAGCAATAGTCTCAAGTTGCAGTGGGGGAGGTCTAGGTTGGATATTAGAAAAAGTTTTTCACTAGGAGGGTGGCAAAGCACTGGAATAGGTTACCTAGGGAGGTGGTGGAATCTCCATCCTTAGAAGTTTTTCAGGCCTGGCTTGACAAAGCTGTGGGTGGGATGATTTAGCTCAAGTTGGGCCTGCTTTGAGCTGGGGTTTGGACTAGATAACTTCCTGACATCCCTTCCAACCCTAATCTTCTATGATTCAATGATAGACTTACCCTTAGGTCTTCCAACTGTTCTTTTAAAATAGTGGGAATCTCAGGGAAACAACTGATAAAAATATTTTCTCTCGTTAAGGTGGTGGTCGGTGAGACTTGAATACTGTCAAATCTGAACCCAAGCCATGCTCTGATTCTTACCTTATACCCAATTTAAATGCTGCTTCCTCAGGTCAACTCTGTGCTTTTTCGCGAAGGGAAATACATGTTTATTATTCACATTTTAGGGAAGCATGGATGCCGGTCTGATAACAGTCCCATTACCACAATACATCAGTGTTGATTTGCATGGAACCTTGCTGACTTGGTAACCATCTATGGTTTAGTTTATAGCTGACCTGGGTTTTTATTTGAAACTTGGAGAGTATTAAGACGTAAATGTTTCCTCTCTTACCTGTAGGACTGAGGTCAGTCTATTCTTAACTTGTTTTAATTGTGAAATTCTTCCAACCCTACTAGCTGCTCGGATCTATGTGCTACTTTAACTTCTGTCTGTATTCTCCAACTATTTCTTTTCTACACTTTATCATGGTTTTCTTAAAATTATCTTCAGTTATATGCTGTTTTATATGGATAATTCATGATGTCTGAAAACTTTTCTTTTCATGTCTTTGGTTTACATTTGGTTATCTTCAGCAATGATAAAGATGGCATAAAGTAGGACCTTCACATGCATGTCTGAATTGCTTTACAACATTTAATGAACTTAGTCTCACAACACCTCTGTGAAGCAGACAAAGTATATTATTATACCTACTACTTATGTTAGGAAACCACAGCACAGAGAGGCTAAGTGACTCTCTCTAGGTCACATGTGAGTCAATGGAGTTAGAGTTGAGATAGAGTTGATTACCTGGGGTCTAAGGGATAAATCTGACTGGTAAAAAGCTCCATGGCTGTTTTGATCCTGCCATAGAAGATGCAGTCTATTCATGGTTAAGATCTAGGACTAGTTAAGTTCTATTTCTAAGTGACGTATGATCCTTATTTCCACCTCAGCTATCACAAACGTTGCCATATTGTCTGTTCTCACCTATCTGAAAATCAGGCACCTTTTAAATGTGTCTCAGGTTGGGCACTCAAAATCAATAGTCACTTGTTGAAAATCTTGGCCCCAAACATTATTTCATGGGTTGGGTTCCAAATATAATGAACCCTGTTACATGACTTGGTCAGTGGCTACTGACATCAGAAGCCATCACTGAAGTTTTATTTTTAAAATTGAATGTAGTTTCCTAAGTATTAGCCGCATTTCTGGTCTGTCTCTATATCCATATCTGGCCCAGATTAGCACAGTATCTTGAACCCTCTGAGAGCAACCTTTTTAATGGGAAGGAGCTGTTCAGTTGAGACAATGGACAAACTATATTGTTCTTTCATTAATATTCATGATGCTCCAAAGAACAAACATCTAAATTGTTTTTTATGATATCTAGCAGAGTATGATTATTTCAGGAATGATTCACAAACACTTGAAGGTTTTCTTTTGCCAAGAAATGCTAATATGACTCTGCCCACCCCTTTTTAATCTGCCTACTCTATCTGTTTTTTATAATAAATGAGGTTCATATTGTACACATTTTACAAAATGATAGAGTCACTGAATAGGAAAATTAACTCTGATGCCTAGTGCAAAATGACATACAAATGTTGATATCTTTGCAGACTACTCTGGACTTGCAAATTAGTGTGCAGAAGGGTAAACCATCAGGTGTCCTGCTTATTCATATAGTCATGAGTCAGAAGCCCCATTACCCCTCTTCCCTACTTTCATGGACATTTCATTATACTAGTCCTTGCCCTCACTGAAGGAAGCAAGCTGGCAAAAAACGGGGGTGGGAGGGTATCAGTGCGAAGAAGAAACAAGACAGAATGAAGGCTCCCTGCCCTGTGGAGAAGCAGGGGGAAGCAATCTGCTTCATTCTAATGGATGGAACAGATTGATTACTGTGTTGAGAATTATTATAAGGGTCATGCAAAAGTTTGGACATGCTGAGACAATATTTAGCCTAGTTCGCAGGTTGCTTGATGTGAGCGAAATGTTGCCTTAAATGATCTTATTAAGTAAACTTGTTTGTAACAGCTTTATAAGAGGGCGATGTTTTCTACATAGGGTGCGATTAAATTGAAGATCTACAAAATGTGCTAACGAGGCAATTAAAGGAAAAATAGGCAAAAAAGCCTTGTGCAGAGAAACATGTCAGTGATCTGGCCTGATGCACCCAATTAATGGGTAATCACTGGGAATAAACCAATCAGAAAAGAGGAATTGTGAAATGAAAGAAGCTTGGACAGCAAAAGGTTACACCAATTAAATTTCATACATGAGTGTTATATGAGTTACATAAAATACTTAATATTCATGATACTTACTGGTGATTGGAAGAGAACTAGTGTATATGTTAGCTGGATGTGTGATAAAATGTGTCGGTGTGTAAGGTATAGTCAGAATGTCATAGGAGAAATCCACCGTGATCTACCTATGCCCCAGGAGGAGATAATTGGCCATTTCTTTTTTCCGCATATCCATTATTTCTCATTTAAATATTAATTGTATTTGCAAGGAATGCTTTTGGTTAAAATAAAGGTTTGAATTAATAAAATTGAGCTTCTCAGACCTGAGTGTATGGCATTCTCACCCAACAATCCATACTGCCACCATCAACAACAAGGAACAGCACTGGAGAGATTGTACCTAGCTGCAGTATGCTTTTTCTGGAGTTGCTCCTGCGGTATTGTAACTCAACACTGCCCCCGCTACTCAGGAGTGTGGCTTAAAAGGTACTATCTATCCCTAAGAAAGAATCACAAGGGCAGATTCTCAGCTTTACTGGCAGTTGCTATAAAAGTGGCATCAACTTTGGAGCTGGACTGAGAATCAAACAGCAATAACCAGCTTCCCTCTCATCTCCATCCTCAGCAGTGAGTGGAGCTTAGGCACAGAAGATAATTTTGCCCAGAAGCTCTAAATAAAAATTTGACTCCAATTACACCCATGCTACATGCCGTGTTGCCAGTGCCCATTCAAACAGGTTGGCTTTACAGTATGCGCAAAAGGTCACCAAATGTGGGTTATTTCAGTCCTTGGCGGCGCAGAGCATTGCAAAGGAAGAGGTCTGTACATACAACACTCTGCCAGCAGCACCTTCCTTTTCATAACGAGATGGATAGAGCTCAAGAGCGACTCTTGATCTCTTCCCCATGCCATGCTGCCACAGCTGTAATCAGGTTAAGCAGTTTTGAGAGTAAGGTCCCCATGTACCAAGTACAGTAGACTAGAAATCTACTAAGGATTCATAATAGTAGGTCTTACAGAGATTTTTTTTACGTTGACTCCTGTTGAGAGAGGCGAACAGACAGATGTGAGCTGGAACTTTGCCTGACTGTGTATTGAGTGAGGGCTTGGCGGGGAGGGGAGTCAGATACTTAGAGGTCGAGGGGGTGTTACAATTGTATTTGTATGACAAATACTTCTATTTGGAATTGTATTTGCATTTGTATTTGTTTGTATGGCAAACAATACTTGTTTTAAAGTGTTTCTGGGACACGTATCCCAGCATTAGCATTGGGGTCCCCATTTCTCTGTTTGTTCAGCTACAGTTTGGCAATTTTTTTCACGGACAATCAGAGGTGACATGAAGGGGAGGGGGCAAACTGGGTCATGTGCTATCCTAGATTTCTGCCAGGGTGGGAGTCAGGCTGAGCGTGGCTGAGGGGGACGTGCCTGGGAAAGGCACCGGCACCTACAGCTCCCCCTCTGACACCCTCTTGGAGGCACCCGAACAGGGAAGAGAGATGGGGCTGGCAGCCCAGCTCCACCAGAGAGGGCACAGGGAAGCCCATTGAGTCCTGCCCTTTCCTTGCCCACAGCCACAGTTACTGATGCTTACCAGTAGGTGTCCAGAGTCCGTTCTGGCCCATGCCACACCTGCAGCAGGGAGGCAATGGGAAAAGTGGGGAAGGAGCTGTGAAGGAAGTGGGGGGGAAAGTGTTGCTGGCTGGGAGCGGGTCTGGGAGGTGCGAAGGGAGTGGGAAGAGGATCAGAGGTGATGCGTGGGGCAGTCTTGTAACCCCCCCTCCACTATCAAGTGTTGCCTCTGCAGAAAATAAAGAAGTTTAACATCTTCCAGGGCAATGGTCAGCCCTAACCTTCAATTCTAAGCAGTTGCAGGCACATACCCAGTAGGCTGATGAAAGAAGCCGTTTCTATGCATCAGTCAAGCCCAGCTGCTCATTTTCGTCCTTATCCCGAAAGGTGCTGAGCTGCGGCTGAGCCCTGAAAACTGGGAGTTTGGCCATGGGCTTCAATTGGTAAAAGAAGCCCCGAGAGCCTTGGCTTCAGTGGGAGGTTCATTTGCTCTGTCCTAGGCAGGATTAGTCCGATTCTGTGTACAAATCTGCTAGTGTGCCAGGGAAGGTGCATGTTCCTGTTTGAGTAACAGGACATATTTTCCCTAGGCTGTATTGTAAAAGCCCCACGAGCCCGGCCAGGGCTAATGTAGGTATTCAGTAGGTAAGGGCACAGTTCTTCTTGCTAAGTGCGGCCCTGAATGAGGGGCAGTGCTGAGCTGAGCTAACCCAGTGGAAGCAGAAGAGAAGTCATGCTTCCAGTGGGTGCAGTCCCTTCCAGAGCGCCTCTGCAAAGCGGGCGACCACGTCCATTGCGACCCCACCAAAATGTGTTCTGCTGAGCACCTGTCAGCTCTGTCAGCTTGTGGGAAGCTCTTAATTTCTCTGTCACTGTGGGGTGGCTAGTGCCCTTCGTGCCCTGCTGCTGTGTGCAGGGTACAAATGGGAGAAGGCTTCTTGAGCCCAATACTGGGAGGAAGGTAATCTGAGCTCCAAATGGCCAGCCTTTCATTAGGGTGGCAGCAGAAGGTGACCACACGAGCTGTCTGATGGGCTGGTTTAAGACCTGCAGTTGCCTCTCTTGGGCTGGCCGTGGCCTGTGTTCAGGCAATCTATTGTCTGTTCTGGAAAAGGACACAGCCCTCACTTGGTGGAGCACAGGCCTCTCTCTTTGTGTGTGAGCCCTGATCACATCATCCCCCAAATCTATGATGGAGTGGCAGCAGTGAGCCCCAGCCCACACCCATACCAGAAACCCTTTGCTGGGTGGTGACTATGGGCCTCCCCCTCTGAGGTGGATTTTAGAGATAACAGCCCAGTAGGATGTATGGGGCAGCTCCCCTCTCCGAGTTCTTGCAGGTTCTGTGCAGATTTGGGCAGACCCTATTGCATTGTTTAACTCAAACCTCACTTTCAACTTTTTCTTTGCACCCATAAGTATATTTTTTCAAACGAAAACCGAGATTAATGTCTCATCATGTGACTCTAGGACATGGGACTCTACTCATGATTTTATGTGCCTGTTCCTTAATCCAGACCCTCCCAACTCCATGTATCCGAGTATGTCAATGAACTAAACTCAACAGTGCTGGGATCTACTGATCACACAGACAATCAGAGAAATGATGACTCACAATTGTGGATGTTCTTTATCTCAGCTGAGAACTGAAAAGTCTGTGGACAGCAAAGTGGAAGGCAAACACATAAAAAGAACTTGAAATCAGAGCTGAGCAAATTAGTGACTTTGCTTCAGGTGGCCATACCCGAAAAACAGAAAAAAATAAGCTTGGTTTCAACTAGAAAAAAAATATTTTTGGTTTAGTTTTTCCTTAAAAAAAATGAATTCACCCCCTCTGCCAATTTTTGTTTCAGGCCAAACAAAAACATTTTGTTCAGCCCCTGCCCCCAAACTTTTTGGGAGCTTTTATTTCAGGTGTTTCACCCTCCATTTTTGTTAAAATTAGGTAAACTGAATCAGAATGAGACCTTTAATAAATAAATAAAGTTTTGCCAAGCCAGATGATGTTTCTCAAGCAATATTTCCTTGGCTCATATCTATAAAAATGTTGGAATCAACATGGGAAAGAGGCAGATGGGTGCTGACAGCAGATAGGCTGCAAAAAAACCACAGAGTAAAGAAACAAGATCTTGGTCTGCTTTTCGCACAAGGGAGTGTGGGTGAGTTTAGATGGGGGTTAGGAAGAAAATGCACTTTTTTATTAATCAGTTTGTGCAGAATCTGCATTTGATATACAAACCAGAATAGCCAGTAGGCACAATCCAGCAAAATGGGTTAAAAATAAAACTCTGTGAGAGACTGCCCCTCACACCCGTTCCCCCGTAAGATTATGATATGAAGCTGGAATGGTTTGATGATCAGACTCAGACTGGTTAGATCTCTGAGTGTGAATTTTGGATAATCACAAAGGTGGCTTTTTGTCCTGAGGGTGAAGATGTGATTTGTCAATGTGAATAGATTTGGCCCATCAACTTAATGATGCATCAAGGGAGCTGCAATGTCCTGCTCACCAGTGTTTCAGGTTTTCTAGGCTTTCAGGTGGGCAACACATGCTGCCTGGCTTTCAGGCTTGGAGTGGAAAACAGCTAGTAAATGACTAACCAAACCCCAGAAAAATCAGGAGACCAAAAAAGACTTTTCCAAATTCTTATAGTTCTGGGGCCAGAGCTCAAGGGACACACCTATTATCAGTTAAAGCGCCTTCATTTAATTCAATGTTTCAAGCAGGGAGATTCAAAGGAGCCAGCGGGAGCCCAGCTCCTATTGAATTTTTAATGTGATTTGAGCAACTAACTCCCTTAGGCTTCTTTGAAAATGTTTAGATTATTGTGCCCCTCAGTTATGTCCTGGGTTTACTACAGTATAAACACTGCTTAGCATTCTGGAACCTCACATGCCATCAAGATCTTAACAGTACAGGTCAAGAATCAAAGTATACGTGTACATGTACATATCTGGACAGCCCTCCTCCCCCTCTTCCTGCTGTATTTAGGTAGCTAAATTGTTTCTATAGCATCCATTGCAAAGCATTATAATCTAAAGTAGTTTTAAATCCTCTTGAAAGCCTAAGCCTTTCAGAGTAACGTCAACAATATTTTTCAAACCAGTAATTTTTAAAAGGGAATTGACATCTGGACCTTCCTAGTGTGGTTAAGAATATGAGATTTGCATGAATTAAATACCAAGAGGTGTTTCTAACTTCTGGGTTAAATGATTGACTGAGTTAATTTGTCATTAATTTTAAGCAGAGATGCTAGATGCATATGTTAGAGAAGCAGCTGCATTGCTGTTTTCTCCTTTTGTAACGCTCCCTTCAATTGTACTTCAAAATTGCCATGAATGCTTGAATATTTCCAGGTAAACACCATTATTTAGCTCAATTACTAGATTAGACAGGTAAGGATTTTCCTTCTTTTCATTATGACTTTCTCCACAGTAGCACAGGTTTCATTCACTAGGGCATAGGGTAGGGAATGATCCTTATGGGACCATAAAAGCATCTTTCTTTGTTTGGTTCTAAAGGTCACTTGGCACAGCCTAACTGTTATAGAAGCCCTGAGAGGACAGCTGGGAGCAATGTCAATATCAAGGACAGTAGATCTCCCTGAGGTGATTTCAGGATAAGTTCCTTCTGTCCTCCCTACACTCAGGTCCACAGTATACAATGCATGATACCTACTGACATATGGCTAGATGTTTTTGATACTAACCAGTGAGGTCTTTTTTTCTTTGAAACTGACATGTTTTCTAGGACAAGCTATCCCTGTGTCAGCACTGCTCCAAATTGCCACCACAAACCTCTTGGCAGATGACTACATCTGTTTGTGTGCACAGGAAGTGCAAGACCAGGTCAAGCAATGGCAACTATACATTTTATTTCCCTTGTTCTAATGTTCTTCTCAGCATGGCATTCTCTTCATGAAAATACACCTTGCTGAAATCAGGGTTACAGTACTTTCACTCTGAAGTCATCTACACTTTCTGCTTCTTATAGGAATTAAGAATAACAATGAATTTTCAAGAATATCAAACTCATTCCTGGAGGCCCATAGAATAGCTTTTTAAAGTGTACTTTAAACAAAAACATTATGCAAGTATTTTCCAGATACTACCCTGACCCCAGTAGGGCCTAAATTTTAAGGAGTGACCAAGTGCCTAAATCATTGTGTCCAGCTTGAGATGCCTCAAGTGGGGCCTGATTTTTAGGGGAGCAATGCTCACCACTTTCTGGAAATCAGATTAATACCTTTTAAATTGTCTCAGTCTGGGAACCCCAAAACCAAGGAATCCTAAATCACCAGTCACTTATGAAAATGCAGGCCTCTGTTTGGAGATGGTCTCCTTTTAGAAGGTTCCTATCATTAATATGCAAATTGTCTCCCTGATAATAATTTGGAAGTCTGCTACTTTTATTACTCCTGAGTTAAGATCACTTTGTTAGAAGAGACTTAAGCTTTTGCTTTAGCTTGTGCTGCACAATATTTTACCTTGTGAGTTTCAAAAGTTGTTCTGCCCCACTTGGGAATGGCCCTATTTCAGATATCAGATTGCCCTCCTGGACCTCTAACTTCAGAGCTTGAGCAGATTCGTATTATTTGTCATAACAAATCCACAGATGACTGAGTTCTCTTCTTCATCACTTGCAATCTTATTTAAGAAAAAAAGACTAACATTTACTCACAGCATTTTACTTTTCAAGTCAATAAACTCTGTATGTCATCCACTGGAAAAACTCCAGAATCCTTTGACGCTTCCAGGCAAATGCTTGCTTTTCTCAAGCCCTTTCTTAGCTATTTTATCCCCAAATGGCAGACTTATTCAGCACAAAATAGTGACCTTGTGTGTCTATTGTGCCAACCCAAAGAGAGCCCTTTGATTTTCAAATTAGACAATGAGCCAACATTAAAATTCAGATGCAGATTAAGATACAAGCTTTCTCCAAACCCATGTGTGTTTAGATCTAGGGTGTGGTTTAGAGGTTTACACCAGTTACAAATATGGCCCTTTGAATATACATCAGTTTATTGATTCCAGAACAACTAGAGGTAGCATAGTAGTAGGTGCTAATAAGGAGCCAAATTCTATAGTGACCATGCTAAGGACAGACAATAGCAAGAGATACCATATTAATGTTCTCAGTCTGTCAGTGGACTGTAAATAATGGGCCCAAAGCAGTGTCTGTATAATACATTCATGTTGCTATCTATTGATTCAATGGTTTGTACTGGCTGCGGGTCAGGCCCAAGGTTCATGAATGAACATTGAAGCAGTTGTATGTTATAACTTCTGAATTGCTTTTCTGTTCACTTTTTCTATGTTCACAAGTTTCAGGTTAGACTTGCTGAAGTATCTTTGTGTCTGCAATTTAAAATAAAGGCTAAGGCTTCCCAGTGTTATCACTGTGCCAATGTTCTAGCAGCAGCTGGGAAGAAACAGAATTCATAACAAAGAACCATGCTGTACTGTTCCATTGTGTTTTCTTGAGAAATAATAATCCTAGGCTGCTAATGCAGAGATTCTGACATGAATTTAAGCAAAGTAGGCCAAATTCAGCCATGGTGTCAAGAGGTACAACCTATTGAATTCAATGGAGTTGCACCTATTTATACCAGAACTAAATGTGACCAAGTATATCTTGCTTAAAACTGAACTCATAGTGGAGTTTATAAAATTGCAATCCCCACCTTTCCTGAAAGTCAAAACAAGTGGAATTCTATTATTTATGAGACCCAACTCCCACAAGCATAAAAAACGTTTTATGTCAAGTAAAATGAATCCTGAATAGAAAAGGGAATTTAAAAAATAAGTTGCACCTAAATGCATGAACTGCAAAATGTATTTGAAAATTAATTTTTTATGTCCCCCTAGTATTTCTGATCCTTCTGGTGGTGGCAAACCTAATTTATGACATTGTCAGCATGGGAGGTCAGTCCTACAGACTGTAAACTGGTTCAAATAAGCTTTTTACAACAAGTATAGAGAAAAATCATTTTAGTGGAGAGACTTTCTTTCAACAGAAGAATGATAGACTAGAATTTGTGTCATTGGTCTAACCTGGTGACTTCACATACACTCACACAGGCATTTTTGGTGACTTTGAGCCTAGGAAAATATGACAACATCTAAGGGCATCTCTTCATCTGGTGCAAACTATAATAGCTCCACTGATGTCTATAGGAGCTATGATAATTTACCTCAGCTGAGGATCTGTCTCCCTTGTGTTATGTGAACCCTTTCCCCTAGGTTTCTACCTATTAATAGAGAGCTGATCTCTATTTTCCTCTGTGTTTATCTATATTAATGTCAATTGTCAAATAGTTTGTTTGTGGATATGATGCTTATTGGGGTTAAATCACAAAATTGGATCTGGAATGGGATTGAAAGCCAAATGTCTTCAAAGTTTTTTAATGGAGGGTTGCTTGGCTCTGGTGCTCAGGTTCAGGCTCATCTCTTGTTTGAAAATCGACCCTTAATTTGGCAAGTGCCATTTGTGTCTTTAAAACATAGAATCATAGAAGATTAGGGTTGGAAGGATGTCAGGAAGTCTAGTCCAACCCTCTGCTCAAAGCAGGACTAACCTCAGCTAAATCATCCTAACCAGGGCTTTGGCAAGCCACAGTTTAAAAATCTCTAAAGTCCACCACCTCCCTAGGTAACCCATTCCAGTGCTTCACCACCCTCCTAGTGAAAAACATTTTCCTAATATCCAACCTAGACCTTCCCCACTGCAACTTGAGACCTTTGCTCCTTTTTCTGTGATCTATTATCATTGAAAACAGCCTAGCTCCATCCTCCCTGGAATGCCCTTTCAGGTAGTTAAAGACTGCTATCAAATCCCCCCTCATTCTTCTCTTTTTCAGATTAAACAAACCTAGTTCCCTCAGCCTCTCCTCATAAGTCTTGTGCTTCAGCCCCCTAATCATTTTGTTGCCCTCCGCTGGACTTTTTCCAACTTGTTCACATCCTTTTTGTAATGGGGGGCCCAAAACTGGACACAATAGTCCAAATGCGGCCTCACCAATGTCAAATAGAGGGGAATAATCACTTGATCTGCTGGCACTTCTCCTACTAATGCAGCCCAACATGAAATTAGCCTTCTGGCAACCAGGGCACACTGCTGACTCATATCCAGCTTCTTATCTACTGTAACCCCCAGGTCCTTTTCTGCAGAACTGCCAGCTAGCCCGTCAGTCCCCAGTCTGTAGCTATGCATGGGATTCTTCTGTCCTAAGTGAAGGACTCTGCATTTGTCCTTGTTGAACTGCATCTGACTTCTTTTGGCCCAATCCTCCAATTTGTTTAGGGTCCTTCTGTATCCTATCCCTCCCTTCCATGGTATCTACCACTCCCCCAGCTTAGTGTCATCTGCAAACTTGCTGAGGGTGCAATCTACCCCGTCCTCCAGATCATTAATGAAGATGTTGAACAAAACTGGCCCCAAGACCGACCCCTGGGGCAACATTAACAGTGGATTTGAAAATCTCTCCTTAAAGGTCCAATTATTTTTAAACGAGCCTCAACTGAGCTTCTGTGTGGTTGCAGATGATCAGATTTAGGTATCAATTTACCTGACTTACAGATGTAACTAGAAAGTTAGTCAGTGAGTGGAATGAATGCCCATGGCAGAGGGCCTGGTTAATGACCAATACAACATAAAACTTAAGATCTTGTACTCCGCAGGGGCAGAGGGTTCGTGTTTTGGGATCTTGGTGGCGAGAAAGAGAGCAGCCTTTCAATTTAAGATTGTAGTGTAGACACGTCCTAACACTAGGACCTTGTCTACACTAACACTTAAGCCAGCAAAACATTTGTCACTCAGGGGTGTTGATGAAACAACACCCATGAGCAACATAAATTTTGCCAGCAAAAGTGCTTGTCTGGACAGTGCTGTGTCAGCAGGAGACACTCTCCCACCAACATAGGAACCAACACTTGTGTAGGTGAATTTATGTCAGTGGGAGAGGCTCTCCTGCTGACATAGTGCTGTCCCCACAAGCACTTATGCTGGCAAAACGTACGTAGCTATGGGGTGTGTTTTTTCATACTCCTGAGCAACAAAAATTTTGCCAGCATAAGTGCTAGTGTAGGCCAGGCCTAGGTAACTGCACTGCAAACATAGCGAGGACAAGGAAGTCTACAGGTTCTGTGTGAGTCAGCAGATCAAAGTAACTACCTACTAACTTGTGTGAAAATTGCACACTATCTTGTCTTCACTGGGATTTTAACTCAAGATAGCTAATTTGAATTAAGAATGCCCATTGCCCTACCCCCAGTATAGTCACTGCCTCAGTCAGGCTTCAGACCTGGGGATGGTACAGATACTTGTTGCTCTGATGGAGAACCTTTTCCATATATAGATAAGGGAAACAACTGTATTCATCCTGCTGGGCATCAATGTGGCACTTGATGCCACTGATTGCCAGAAACTCCTATCCCACCTCCAAGAAACATGAGCAGTGAATGGAAACACCCAGGATTGGGTCAGGTCTTTTCTCTTTGCTGAATACCTACTATCATTATGGCAAATGTTCCTTCACCTCTAAAGCCCTCCCCCGAATGGTTCCTCAGTCTTCACCTCCATATCATTCAATATCTATATGAAGTTGTTGGCTGAAGTGGTGAGATAACATGGGGTCAAGTGCACGCAGTGCACAGATGATGTGTATCTCTGCATCTCCTTTACATCAAATGTAAACTGTACCATCTCCAGTTTTCTCAATCCTTTGCCAAAATCAGCAGCTGGATGATGAGTGGATGGCTAAAATAGAATCCAGTCAGGACAGAGGTGATGCTGGTAGGAAGAGAAAATGTTTTGAAGCATTCCTCTGCTCAGTAACATCTTCCACCATTAGACTGTTAATTTAATCTGAAAAATTTTGGGGTGCTCCAGGACCCCGTGTTATTGGATGTTCTGGTAGCTATAGTGGCAAAACGTTCCTACTTCCATCGGTGCCTGACTAGAAGACTGTGCTGCATTATTCTGTACTCAAACCAGGTCACAGTGATTCACAGACTCATGATCGCCCATCTTCATTGGTGCAATTTATTATTTCTGTGAATGAAGCAAAACACCCTGAAAAAAGCTCCACCTGACGCAAAATGTAGCAGCTCATCTGCTTAGCAACACAGGTCACTGGGCATATAACTCTGGTGCTCTATTCTCTGCCTTTGGCCCCACCTTGAATAAATATGAAGTCCAATCTAAGGTTTCCATCCTGATATTCAAAATCCAAGATAGATATAATTTATTTTATTTGTTGAAACTGTGTGCAAACTGCAGATGGAAGGCAGTAGTATCCATGGAAACGTCACCTAAACATATGGGCTTTCAGATTTTTTTCTAGTCCTCTGATTAGAATTTTAGCCATTCTATAGCACAGGTGTTTTCTATAATTGTGATACATTAGGAAAATTCACAGTGTTCCAATGGTGATTGTGGAATTTGTTAAAATGCTACATCACAATTAAAGAAACATCTGTGCTAACTAGCTATTGTTAATTCATTATAAAAATCCTAGTTCAGAATCCCAAAACAGGCTCATCTTTTACCTTGTACTTAGGAGAAGCTCTCATTGAAAGCAGGTAAGTAATATAGCTGGTTATTATAAGTTATCCAAACCATTTTGTCAGTGAATTTTGCACAGTGTCCAGGAATAGCAATTTTAAAATGTATTTATTGTTTAAAATGATTAAATTATTCTTTGTCTATACCATGTTAACAGAGAGTTAGTTGAGAGGTGGTGTCACCCATTGGGCTGGGATGTAGAGGGCCTGGGTTTTATTCCCACTTCTGTTGCTAGCCTTCTGTGTCATTTTGGCAATTCACTTCATTTCTCTCTGCCTCCATTTCCCCAGATATAAAATGGGGTTAATAGTACTTATCTAGAGAACTGGGTGGGAAATGTTTTTCCCATCTGCTCCTGTGCCTCAGTGGGTCACAGATGGGAATGCTAGATTCAGGATAAACTGCTGATGAGAAATAGGGCAGACAAGCCCCAGATGGTGGTTATTCTTTCATTAGAGTCTATCAAGCCAGTAACAAAAGTAAACTTCTGTCTCACCATATTGGTTAACAAGAAGTCAAAAATGCGTCTTCTTAGGCATTTCAGTCCTTGTCTCATCACCCAGACACTAACTCTATGTTGAGTGGTTATTGAAAACTAATTTAATCACATACACGTAGAAAGTAGAAAGAGACAGACGGCGATGGTCTTTCCTCTGACTGTTCCCTGGACTCAGCTCTGCAACCCCCACCTAAGGGCAAGAGCCTTCTTCTTGTGCCAACTGATTGTTCTCTAGCTACAACTGAGCAAATGCTGAAAAGATCTCTGGTTAGTGGAGGAATATACATGCTAACACAGGCTAAAAATATAACATTTTGAATTAATAAACATGATACACATTTTAGCTAACTGTGGACAATTTGCTGTCATTAAATTTAACAGAGCAAGTAAGCCATAGGGTGTATGCATGGCTTGGTTTTCTTATCTTTTTATTTCTGTGCCACACTTCAGAAAATAACAATGTTTCATTAAAATATGCAGTTGGAATTAAAGTATGGCATTTTTAGTCAGAAGAAAGTCATGCAATTATGATTCCCTCTAACGTAAGGTATAACTCTTTGTTTAGACTGAATTGTGATATTTGATGAAAAGGAAAAAGGGTTGCTCGGAACACTTAATGTAGATTTTGTTCAGTGCTTTACTATCCTAGGGAACCTCTGGACAACACAAGAATTTCAGAAGTCCTTTTGCCATAGCCTGAAAAGATGGTAAAGGAATCACTAGACGCAGCAGAAAACATAGGAAATAAAGGTATGATGTTAGGTAGCCCTGCTTATTAACGAGAAATTGAATGGGTTGTTTTGGCTGCAGGGGTTCATCTACATCCTGATTCTGAATTAAATGCTATAATCCTGCCTTGACTGTCACAGATCAAGAATTCACTTCTCTTCAGGGATGTAATTCAAACCTTATTACAATTAATGGGAGTTTTGTCATGTACTTCAATGGAGCCATAATTTCATCCCTGGTGACCGTCTATTTAGAAAAGTAGGTGTTTTTTAAAATCCCGCTAGGCACCCTGGGGTGCCATACTGTATTGTTTTTGTGTTGGGGTTGCCCTAAAGTTAGCTTGGCTGGTCCCAGGAGAATTGCCCTAATGTAGGGGGATTCAGTGTCTCCTGCTCAGGAAATGCAGAATTGTGTTATCGGTTGCCTTTTACAGCAGCAACCACACTATCTGCATTCAATGTAGTATGTAATAAACAATAATGATAGCAACTGTAAAGCCATGCGGTACTAGTTTCCTGTACCTTACAGCTAGCATTGCCAGACCCATAAAGTGACACAATAGATGGAGAACGCAGTTTAGCTAAAGTTGGAATGAGAAAATACATTGTCTTAGAGGAGCGTATGTACATAGGTAACCTCCTACCTTGAGTCTTCCTCAATATAGCCCCCATCGTACTGCATATAATCCTTCCTGCTCCACCTTTACTAGAAGACCTAGTATTTGTCACTTCCTGAATACTCATTGAAGATGGGTTTCATTTGAGTGATTTTTTTTCATATATGTTTTTGAACAAGTAAATTGAAAACATTAATATAGAACAAACTTTAATGTAAGATAAGCTGTAGCTAAAAGGTTTTTGGGAGCCAGTTTGGTATATAGCAAACAGGGCCCTGTGAATTCCACAGCTACAAATTTACCTCCAGCCCCACTAAAGTCAGTTTTTATGTTGGCTTGGTGGTGTGTGAGCCCCTCAGGCGGATAGAACACCAAACTCAGGAACATTTCAGGTTCAGTAAAGTACAGTAAGGCATGTTGAGCTAAAGGTGTGATACACAGAAACCAATATGTCTTCATTTCTCCTCAGTACAGCTGGTTAAATAATGAGAATATTGTTGACAAATCATTTATGAGTTGACAGAAAATTGCTAATAACTTCCTTGGAAAAATATTTCTTCAATTTAAATGATTTGATCACTTATGGAGTTGGTCGCATGAGCATCTGTATTTGCAAAAATGACAAATATTTTGTAAAATAAATTATTCTGGAATATTAGTAAATTAGCTCTATCCCTCATCCTCAATGTACTTCCTCACAATGATTCACAGTCCTGCAGAAAAGGGCTGGCTACTACAGCTGGGCAAGAACTGCATTTTTCTATTAGGCAAGAAAATCCACTATTTTGAAACCTGTTCCATTCTAAAATGCAACAAATCCAAAACATTTTGGAATTTCCACCAAAATGGAAAAAAATAATTAATTTGGGGCCAATCAAAATTTTTCATTCTTCTTAAACTTCAGCCTTCTGAAACTTTAAAAAAAATGAATGGCATTCAAAAATTAATTTTGAAATAAAAAATCAGATTGTTTTGTTCTGATCATGTCAAAATTTTGACAGTCAAAATGCTTTTTTATTTTTTAAACAAAATTTCATTGAAACTCACAAATCTTCTGAAAGGTTTAGATTTAAATGGAAAAGATTCTTTTTTTTTTTTTGTTAAAAATAACCCAAACATTTTGGTGAATTTTTTTTTGACCAGCTCTGCATCACCTTCCAGAGCTCATAAATGCTGCCAGAGGGGTCACTAGAGAAAGGGAAATATGATACCTCTGAGCTGCCTCTACAGTGTTACACCCACCCTCTTTTAACTCAGCATAAATCTGGTAGGAGAACTGAAATATGGTATAATACAGATTAGCATTCTATTAAATCTCCCCCCTTTAAATTCTGTATTCCTACCATTTACAATATTTACACTATCACACTGTCTTAGAAATTCAGTACGTATCAGTCTGTTACATGTCTCTGAATTATACTGGTTTTCTAATTATACGACCCAAACGCATAACAGTTTGATCATTTGGCTGTCCATTAGTTGGAATCATTGATGTGGTTGGGCTGTAATCCTTGTCCACCATCTTGTTCTGTATCTGGTATCTGTAGAATTTACTATGTTGATTGTACTTTCTGAGAAACAAACTGTAGATGTTGATGGGTTTTTTTTAACTCTCCGCTGTCAGTCTTCTTGATCACATCACTGAGTTCTTTTCTTTATGACGGCAGGAATGATCTATCCTTTTACTCAGTCCAGTTTGACATGAACATGGTCACCTGTTCCTAGACCTGGCTGTTCTCCAAGTGTCATCTATTGTAAAAGTGTTCATAAGCTCTTTTTGCCTTTTATCCAATTTGGCTATTCTCGTCATGTCTGGCTACTTTGGAGATAGATTCTTTTCCAGAATTGGAACTGTAGTTCTGAGTTTGCCTTCCCAACAGGAGTTGTGCTGGACTATATCCAGTAGCTGCTGGTATTGGTGTTGATATTGTGACTCAGAAGAACATTGATGAATACTATACTGTTGATATTGGTGTTGATCTATGACTCAGAAGACCATTGGCAGCAGGTGAAATTTCCCCTCAGGAAGGCTAGTTCCCCATCCCCCTTCTTCCATCTGCGGCCCCACCCCCACTTCACTGATGGCTCTGCTCCCACTCTGCCTCAGGTCCCACCCCCTTCCCACTTGCTTCGTGTAGCCCCCCTGACACCACTTGCCATGTGCATCCCACCTCTCCTGCCCCTCCGGGCCCCCCACCACTGTTCACCGCATCCCTCCTCTTCCCCTCCACTCAGTCCCCTTTCTCTTCTCCACACCCTCCTCCCCTGAAGCCCCCACCATTTGCACTCCCCTCCCCTGAGCTGAGCCTATTTATTATACAGCATGCAGATTCCTGCCTGGCTGAGGAGGCGGTATCTATTATTCAGCTTCCAGGGTTCATCAGTAATCTCCCTGGGGAGTTCAAGGGACCCGAGAAGCTGAATAGCAGATACCGCCTCCTCATCCACCCAGGAACCTGAATGGCATATCATAAATAAACAAAAACCTCTGGCAGAAGCCCACTCCCAGCAGGAGGGGAAGAGGTGGGGCCACCACAGCCCAGGCATCTGACAGTGGATTGGCAGCAGCTGCACCAGGGGGACTTAGCTTTTCCTCGTCTATTTAACCTGCCACCCATGCAGAGGAGAAAGGAATGGGCCTTCTTTCTCTGTTGTTCAGCGTTGTCTCTTAAGCTGACTTGTAATGGATCCGTACAAAAGTCCAGTGTCACCATTCCATTGAGTTCTTCCTCCTTTCTCACTAGGCCGATCATGGCTGCCACACTGCAGCTGACAAGGCTGTCGTTCCATGGTTTTGTTGATTAGTGAGGCTCTGAATGCATAGCTTTTGTCTTTGTAAGTTGTTTCTGTAATGAATCGGCCCATGCAGTTCAGAAGACCTCCAAAGCTCGTCAGACTGAGTCAGGTTTGGGAGGGGCTGAAGGCAATTTTATGTCCCTTCTGAGATGACGGGGATGTCAGCTCCTGAATAAATTTTAAAGGCAATAGTCTTGCCATGAATATTCAGTTTCACTTTCCTGGCAGGCTCTATATCATCACAAGTGATAGATCCTAGAAACAATGGCTCTTGATTGTCTATAATATAAATCAACTCCCTGGCTGCTTTAATGCAGCAAACAGCTGCAAAATGTCCATATTTTGTGTAACTGGTACACCGTGTGCCTCTGGCTGGACAGGCACCATCTTATGGGATATGACTTTTTCCACACTTTGTGCATGCAGGCTAGAATTTGTCCCTCTTGGCCTGTTCCAAACCTTCCAGAGTGAGCGCATGCAAGCACGTGCGCGCACACACACACAGGAAGAGTACAATGAATATAGGAAAGGTAAATATTTATTTACAGAAGGATGAATGGAGAAAAACAACAGGGGAAAGATAGGTGGAGTGCTAAAACAAGGTTTCATTCAACACAAGGCCCCACAGGCCCAGCGATACCACAGACTGCCAGGGCAGACTCCAAACAACGTGTCGGCACTCAGAGTTTAGGAGTCCAGTCCACTGGAGAGTCTTGGGTGCTCCTTGTCATCTTCAGCACCAGCAAACTTTCTGGTGTCCTCTTCTGCCGCTCTCTGCAAACACACACACAGCGACAACCTCCACACCTAACTAGCTACAGCCCCCCTTCTTATTCCTGTAAGCAGGGTCTGAATCAGCTGTCCACTGCCAAGCTGGCTAGGGGGAGTCAAAAGGCTTCAGAACCAGACTGTTTTTGCCTGAGCACAACTGTGCCCAACTATTGGGGCACTCTGGTTGATAGTGGCTGCCAACTAGACATTGAGCTGTTGATCACTATCCCTTGAGCCCAATGATCCAGCCAGCTTTTTATCCACTTTATAATCCATTCATCTATCCCACACTTCTTTAATTTGCTAACAAGAATACTGTGGGAGACCATATCGAAAGCTTTGCTGAAGTCAAGGTATATCATGTCCACTATTTTCCCCACATACACAGCGCCAGTTATCTCATCATAGAAGGCAATCAGGTTGGTCAGGCATGACTGGCCTTTGATGAATCCATGCTGAATGTTCCTGATCACCTTCCTTTCCTCCAAGTGCTTCAGAATGTCCTCCTTGAAGATCTACACCATGATTTTTCTGAGGACTGAGGTGGGGCTGACTAGTCTACAGTTCCCTGGATCCTCCTCCTTCCCCTTTTTAAAGATGGGCATTATATTTACCTTTTTCAAATTGTCCAGTACCTCCCCTGATCACCAGGAGTTTTCAAAGATAATGGCCAATGGCTCTTCAGTCATAGCCAACTGCTTCAGCACCTTCAGATGCATTGCATCCATCCCCATGGACTTGTGCATTTCCAGGTTTTCTACATAGTCTTGAACTTGTTCTTTCACATCTGAGGGTGCTCACCTTCTTCCCAGATTGTGCTGCCCAGTGCAGTAGTCTGGAAACAGACCATGTCTGTGAAGACAGAGGCAAAAAGAACATTGAGTACTTCAACTTTTTCCACATCAGCTGTCCCTAGGTTGCCTCCCCCATTCAGTAAAGGGCCCACACTTCCCCTGACCATCTTCTTGTGGTAGAAATGCTTCTTGTTACCTTTCAGATCCCTTGCTAGCTGCAACTCCAAATGAAGGTGAAATGCAGAAATAGTGAAATGTTGTTCTTATTGTACGAGCAAAGGGCAGCAGAACTGTGCTTATCCTGTCCTCATCTGAACTGAACTCAGTAAGCAGGCAGAACAGATGCAGACCCCAGTGAAATGTAGAGGGGACGGGGACAGGTGTCTCTTCTGGGAGGTGTGGGCTTTGCTTAAGAGCCCTAGGCATGGTTTGACCTGCTTTTCCCTACTGTTCAAAGATAGACTTAATTAAAGTTCCATTAGGAGTCTTTTTGTTTTGTTAAGTGATCACTAGACCTCCAGCATCACCAAAAAAAGCATTTCCTCTGCCTGCACTTCCTTCTCTTAGGCCAAAGATTTAAAGGGCGCATGCTCTCTAAACCCCAAAGGGATTGCACTTTGCTCTCTGTTTATCTGTGGTTAGGCCAGAGGTACCCAAATTTTGGTGCCATGACACCTTTAATGAATTATTTTCTCTCAGGAGCTCAGAGAGCATGGAGGATGCCATTTTGAAGCACAGAATAGTGTCCTCCACACAGCATGACCTTGCATGCACCAGACATCATACTGTGCAGAGCAAAATGGCATCTTCCACATATTATGGATCACTGAAACTCCATCTGCTAATGGTATGACCCAGCTTGGGGTCCTCACCCACAGTTTGGGAACAGTTGAGTTGCTATTAAATATCTCCAGTTGAAGCAGCAGTGAAAGGTTTTTATCTGTTAACCCAATGACCAGCCTGTCTCTGATATTTTTATATTTTGCATTCCCAAAATCAGAGTTTTCAGCAAACCAAAAGTGTGCAGAGCTTTTGTAAAACATTCAATATTTTCCCCTGGTTCTTGAATTCTCTGGTGAAAACCACATTTCTCTGAGGTATGAAGTATGTATCAAACATAGTCTGAAGCCTTTCATTGTCATCTTTGTGACTGTCTTAAGTAAAGTCAAAGGATTTGAACATGTGGTCTGCTTGTTTCCCCGTAAGATAAATTTTTAAAGAACATACCTGCATAACATCAGTTTCCTTGTGGAGCTTGGTAAAATCTTGCAAAATTTTGTTTCTAGTTTGAAGGTTTGTCAGAGCTGATGTTCTCTGGGGCATTGAAGAGAGGCATGTTGAGGAGATCCTGCAATCTTCCTTGCTTTATTCCTTCTGTTTGCAACCTTTGTTGCGACTTTCTGTCTGTCTTGTTCTTAATCCCATTAATGACATCATGTCATGTTCTTGTGTACTAGATATGGACTGGTCACAGAGCTTGATTATATACACCAGATACATCCATTATAAGAGCCTTTAATGCTCTTCAGAGGTACGGCTGAAGTTGGTTTAAATATCGTATTTTACACACAAGGCTGCCTACTGCCTGAACAGTATAATGTAATTTAACATTCCATTACAGATATCACACAGGAACGTGCAGGCTCCCACTAAAGACTTGGTATGATACCTGTCCCTTTCTTTGATAATTTTTTTCATGGCTTTCTTTCTCGAAGTGTTTACAAGTGTTTATTGATATCTGCTTTCTATTCAGAGCTGTCTGTGGCTGTGTGTTCAAAGTTATAGATATTGCTGCAGCATGAGGTGAAATTGGGCTTAAGGGCATCAAGCATTTTGTTTTCTGCTCCTCCTGTGCTTTCTGATTTTCAGCTTGCCATAGAAAACATTTTTCGGGAGTCTATCATCACCCATTCTGATAATATGACCTGATCAGCTAAGTTGAGGTTTGATGATCATTGCCTTAACGTTGGTTGTTTTTGCTCTTTCAGGGATATCAATGTTTGAGACTGTCTTACCGGTGGAACTTCAGCATAGAGTGGAAACAGCACATGTGAAATTTTTCAAGTTGCTTAATATGTCTGTGGTAAACTGCCCATGTTTCAGTATGCTGTATATGTGTGTTGGACACTCATCAAATGATGTTCTTCTTTGGAATTAATGTGATTACTGACTTCCAGCCTCTGCTTACTAATAAAAAAAAGGAAATCTTTGTTGTGAATGTCATTCTGATAGTAGGTAGGTGTTCTCTGAAACTTTGTCAAGGACCACATGTATATTTGTTTTTAGTTGAGAGTGGTAACTATTGATATATCAGGAAAAATTCTGTTATTAGTTATGCTGATTGAACTCAAAGTATCTTCACTTAGCTATCTCTGTTACTCCAGATTTACACCTGTGTAACTGACAGAAGAATTTCTCCATCACAATTTTTGTTAGGTCCTTACAAGTTAGGCTTTTATTTAATTCCCTGTGTTGGTATTTGATACTCGAATAATGATATCGGTTTAATTTGATATTTGGAATTTCTGAATTAAACTGTTTGGTCAAAATCTCAGCTTCACACAATATCTTTGTTAGCAATTGTCAGAGAGAGAGAATTCACTTTAGAATTTATGGCATCAACTGTAGGTGGGCTGTCATCATTTAAAACCTGGAATGTTCTCATTAAACCTTTGACTGTCTATGGCCCAAGAGAACACTTTAAAAACCTGGCAGTATTTGTAGATTTTTCATTAATGGTTTGCACTGAAAGCATCCAAGTATTTTTGACATATTCTGTTACCCTAATTAATTCAGAACATTCCGTAAAGGGTGAGAGAGAGACTCCTGAGCCAAAACAAATACTATATCTTGAATTGACTGATGGCAAAATATGCAGCTCCCGTCAGAATATTCAGTCTATGAATACAAGTGGACACTAATTGCTTGTTTAACTCTGCCTCTACTCTTGTTAATAATCCTATCGTAACACTACTCAGTAATACAATTGAGATCAAGTTTCCAATGAAGGAGTTCATGAACCGTGAAGTTGTAGGTTGATTCATCTTTTAGTTTTTTGGAAATGGAAACCATCTAGGTACTCGTAATTTTGCCCAATTGCATGTGAATGCACAAGAGGGTATCATTGTTCTTTTTTTATAGATATCTTTTATGCCAGCCATGTCATAAGAAAAAAAATAAATCATAACTTCATATTAGAAAACTTCCAGTGCGCTCTTCTTTAGGACTTATTAAAGGCTGGGATTTCCAAAGAGAGAGATGCACAACTGTTATTAAAAGTCAATGGAAGTTGGATGGCTTCCTCCCTAAGTTCCCTTTAAAAAATCTCAGCCTTAATATTCGGGAGTGAATGTATTGCTGGTATGAGCTGTAAAGTATGTACTCTGTGGCCTTTGATAAGTTTAGGCAAATTGAACAAGTCATTAATAAGAGGGGTGTTTTTTACTCAGATGGCTATGTAAGATTATTATTCAGTGAGATTGATGAATCACACAAATAAAAATATTAAGACTTCACTTAAAATCCAAATAAATCCAAGCATAAGAATACAAAAACCAGATACATATAACAAAACACTCCCTAGGCTGACATACAACCTTATATAGACCATTAGAAATAAAGATGAAGAGAATAATATACTGAGAGCAACAAAGTGGATTTGACAATACTGAGGCTTCCTCCATTCTGCCATCCCTGAAGTCCCAAGTCAGTGTTGGTTGGATAGTCTCTTATAACCCTTTCCCTTTACATTCCACACATATCTGGGACCATATTTGATTCAGGTCCCCTGTGTGGTATTCCAGGGAACCATAATTCAGCTGCTAGCATCAAGCTATTTGTGTCACTTCATTTTCCAGTAGTTTCTATATGTAAATGTAGTTTTTCCATGGTTACATGTACCAAAAACCCCCTAGAAATCCATTAATTTAAGCTCAAACTGTTCTTTTGTTGTTATATGTTTATCACAACATCATATTGCAAAAGCTCCTATAAACCTTATAACTCCATGTCAAATACTTATGCTATCAGCCAGTCCTTGCTAAGCCTCATGCTAATCATTACATCCTACTAGACCTTAATTAAAGTTATTGCAAGCCTATTTTATTTACTTCTTATATTTGTGTTTCCCTGCTTGCATTATAGCATTTCTTAAGCAGTTTAATTTATTCTAACAAATAGATTAACATTTGTTTTCAGGTATGGACCTTCCAAGATCAAGTCAGATTCTAAAGATCAAGGACCCACTTTAAATATATTGTATTTCCTTTTGAAGAAGTCATACCCTCTTTAAATATATTGCTAAAGCTTATCTGAATAGACTACTAGTCAATATAATCTCAAGAAGTGTCTTTGGATCTAAAAGATTTCATGTGCCTGAGAGAGCAATAACTTGTCTTTCAACAGACAATGGACACATCTAAAATATTTGACACTATGTAGTTATACAATGTCTTCCATATGTTGGCAGACTTTTACTGTGTAGGAAAGGTCAGTGGATTGGAACTAGTGGATGACAAGGACAGAAGAGCAGAATGTGAGATAGAATGTTTGACAACAGTGGTTGTCAGGACTCTTGAAAAGGCTAATACTCACCGATGCTTCCAGGTTGTGACTTGTACGTTAAAGTTAAAGCATAGTGGTGACTGGGATCGCCATCTATAACAAAGAATAAACAGAGAAGTGATGTTTTCAAGAGGTGAAATAGCCATGAGGCAAAATGATAATGGAAAACACTTATGTAAGGCTAGTACTGTTGATGAAGTGTTTAGAGAAAGAGGGCCAAACTAATTCCCGGTCAAACTGCATTGTCATTGCTCAGACACAGGTGCTGATTACCCAAGTTAACTCCGAAGTAAAGATATACACTTAGCTGCTTCTGAAAACTTTAACCCCAGGCTGGGCATATTTAAAGTTTTTTTGAAAACTAAGGGCTATGCTTACAAAGGTATTAAGTGCCTAAAGATGCAAGTTGTTGCCTAGTGGGATTTACAAAACCATCTAAGCAAATTAGGTGCTTAACTGACGTGAGCATTTTTGTAAATCCCATTAGGCTCCAACCTGCATCTTTCAGTGCCTAAATACTTTTGTAAATCTGGCCCCAACATAATTTATCTCCTTATTCAAGAATTAATGTCAGCATATGATTTACTTTCTGTATTAAACGCTTGTCCTGTTTTTGTTGCAGGATTCTATTAAACAGCTGCTCTGCTGTTTCACTTTCATGGTGGCAGCATTCCATCATTTGGCTAAGGATTCATAAAGAGGGTGCTTTGCAAACTTTTTGCACCATTTTACAAATGCTTTGGGAGCCTTTTTCATGAAATTTCATAAAAGGAAAATCATTACCATGAGTCATACGGCAGTAAGAGGTGAATGCCACAGTATTTGGAGATTTGGTCTGGTTTGCAGAATCCAGATTAAGTCTAGATGCTTTTCAGAAGCTTTTCTTACCTCATCTGAAATTGTTGGGCTGTAAATGCAAGTTTTCAGTACTTCCTGATTTGGAGTGGGTTTTTAAAAACTAAAAGAACAGCTCAGCACTGCAATATTTCTGCTTCCTATACCAGCCTCGAACCAAGAACTGCAGATATGTTAAAATTCTAATTTAAAAGCAAAAAGGTATTAAAATGTTTGAATTCAGTTTGGTTCATTTTTCAGGTGATAGCTTGGGCTGAGTCTTATTTTATCCAAAGCTACGAGCATCTCACACAAGAAGGCAATTTTCTGGTGTTTATGAAAGCTGGCAGAGAGCATGATTACAGTATCCTGTGGCACACTCAGATCCATTAAGTTTCTCTTATTTCAAGGCAACTCACATGTTTTAGACTGATATTCTGTATAAATAAAAGTTCTCAGACCACTACAGTGCTATGGGCTATACAGGCAATGAAACACACAGGAGTTAGAAAGATAGTAGATAGCTGAGTTCAGTGCCTGAACTAAGATTTTTCATTAGGCCTTTTTAACAGTGGATTATTTGCACCCATGTGCACAGGTGTAAAATGAACTCAAACAAAAATAAAAATGATATTTTGACATGTTTATGCTGTTGTGTCTAACCGGCCTTTTATATTTGAAAATGCCTGATTCGTACATAGAATCATGGTGCTTGAACACACAAGTTAGGGGTGCACAACTGATTACTGCGATTTTTGAAAATCAGAACTTTGGCTTAAAAGAAACATAAGGAAGTACTTCTTCACACAAGCCACAGTCAATGTGTGGAACTCGTTGCCTGTGTTTGTTGTGTGAAGACCAAAAGTATAACTGGATTCAGAAAAGAATTAGATGAGTTCATGGAGGATAAATCCATCAATGACTATTGGCCTAGATGGTCAGGGATGCAGCCCTATGCGGTGGGTGTCCCTGAACGTCTAACTACCAGAAGCTGAGACTGGAGGACAGGGGAGGTAGCACTTGATAATTGCCCTGTTCTGTTCATTCCCTCTGAAGCATCTTGCATTGGCCTCTGTAAGAAGACAGGATCCTGGGATAGATGGACCATTGATCTGACCCAGTATGGCCATTCTTATGTTTTTTTATTATATTAACTCTTATGCAGTAGGCGTTCCAAACATGACACCTGTGACATAATGGCTTCAGATATGGAATAAATCAAGCTAAAAAACAAAGAAAAACAGTACCTCTCTGGCAGATAATTATGTAAGGTGCACCTATAGGAGTTTCCTAACTTTGGATCCAAAGAAAATGAAGTTGCTAAAGCATGGTGATGTGAAACAGAGAAAGTTGTGTTCTATTCCAATTAATTACATTTCCCTGTGACTGGTGGTGCTACTTGCAGCCTCATTCTTCTTTGTTTAAATAGCTTTTTTCAGTAGTTTGTATGAATCTCTATTACTCACCATGACTGTTAATCAATAAGGTCAAAACAAATTTAATTAAACTTGCATTTTCTATTATTTCATTAAGTTTCAGGTGGCATTCTCACCGGAAACTACATTCTACCTGAAAGAAACATATACCAAGTCCTTGAAATCTCTCCAAGATAGTTGAAAAAGATGCTCTTTCATTCTACATGTTCTTTGACCTCAGAGACAATGGTGGGAATAAAATCTGCCTCTCGGGTTTAGATTATTCAGTAATTGGGAACATTAGAGAAACAGCAAAATTTTTTTCATAGATTCATTTTTGAATTCATAGATTGTGAAGGCCAGAAGGAACCATTAGATTGTGTGGTCTGATCTCTTGTATAACAGACTATTACATTTACTCAGTTAACCGGCATCAAATCTATTGACAAGTGTTTGGCAAATGCATCCCATCTTGACCCTCATGTTGGGTGCAATACCTTTTGTGTTAGAAAATTATCCTTTAGAGTTTCTAAACATTATAAAGATGTTTCACTACTTGGTGCACAGGACCTCCAGCATATGTCTCCCAAATTGAAGTCCCCACCAACACCATCTTTCTTCCCACACATTATAGATAGGTGCTTAGGGAGCAAATTGTTGCTGTGTTGTCTGGTTTGACTTGCTGGTCTGCAACAGATGCCCGCAGAACAGTAACTAACAGTGTTAGTTAGCACATCAATCAACAGTGTTAGTTAGCAGATCAACCCCTGTGTAGTGAAGATCCTGAAGCAAGCAGCAACTCTAAAAACAGGGTCTCTCCACACTAGGCCTCTTTTACCCATTCAGTAATTCCAATCATGCAAATCATTCCACCAGGTTTCAGTAATGCCAATTATATCATATTTCTTCTGGTCAATGACAATTTCTAAGTCCTCTTACTTGTAACCCAGTCTCCTAGCACCTCCCCTTGTGTTTTTAGTTAACCTCCTCTGACCACTCCAACTAGTCTCCAATGGAGAAGATTAGCCCCATTACCAGTGAGAATCAGGCTGTCCCACTTATGCCACCCCTTTCTCACTGGAATGTGGCCTAAAGTTCCACAAAGCCCAAACCTACCAGTCATACAGTCAATGGTTCACCTCCCATATTTTCTTCCCTTAGCCTTCTCTCACTCGTAGGACCATAAGGATTTCCAAAAAGATCACTTTGACTTTCCTCTTCTTCAGCTATCTTCCAAGATCCCTGAAGTTTTCTATAATCTGTATAGTTCCACATGATGCTGTGTCGTTGATTCCAATATGTAGCATCACCACTGGAGAGATGCGTACAATATCATAATCCCATCCGATCTTGTAGTAATATCTCGTCAACTGTTCTGTTGACTTTGTGTCCCTTTTCTCTATCCACTTTTCTTAATATGGAGTCACTGATGATGATTGCTTACCTTCTTAGGTGGTTCGTAATAGTTTACTTCCTACTGCAAAGATGCCTGTCAGGTGTGTCCCCTTCTGTTCAATTCGTCCAGAGACCAGTTCTTCAGTAGCGGACATGTTGAACATCTGATGATGATTCAATATTCTTAGCTAGATTGAGTGCCTGCTGGTTTTATTCTTCAAGTATTTAAAAAAAAATGGTTGTTTTTAATTTTGTAAAAACACTTTCTTAAATTCTGAGGGCCTGGTTTTGATGTGATGCTGAGGTAAATCAGGAGTGCGTCCATTGAAGGCAATGGCACTGATTTTCCTTTCACTTTAAAAAGTTTTATGCTGTTGTAATTCCACTGACGTCAAAAGGGTTTCTGTTAGTTTACACCAGAGTCGGCAAGAGAAGAATCAGGATCAGGACCATATATTTTGTTAGAGATACTACAAAGCAAGATTAGACCAATGAGCCCATTAACCCTTACCCACAGGTGCACTGTCTTGGAACAGATGACTAGTTGTATGTTTTGTGGCTGCATTTCCTGATGCTTTCACACGCTCTCCTTGGTTCCGTGTTTGTGCAAATCCATTTAGCAAAGAGAGCACTATAAACAGAAATGCTGTGTTAGAAAAGAATCCCACAGCAAATAATAGAAATGGGGGGATAAATTCATCCACAGATTTATTCAGGATGATGAATTTAAAACTTACGTTGAGAGCTTACACTTGAGAAATGAGCAAATGGCCACAGGCATATAAACTTGTCTATGTCAACAATTAAAAACAGGGAAGACGTAACACAGAGGGCTATGCAAATATTTGATTTTTCATAGTAAACACTTGATGGTTCAAGGCATACAGTGGACAAAGATGAAAGCACAGAAAATACATATTATCCCAGGTCTTACACCTCATTTTCCTTCAAATTTCCCACCAAAGCATTACCATGCTGCAGCTGTACCACTGATAGCAATAAAGGGAGTGCTGGTGGTTGCCAGCAATTTAACCACTTTGTCATCTGTTCTGAGCAGACTTACCTCGCTGGGTGGTAACACATACATATTGCTTTGTAAGGGATGGAATATTCTTGCACTGGAATCACTGGAAGGTTTGCATTACTGTTAGGAAATTTTTAGTTAGAAATAGCTTTATGGAAAAGTCACATGTATTTTGTTAGGTATGAAACTGACAAGGTTCTGTACAATTACTCTTAAAAACATTTGATGTATTTAATAAAGAATGAGCTAACTTCCGCCTATGACCATAGCATCTGAGCTCCTAACACAAAGAGTCCCTAGTAGTACATGGAGTCTCTAGCTCTTCTCTCTTTTGGGGGTGAAACTCTGCTTAGGAGGTTATGTCTTCTCCGTTCCATGGGTTTTCATGCTGCTTTTGTGAATGTAATTTAACCTTGTAAGGCTTGAGGTTGTTTTCAGCTAACAAGTTGTAGGTCGAAACTCATTTAAATGGCTAACGAGCATACCCGAGCCTCAAGGACAATGGCTAGCATAAGCATCCGATGGCTCAGGAAGCCAGAGGTCCTCTTAGTGATTCTAATTCCAATGAGAACAGCACATTTGCTTTTAGAATTTCTGTCTCACCTGCCACCTATCTGTAAGGAGCCCCTGCCTTCTTCCTCCACCCTAACTCTGCCCCGAGTGTAGCCCTAGGATCCTTGATGTGAGTAGAGTGATTAAAGTGTCTCTGCATGTATGTAATGACCACTATCACTGTTGTCCTCTCCGGATAGGACAACATCTGTATTTGTAAGTGAAAAGATAAAGCGTTTAAAACGCACTATGTAATTGATAAGAAAGCGTATATAATTGACCACTGTAACACCATGAAGTTGAAGCTGATTTATCAGACTTCCCGGTATCGTGAAGTATTGTCTGTGCTGCCTGATTCTTGGAGAAAGAATCCTTCGTGCTTTACCATTTGGCACAGTGAGCAGGGTGCAACTGGGATCCTCGGAGTGCTCCCCACGACCAAGGACAGAGGTGAGTACCTTTTATACTTACCACCTTTGGTGTGCACCTTGGTCTGGGACTCCCTGAGATACCCCTTTGCACCCTTTTTTTAAATAAAATGAACCACGTATAAGGCACAGACAGAAGGACTGAACAGGGATTGTGTTTTGGGGTTGTAGTTTTGGCCACGTTTTTGGGGTGCAGGGATTGCTTTGGCGAAGGCTGCACTGCCAGGATTTTCGGGGTACAGGGATCGCTCCAGTGAAGGCTGCAACGCCAAGTACTGAGCACCAGAGTGTGCTTCAGTAGTGTTGAGTACAAGGGTGTGCTCGGCTGATTCCCCTGAAACACCGTTTAAGTGGGTTCTAAGAAGCTGGGTGACAATGTCGTATGAATTGCCTCATGGTGCGTCAATAATACCCTCCATGGGAGGAAAAATCATTGAATTTCTAAAAGAAAAGCATGCAAAGGTTCAGGAGGCTTTGGTAAAAGATGAATGGACTGGTGTAAGTGTAAAAGACAGTTTGTTGTGGTGGTCTGGTCAGACAAAAGGAAAGCTAGAGAAAGGAGCTGTGATAATTTACTGTGAATATGAAAGAAAGGTAAAAATGTTAGAGGAACTTCAAAAGGCTTTCACATCAGTGCAGAGTCAAAAGGCAGATCCGAACCATAAATTAAATGAACTCCAAGTGGAGAACAGTGCTTTAAAGGTTAAAACGAAAGAATGTAACTCTTCCGCACATCATATTGCTGCTGTCATGCAACAGGAGGATCACACTGATTTTGGTTCAGACAATGATAATGAAAGTAACCAAAAAGAAATTAATTGGAAACAGCTCACAGAACAAATACAAAAATGGAAGCTGACACACACGGAGAGAACTCGGAATAATTGGCCACGTCCTCCTCCATTTAACCCAGAACCTTATGCCAGTGCTCCCCTGGCCCTGTTCCAAGTAACCACACAATGGATGGGACAGGGAGGTAACAGAACAGCTCAGCATTTTTATAAATATACTCCTCTCAGTACAGAGGCAATGAGGGGCTTATTGAAGGATCTCCCGGATCTAAAGCCCAAAGACCCAAACTTGATATTTTGGAAAAAAAATAAAAAATAAATTAAAAAAAAAATAAATCCATATCCTGACTAAAGTTAAATGCCCTGACCTTCCATGGGTCAAGGTCCTTTTAAAGGAACATCGAAACGGCAATCGGGCCTCTGTTTAGTTTAAATCAGAAGTTGATATGACCCATGATTGCATGATTTTAAAAAAGCCGTTCAAAATGCCCTGGGCAATGTAGCCGGTAATTGGGGACTGATAGTGGGCTGTGTGCAAGACAAGGATGAACCCGCTGCCAAGCACTGTGAGCAAAAATGGGAAGTGTATTCAAGTAATGCAGGCATCTCAGACCTCAAAAAGACCAATCAGGCATTCTTAAAAACGTTAAAGAAAGGTTTCAGCTCCCATATGCAAAACGCCCTTAATTTGGGAGTAAACCCAGGCTCCGATTATGAATCTATCTGCCTGTGGGCTTCTGAATGTGAAGCTAGACAAGCCAAAGATAAGAAGGAAAAATCTGTCTGCATTTCTGTGGTAACAGCAAAAAGTAAAATAACTTGTATTAACTGTGGGGGTGTTGGGCATACCCAAAAACCTGTCAGCGTAAAACCTAAAGCCCTAGTCAGGGACAGGACCATGGCCAATTGAACCCCCGCAGTACTCTGCCTTTTCAATCCAGTCCTGGCCCTGCTCCAACCACCCCCACTGCTTTGCCATGTTTTATCTGTGGGGGGACTGGATATTGGGCAACTAGATGCCCAACCCGGATGGCCCCGGGTAACCAACCCCAGCCAGCAGCTCAGCCCACTGCCAACCCCTACTCACACCTGAGCAGGGAAGAAATGGCTAGACTTTTGGACTCCATGACCCACTAGGATTCAGCGGCCCCCTTATCCGTCAGTGCTATGGAGGCGGATATAAACCTCTCGAGACCACATTTGCAAACATGGATAAGGGGCTGGCTATACACAATTCTTTTGGACATGGGAGCGTCTGTTTCCCTTCCTGACCTCCCCCTCACCATTACTAAACAATACATTACCATTTCAGGGGTAGGAGGCACACGCATCACTGCTTACAGGAGCCACCCTGTTCTTATAGAATCCATTCTATTTTTCTGGACTCAATCTTTTTATGTAGCTCCAAATGCTGAGGGAACTATTTTGGGTATGAATGCCCTCTGCAATATTGCAGTTACACTTAACCTTGCTCAGAGCAGTTACATCTACTGATAAACTCGTGCGCACTCATACCATTCCCCTTAGCAGCAACAAATCTCTTTCTTCTTTTGCCACTGTTAAATCTGTGACTCTCACCTGGAACACCTCTAACCCTTTTCAAGAATTATGTTCTAGGTTTCCTTCCGTCTGGGCTGAGGACAAGTTATCTTGTGGCTTGTTGCCTGCTCATCTCTGTCCACCCATCCAGGTTACCAGTCAATTTCCCCCACCTACCAAACAATATCCTCTCAAGCCTGAGGCCTTAAATGCAGTAGGTGACATCATTCATTCTTTACACCTGTTCCTCCCCCACCAACTCTCCTATCTGGCCAGTTAAAAAACCTGATGACTCCTGGTGCCTTACCATCGACTACCGCGCCATTAATCAATATGTAAATAAACTTGCCCCCATTATAGATGACCTATCAGTCGCCCTTCCAGGCTTTGATCATTCTTACTGCATCTTCACTGTGTTAGACATTGCAAACAGCTTTTGGAACCTCCCCCGTGCATCCAGAATCACAACACTGGTTTGCGTTTACCTTTGGCCCCACCCAGTTCAGCTGGACTCGTTTGCCCAAGGACATCATAATTCTCCCACCCTCTTTCACTGGGTTATGGCAAAGGCCCTCTCTTCGGTAGGCTGGGTTTCTGCCAATTCTACTTGTTTGCAATATGTTGATGATCTATTGCTCGCTTTCTCCACTGTCTCTGACCACTTGCATGCCCTTCAAATGCTACTCCAGGCCTGAGCTAATGCAGGCTTAAAGGCCAACCCTCGGAAAGCTCAGATGGCTCTACCTACGGTTCAATATCTGGGTTACGCGGCCCTCACTTCAGACCGCCGGATCACAGTTGCTGCAGCCCTGTGGCCAACAACAATTCGGGAATTACGTAAGTTAATGGGCCTCCTTAACTTTTGGAGACAATATGTCCCATCTTTTTCCACCTTAGCACAACCCCTCAATGACCTTCTTAAAGGGGCCCAAGCCTCCTCAGACCCCATCTCTTGGTCACCAGACCATGACCACTGCTTAATCCATCTTAAAACAGCCCTCCTTTCGGCTCCATCTCTTGGGTTCCCCCACCCATCAGTACCATTTGAGCTCTGGACCCATGTACAGGATGGCCATGCTATTGCTGTACTCTCTCAGAACCACGGCGACACATGCCACCCTGTGGTCTACTATACTACCCTCCTTGATCCAGTAACTGGCTTTTTAACCACTGTCTTCAAGCCATAGAGGCAATCTCCTGGGCCATTAGTATTTCCTCATCTTTGGTTTTTGGAGCCCCCCTTACAATTTTCGTGCCTCATGTAGTTCACAAAATCTTGGATTGGGGCCGCTTCTCAAAGGTCACCTCATCACGATGGTCCAAGTGGGAATGCACCCTTCTAAGTCCCTGCATTACAATTGCACATCCTAACCTTTTTAATCCTGCTACCTTAATGCCAACAACAGGGGAACCTCACCAGTGCCCTCTTTCTGAGGACACCATTATACAGGACCAACTTGTGTCTGAACAACCACTACCCTCTTCTGATCTTGTTTTGTTTGTTGACAGATCCTGGTACCATGTCGCCGGTCAACCTTGTTCTGGCTGGGCAGTTTGCGACCTGTTAAGTACATGCCTCCACTCAGGTTCCTTGCCGCCTTCCTGCTCGGCTCAAGTAGCCGAATTAGTGGCACTAACACAGGCCTGCCTCCTGGCTGAAGGTCAGGCTGTTACCATTTACACAGACAGCCGCTATGCATTTGGGGTTGTTCATGACTATCTTGATTCTTGGACCAATAGGGGTTACCTCACTTCATTAGGTACTCATCTTAAAAATAGGGGATATATTAAAGGCTTATTGGAAGCAGTTCAAAAACCTGCTAAGCTGGCTGTGTTTAATATCAAGGCACATACCAGAAACAATGATCCCTTTTCTCTTGCAAATGCAGCTGTAGACAAGGCTGCTAAAAAGGCTGCAACAATTCCACAGGAAAATCTCCAAGTGGCAGCCACCCAAACTCCTGACCTGAAGCAAATTTTACTACCTGAAATACAAGAAAAATGCACTAGAGAGGAAAAATGAACATGAATTGAAAATGCTTGTAAAATTGATAATGCCAACACTTGGGTCATAAAGGATCTGCAATTTGTAGCCCCTAAATCAATTGTGGCTCACCTTTGTGATCTCTATCACCTACCAACCCATCCAAACCCAAAAGCTATGCTGTACCACATCAAGGGAAAGTGGTGGTGGCCCAAGATGATGGCAGACATACATGACTACTGTCGGCAGTGTCTTGTATGTGCTAACTGTAATGAAGGCAAAAAGCTTAAAGTGGCAGTGAGACACCAGCCTCGATCCACAGGTGCTACGCAAAAGATTCAAATTGACTTCAGAGGCCCCCTACCACCTGTCAAAGGGAAAAGATATTGCCTGGTCATAATTGATCATTTCACCTGATGAACTGAAGCTTTTCCCACCTCTAAAAATGATGTCAGCATAGTGGCCCGCTTACTGGCCAATGAATTCTGCCCTCGATGGGGCTTATCATGTGAAATGGACTCAGACCAGGGAAACCACTTTACAGGGAGAATCATGAAGGAAGTCTGCTGTGCTCTAGGCACCAAACAAAAATTTCACTGTCCATACCACCCTGAGAGCTCTGGGCTAGTGAAACAAGACAATTGAACACTGAAAAAGAAAATCACAAAAGCCTTGTTTTCACAAGAAACTAGCTGGGTGGCTCAACTGCTCTCTCAATGAGGGCAACTCCTAATGCCACTGCAGGAGTCTCACCCTTCAAACTCATGACTGAAATGACCATGTCTTTGGGGGAAGGATGTATAATTCCAGCTCCTCTCCCTCTGGTTTCTGATACTGCAAGGGAATACATCAAATGTTTAAATGAAGTTTTGCAGCCTCTGAGATTGACTGTCAAAGACAGACAGGAAACTCAGAACCCCCCAGAATTTGCCTCCTGGGTGGATGTACAGGAGGGAGATCAAGTCATGGTAAAAACATACAATCCTGGTGTACTCCAACCAAAATACTCGGGTCCGCATATGGTATTGGCCCATACAGATACATCTGTGAAGGTACAAGAAATCCCAACATGGGTTCACAAACCAGAATTAAGCTGTATAAATACGTTTCTCTAACATGCATTCTGTGCACTAATTTTGTCTTTTCAGGTGAAAATGTGGTCATATCCTCTCTACCACTTACTCTGTGCTCCACTCCACCCCTCCGGATGGCATTATCTATTTGAGATCTAATAAGACACCTCTACATGATGTAATTATGGTTTCTGTTAACGTTAAATATGATTTGTCTAAGGTTGCTGTACCATTACAAAATGTAAGTTTCGACCACCCTAATTCTTTACAATGGCTACAAGAACAGTTAAAGTTACTGGTGCACCAATATACTGTCCACACCCATGCAGTAAAAAGACAAAAGTGAGGCATCCTGGGTGACATTGGGGGACTATTTGAAAGCTCAAACTCCATGATAAACTCGCTTAATGCCAATGCGGATAGATCTTACAATGCCTGGGTTAGCCAGACTACCCAGGCCTTAAAATACACCAATGCTGACTTATTATACTCTTTCACTGCTATTGATGCAGCCATGGATGTATTCTATACAGCAATTAAAAAATCCTCTGATATCATAATCAACATAATTATACCCCAATCTAAGGGACGTGCTTATGATATGTTAGCTTGTGATTTGTTCAATATGTTAAAAGAAGATACGTTAGATATATGCCTTGGTTTTTCCCCCTTCCACACCCTCTCTTCCTCTGCCCTTACAAACTTGGCAAATATATCTGCTCAGTTAATTGTTGCTTTCCCCCTACCTCCTGAAACCTCTCCCACCCCCTCTTTTGATTTTCGGCTTGCATACCCTTTTGTTATCCCCACCCATGTTTTTCCTTCCTCTTTTTATTTTAAATCTATTGGTTATGTGTCTAACAACACTGTCTATCGAATAGGACTTTCTGGCTTTATGTCTCTCTCCCTCAGTGGTGGCATGCTCATAACAACTTCGGACTGTTGTACAGAAACTGCTGACTATATTATTTGCTCTTGTTCTACCCTCTGCCCTTTGAATACTTCTTCTGTGGTTGTTACTATCCTTCCTCTCCTGGATGCTGGGACTGCTGTTCAAGTGTCTGCCACGCAGTGGTGTTTTATCACCACTGCATCACATTACAACTACGGCCCACTACAGTGTCCAGCCAGCTCCTCCATATGTCTACAGATTACAGACTCCTTCACTCTGGGTGACATTCATTTGCCTGGCCACATCTTCACTGGAATAACACACTTCCTTGGTGGTATGGCAATCTATATCCAGACAATATCCCTGTACAAATAGCAAAGGAGCTGCTGGCTAAAGTTGTCCTTGCTGCTGTCTCTGTGTCTGCCACCATTCATAAGAACACTGCTAAAGGCCGTATGAAGGTCCAACTCTCCACCCAGATAGTAACTCGCTTAGAAGATTCAACTTCTGGCCTGTCGTACAGCCTCATCACCTGGAGGAATATCCTGCAAATAGCTGCTGCTGCTGGTTCTCTTCTTGTCATGTTTTCATCTGTGTGTATGTGCTGCTATTTTAAGCACATGCTTAACAACTTTATTATGCTCTCTCCTCTTGCATCCATTCCCCGTTTTTCTCCTCCCCATAACACCTCCCCCATATACTCCTAAAATAAATCATAAATATCAAAGTATCTAGATAATTGATCATATCTCACGTATGGGTTCGATTTGTCAAACATGAGGGAACTGTTAGGCTTGAGGTTGTTTTCAGCTAACAAGTTGTAGATCGAAATTCATTTAAATGGCTAACGAGCATACCCGAGCCTCAAGGACAATGGCTAGCGTAAGCATCCAACAGCTAAGGAAGCCAGGTGTCTTCTTAGTGATTCTAATTCCAGTGAGAACAGCACATTTGCTTTTAGAATTTCTGTCTCACCTGCCACCTATCTGTAAGGACCCCCCCGCCTTCTTCCTCCACCCTACCCCAGCCCCAAGTGTAGCCCTAGGATCCTTGATGTGAGTAGAGTGATTAAAGTGTCTCTGCATGTATGTAATGACCATTAGCACTGTTGTCCTCTCCGGATAGGACAACATCTGTATTTGTAAGTGAATCGATAAAGAATTTAAAACGCACTATGTAATTGATAAGAAAGCGTATATAATTGACCACTGTAACACCATGAAGCTGAAGCTGATTTATCAGACTTCCCGGTATCGTGAATTAGCCTCTTCAGTATTGTCTGTGCTGCCTGATTCCTGGAGAAAGAATCCTTCATGCTTTACAACCTGCTTGGGAGTCTGTTGAGACTGTGTCTAGGTGCCAGTTAGGACATTGCCCTCCGAATGGGAAGTGCAGTGTTGTTATGATTGTTTTTCTAAGCGTGGTTAATAAGCACGTTCACCTAGGAATAGAAAAGAGTGGTTCTATGGAGCTACAGCATCTGGCAAGCTGAGAATGGCTACACTGCCATCTACATTTAAAGAATGCCACCAGTCAGACAGCTGTTACAGAAAGGATGCTGAAGAGCAGTTCAAGGGCCATAAAGCTTGAGTAAAATACAAATATCCTTTTAGCAGGGAAAAGGTTCAGGAGTTGTACTCTCTGTCAGGCTGTCTCTTGACCTAATACATGAGGTTCTGTGGGAATGCTATCCTCCTCTGTGCAATAAATAAATGATCAAATAACGCTCCATTTAAGATATAATACAGGAAGAATTGATTAAATCTGCTGGATAAAATATTGGCAGCAAGCTCTAAGCAAGGAAGTAAGTTTCTGATGTTTTTCAAGTCTCTTTTCTGAAGATGAGATGTTGTGATGTGGAGTAGATGGACATTTTACCCCTTTGAAGTGTCATGTGCAGCAAGACATGAAACATTTATTTTCCTTGTCTTCTAGGAATTTGTAATAAAATTCCAGATCCAGCCATTCATACGTGGTGGCTCTTTAAATAAAGCATTAGCTCTTTAATATTGCATTAAATAAAACATTAGCTTGTCAATATTTCATTAACCCCCTGCATTTCTATACCAGCTAGATTAGCAGGTGGTATTGTATGGTACTGCAATGATACTGTATCAAAGAGTCCATACGTAATTGGAGCAGTTTGTTCAGCAGCAGAGAGATCTGCACGAACAATTTCTATGTGATGTTTATTGGTTTCCTTTCACTGAATGTGTGGGTGTGATAGGGAGAGAGAAAACATGCACTGTCCTGAACTGATGGTTTAATTCAGGGACACTCTGGGGGACCACTGCACGCCCCTAGATTTTTGTTGCTCTTCAGCAGAGTTCTGACAGTCAAACTGCAAAGGGCAGTGGGACAGAAACCGTTCCTGCTTATGCCCAGCCACGCCCTGCACTTTCTGTGGTGTGTCCACGGTTAAACTGCTAAGGATTCAGTTAATAAGTCTAATCTGCTGGTCCCACTCCAGGGCTGGAGTGGAGGCAAGGTGGGAACCTGAGGGAATTCAGCAGGAGCGGGCCGTGCGCTTCTCCAGCACAGGCAAAAGCAGAAAGTTCTTTGCACTCACACCCCAAGGCATGCTAAGTTCATGCTCTGAGAACTGGACCCAGAGGAGTGAACGCAATTTATGCATAATGAACATACTTCTGGAAAGCAGGATGTTGCTTTTTAAAGGCCATAAAAAAAAAAACCCTTCTAGGGGAATCTTCCCAACAGAAGTGCTGTGTGCTGTCAGGTGGCAGCGTGTGTAGGTTTTGATTTGATTATGTGTTACCTGTTCTGTTCTCCACAGATGAGTGTGGTGCCAGCAGGGTGTAGCACATGGCAGAAGGAATGGAAACTGACATTGAACTGTGGAATATCTCGTAAGGCAACACTTATGTCTTAGCTGTGGATGACTGGGTAGAAAACAAATCTATCAGAACCAAGACAGTCTGTAGCCAGCCCTTTCCCAGACATCAGCATTGTGAATGTGGTTCTGGCAAAGGAGAATGTACTTTTCAGACCATCACGTGGAAAATCCAGGGTGTATTCTGCACCATGGTGCAAATAATATATTTTTGCTCAAGTCATCGGTTTAGGGGTTAAATTTGTGGATGTGATTAGAAAGGCAGGGATTGAAAGAAATGTCTGGTCCAAGCTGGGTGTGTTTCTGGGACGCTAGTTTATACAGCAGATTAAATTGTATACAATGCAAAGGGTTGCATGGATGTTATTTTCTGCTTCCTGATAAGATGGATTGTGCTGCATGCCTGGCTAACTCCACAATAAGAAGCAGCGTGCTCGTATGTGTAGTGATGAAATCTAATGGATTTAACCCTTCTTTGTGCTGACATGCCTTGAACATAGTGACAATTCAAGGTTGCAGTGACTGTAGTTAGGCATGCAGTGGAGATAGCCTTCCTCAGCTCCTGCTTGGGAGCTGTTCATTTGTCTCTTTTTCTCCCCTTCCTCTCCTCCCTTCTTCTTCCCCCTCCCCCAACACCCAGCGGTGTATTCCCTTCATTGTTCCCCAGAATTTCAGTTGGCTGAAAAGGCCCCAGGAAAGTTCAGTCAGAGAAGCAGAGCGAGGGTTAGCACCTCCGAAACTGAGGGAAGGTGCGGGGAAATTGAAATTTGGATACCATATGGGTGCTCAGATAGCTCTGGCAGAGAGCAATAGGTGGTGCTTATAACAGAGTCCCCAGTCAGGACTGAGATCTCATTTCACTAGACACTGTAAGTACAGGCAGTGCCTGCCCGAAGGAACTCTATCTGGAGCTGGCCAAATGGGGCCTGGAGAGGGAAGAGCAGCAGTGAAATATCTATCCCGACTTGATGAAACCATCAGCAAATCCAGAATATGTAACTTTCGCTAAACTCAAAGAACAAAGTGCTGAGAGCTTCTTACTGTTCAGCCAGGGTCTAACCTCAGGCAAGGAAACTGCAGAATCCCAGAGACCAAAAATGTGGAAAACAGAGTTTTTGCTCCACTGGATTTTGCAGGGAAGTAGCTCCATTAGAGAGTCATTAACGGCATAATTGACGTCAGTTACTGAGGTGTCTCAACAACAGGTGATGGCAAGGGACTGGACTGAGTCTTGGATGGGTGCATCCATGCAAGGGAGTAAGAATTCTCCCTTTAGCCACCTCCACAGGGTCTAGCCATACCTGAATAAGAGGGAGCTATATGCCTGCTGATTGTCCTTGGAACAGATGGGCAAGGAATGGGTATATTTAAGACCTTATGTGATGGGTGGAGGTAAACACTAATACTCATCTCCCCTCCCCTTCTACCAGGTCAGCAACCAAAGTGACCTCACAGAGTCCAGCAGCAAACAAATCTCCCTGGAAGCGAGGAGAAAGCAAGGCAGTAATTTGCACCAAGGGTTGGCTCTGAGTCACGGAGCTTCCTGGGGTGCTGCAGTTCACTTGCCTAAAATCACAATCTAGCCTAAAATACATCAGTGTTGAAATATAGAACTCTTCAAAGAATATAGTAGGAGAGGAGTTTTTAATTTGCTCATCTGCTTTGCTCTTTTTATGGAAGCTGATCTATTCTTACCAATAACTACCATGGAGTCATTGTGTATGTGCTAAAATTACTTCAAAGAGGTGTTCAAAGCATTGCACAGGAGAGAAGCGCGTTAAAGACATGCTATCATCGCATGGAAAGTTTATGAAAATCTTCCTGGTTAGAAACAATACTGCTCATGTACTATAGTTTCTCTGTTTTGCTTCCCCTTTTCTTTATGATTAGAGAGAGTTGCAAGGTATCAGGAGCTTTTTTACTTAAAGTTGATCTGTTCTCATTGTATCTTCCTGAATTGAAGTCAATCCATCTTTTGTGATGATTAGTTGCTGCAGAGATTATTATGATGTCACGGACAGAGCATTTTGTCTTCAACAGAAAATGAGTGATTGAAACAAGACTCCTTCAGATTTCTCCTCAGCTTCTCCTCTCTTACAGCTAATACTCAAACACTTACCTCCTCTCCAACACTCCTGCCCTCCAGGAAGATATTTCTCCTCCAAATTATAAAATGCAACATATTTATATATATATATATATATTTATCCATATGCAAAGAGCAAATGCATATTTCAGCTGAGTAATTTTAACTTTAGATCAACAGAATAGGACAAAAGTAAAGTCTTTATTAAAGAGTATGATGTGTATATCTCTACTGTGACGGTCTGCTTGGATCTGAATACAAAATGGCTGCCTCTCTGGACAGTAGATTCCTTAGAGATTTCAAGATGCTGCACATAGAAAGCAAAGTTATAACATTTTACATAATTAAACACACTGTGATATATGGAAAAGGAAACTTATAAACAGTTAAATAACAAATCACATTTTAAAAAATGTTTCAAAGCAGCAAAGGTCATACCAGAACATCCCTATCTAGTAATGAAAAAACAGCGAAAGAGACCTTATATAATCTACAAGCAGACCTAGCTCTAAAATGATGATTTTCCCAAATGTTTTCCACCCAGTACCAGCAGGAATTTAAACACTGGTGGATAATAAGGTTTAGTAGGTTTCCGTGACATACTGTAGTACTTTGAAAATTTTATCTTTAGAGTAGGAATAATAAGCCTATTACGTCTTCCTGTCCAATGAAAAGTAAGAAAAGGAGAGCGATATTACATTTGATTTAGCTGAAGCGTTCAAATAAAAAAATACAAGCCAACTGAAAGAGTTTGAAATGGAAATTTTAAGGCTAATAGACATGCTAATAGATATGTTTGTTCATCCCCTTCTTAAGTCTACATTGCCAGTGGTGTAGGAAGGCAGTGAAAGTGATATCCATAGAAAAGCCAATAATTATGAGATTTATCTTTTAAAAACAAGAAATACAGGTAGCTGCAGTAGTAAGTACTTTGTGTGAAATAGGTGTAGGGAATAGAGGCGTTCACAGTAAAGACGAGTGTAGGGCTTTTCATTTATCACACTGACAAACAGCTCTGCAAACAACCTGTGCATTGCATCACAGTGCATTCTCTAATAAAAAGATGCCTTTTTTCTTTTTTTTTTTTGCACTTGTTAAATGCCCCATTTGTATTCATTTAAAAAATCACTATTATGCTACTTTCTTGGTGTACTTATTTAGAGGAATTTAGAGACTTCCACAGAGGTCAGTACATTAGACTGAGAAATAAGTGGTTATATTGAGGATTACAGTGGGAGTCACCCTTTTCATGATCCAACCATGCTGTGGTTTATTTTAGCAATGTGAAGGGATATTGACTTCAGATAAAAAGTTTCAGGTGCAAATGAACATTAATTATACAGTGGAAGGTGCATGGAGGTACAGGGAGTTCTCTTGAGTCTTTTTAAATCAATGCTATTGGCTTCTGCAAAATTGCTTATGATGATCGCTAGATATTCAGGAAAAATATTTGGCTCTTTTAAAATTACTAGCAATAATGTCAGCTTTTATGTGGCATGGGGTATTTGGCTCTTATGTATATTAGAGTTGCATTGGCTAAATTTACGTAACTTTTGTAACAAAGTATAATCAAATATTAAAAATAACAAGAATTTTAGGGGAAAAATCACTTCAATAAGCTTTTTCCATAAATATTTCTGTTCTGTATTAGGGGGAAAATAATATAGCTAAATGTAAATATATATCTATAAGCCATACCTATAGAATGGTGGAGTCTATCCTGGGAAGCAGTGATTACGTGGCCAAAAGAGCTAATGCAATACTGAGGTGCATAAATGGGAATCTTGAGTAGACGTAGAGGTTATTTTACCTCTATATTTGGTGCGACCTCTGCTGGAATACTGTGTCCAGTTCTGGTGCCTACAGTTCTAGAAGGAAGTTGATGAATTTGAGAGGGTTCAGAGAAGAGCCATGAGAATGATTAAGGGATTATAAAACATACCTTATAGTGCTTATATATACCAAAGACCTCAATCTATTCAGTTTAACAAAGAGATGGTTAAGGGATGACTTGATAAGTATCTACATGGGGAACAAATATTTAATAATGGATTCTTCAGTCTAGAGAAGTCAGACTAGATGATCAACTTGGTCACTTCTAGCATTAGAATCTATTAAATGACTGAGGAATGTTCTTGAAATATTGTTCCAGAATATTTTTTGGTTTGATAGGGGCAGGGAATGACTTCTGTATAGAGAAGATGAGGACAATTTATTTCATAGAGAAGACAAGTAAGAGTTGACATGACAGAGCTATATAATAATAAGGAATGGTAAAAAGTCACCCCTGTTTACCTTTATGCATAATACAAGAGCGAGGCGACAGGCCGTTAAACTTAATGGCAACAAATTTAAAAGTGCTGAAAGGCGATACTACTTTCAGGAATGTATAATTAACTTATGAAATTCATGGCTATACGATATTGAGGGAAAAACCTTTCTGCATTAAACTCCTCCCCTCACTCATTAAGTAAGATACTAAAACATCTAGCTATATTAAACAGGATATAAACCTGCTTTTTCCTAAGGACATAAGACAACCATCAATTCTCTGTGTTTAGAGAGAAACTTCCCTTATGAGCAGGTTATTCCAAACTTGTCTGTTCTGGGACTTCTCAAACCTTTCTATGAAGCAACTGAACCTGGCCACAGTTTCAGAGAAAAGCCCAGACTAGAAGAACAACTGGAGAGATCCAGCGTGGCAATTCAGTTCATTAGGAAGCTGGGCCAATAGTTGGCAGCAAATATTGTGTTACTATACATAAATACATAAGATACGTTCGGATCACTGTGTTGTTAGGAGGTGCATTGTTGGTTTTACCATTCCAGTGTAGTGTTTCCAGCTCTGATTTCTTCTCTTTAATAATGTTCTGTCTCTATCCTTTTGGCCCTGTCTGTTTCCTATCTCTGACCCAATGCTCCCAGCACGGCTGTGACTGAGCTCTTCCTAGGTACCTGCAGTATGTATTGGTGTCCTGGAGATGGGGCCTAAATGCTATGTCACATCTTCACAATCCCTTTCATCTGCACGATATTGTCCTCCTGGTGTGCTTTCCACTTTAAGTTTCTGAGAGGACACTTCACCCTGCACATGCTCCATAAATATAAGGGGCCAGCATACCGTCAGAAATCAATTATTGGACATAGGGCCAAATTCACCCCAAGATCATGCTGGTAGAAACAGTGAAAGAAAGCACCAGTGGCGTTCATTGCAGCAGGGGCAGGCAAAGCAACCGGAACTTTGGTTATACGGGTGGAGCCTCCAGCGTGCAGTGCAGCCTGAAAAATGACTATCCTAACCGGGAAGGGAATAGCTTGGAAATCAGCAGATGCAGGTTCCTTAGGACTCCTATGGCACCACCGTGAGAGTTAAAGCTGTCATCTCTCCACAGCAGAGGCAAAGGTGAATTTCCTCTCCCAAAGTTACTTCCTTTGGCATAGCAGGGTGCACTTTACACCTTCCTGCGCTGGTTTTGCTCAGTTTGGCCCCTCAACTGAAATGGGGGGAGGCGAGGAAGGCTCCTCCAGTAGCACAGGAAGAAGAGGTATAAATTCCTCCTTTGAGATTTCCTGGAGTGACACCGCTAAAATGGCATCAAATCTGAGGCTATTGATATGCAGATGTTAGTTTTCATCCTGACGCAGTGACAAATGGCTGCATTTCCATGTCTATTTGTTGTGCACATAAATATGTATATTATTTATCCCAGTGCCCCTGCTATCCCCCACCCCTGAAATGATAGCAGTTGATTTTCAAATAAGGCATGTGATATGAGACAAAAAACCAGATGAATCATGCTTGTGCCGTATTCTCTTCCTCTTTCTTCATTTCTGACTTCCTTTCCCTTGCTAAATAAAAAGCTCAGTCCAAGCAGAATCTCTCCTGCTATATGTGTGGGCGGCCAATCTGGTTTTCTCCCAAGGTGACAGCTGCTTGCTTTTCATTAAGGAATATGACTGCCCTCACCTGGTGGGAACAACACTTGAAAAATTGCCATTCCAGTGATCTACTGAACGCAAGTGTTACTGTCAAACATGACACTTGAATGATGGCTTAAGAGCAGAGGCTCACCCCTTGCACATGAGCGCAGTTGCTAAAAGCACTTCAAAATAGCTCCTGCTGTGTAAGATTTTTTTTTTAAAAAAAGGGTTCGATTTTACTTGATTCAACTGAGGAAAAAAAATCTGCTCTAGACATTGTTTGATTGTGTCGAATCTAATGCATTTACTATCTACGTTTTATTTTTCACATTTCAGTGTGTGTTTAGAATTATTGATAAATAGTCATGACTCTGAGTTGAGCTAGTTGGAGAAATTTTGATGGAACCGTATTCTGTCAGAATATGGAGTTACTTGTCTATACGTTCCTGTTCTAGAATAGCTAATAGACCCAGGGTTAGGCAGAGCCGGGACTTGAACCTGGGTCCCCAAAATCCTCGGTGAATGCTCTACTTCTTGGGTGATTGGCTATTATGCAGATTAGATCCTCTGCTTTAGTATAGTATGGATTTTGAATCACGTTGTTGAGACTACTGTGGAGAATGGAATACTGAAGGAATCCTATTCTTTTTTGAACACTGGAATTCATGAAATAAATAGCGCTCCTGGGAATCTTGTAGAGCAGTCAATACAAGACAGAAAAAAACGATCACACTCGTTCTGGCCCCAATTCAAGAAAACATTTTAAGCATGAATTTAAGTTTATCTCTATCTGGCAAAGCATTCAGCGTTGTGCTTAACTTTAATCATGTGCTTACATCACATTAAAGCCACTGCATATTAAGTAGGTGCTTAAGTGCTTTGTTAACTAGGGATGGTTTGTTGAATTGGAGTCTCTATGCTGACATAACTCCTGGATAATATGGCTTCACAGGGTATAGGGGCAGAATATAACCTATCATGAATAACTAGAGTATGTAAATAATTTCCCTGCCCCTTTTTCTTAACAGCAAAAACGATTAGTAGGGCACATGTTCTTACTTAAATATTTCCCTTAGTCATAAGCAACAAAGATACAGAAGCGACTTTTAGCTAAGTTTCAGACCAAAAGACCTTAGCTTTTACAAAACAGACATTGCAGAGCAGCACATACCAGCATTGTATTTCTTGGGCAGAGTCATGGTGATAATTATTAATATCAAGGGAAAAAAACCGAGATTGTCCCTTAGGCAGTTCATGTTTTGATTGTCCCCCATTCTTCAAAGCATCAGGCCCTCTTTTCTTGGGAAAAAGAAATGCTCCATCTGGAATCTGCAAAACTTGCTTTCCCTGCTAGAAGTTGAGAAGGAAGCTAATCAATTACCCTCTAATTTATCCCCCCATTTCCAAAATGAAATTAGTACTTGTGAAGGGACGAGTGCATTGTGAATGGGCATGTACATCTGCAGGTGCCATATTGATAGCACCTCTATCTAATAGAGGGTCTCAAGTCCTCTATTTACCTATAAAAGAGATATAACGAAGGCAACAGCAATGAAGCTCTCCCACTCTATAACGCCAATGTGCCTCCAGCCAGGCCTGGAGGAGCCATCTCTATGGAGGAGAGATGTTTTATGTCCCTTCTGTGACTGAGTCAAAGGTTGGATGATTTTTATGAGTCCATATTTATTTCAAAATAGGTTAAAAACAGCCATCAAGAGATGAGTATATTTGGTTCCTCCTACCATTGGTTGGAAATTCTTTCTTGAAATTTTTTTTTGACCGAAATGATCCAAGTTAATTTAATGGAAACAGAAAATTTTTGGCTTTCTGTTTAAAAATGTAAATAATTATCGGTTTTTTGAGAACAGAATATTTTTAGAATTTAGGTTTTTCATTTAAAAATGAAAAATGTTTGCAAGTAATTTAAAAAAAGATAGAAAGCAAAACAGCAACCCATGAAACATAACTGGCATTTTTTAATCATTTATTTTCAAATCTCCTCTAGAAACATATTCCCAGTCTTATACCTCTTAATATTTTCCCCACAGACACTGCTTTTATTTTTAACTTTTTAATTGCACTCTGTGAAGTGTTCAGGAAAACAGATTTTATAAGAGGTGCTTTGGCAAATAAAATTATGTAGGACTCCAGTGCATTCTGGGTTGTATATCAGATACTTCTAACTACATTTTGTTATTGGCCAGATTTTGAAAATGTGATGCAAATTTGCATGTGCAATTGACTGTGTGCACAAAATTTACAGGCCACTCTGTTGTAGCCTAAGAACCCGCGCACTGCTGAAAGATAGTCCAGTGAGCAAGCTATGAGAGTGTGGATCAGGTTGCTAGAGATCTGCAAGTAAAGAGCAATAACCTTGTATCTGTGTGTTTGTATTTATTCTGCTAGCCTGTTATGGCTGCATGCAAACATAAAGAACAGCACTCCATCCTCATTACACCTGCCCCCTTTCTTTCCCATGGCATATTTCTGGGCAAAATTTCAAACCCCAGTCATATCTGGGAAAAATGATTTTGTCACCTGTGGACAGCATTGAGTACTTTTAACTGAGATGGTCTAGATTTGTAAATGGAGCACATTTCCCCCTTCCCCTACACGATTCACTGTTTCAGTGATTACAGGGTGGTGTACTTACAGGCATGGCAACGTAAGTTTGTTATTTTTAAGAATCCGGAATGACCCTTGCAAAAATCTGTACCTTTCCAGTAAAAAATTCACTTTTAAGGCATTGTTACGGTTGGCATTTCCTGGTACCAATTTGAACTCCACTTGGTGGGGTGGGGGAAAAGGAAGTGGGGGAAGCCAAGACTCTGGCATACAGTCAGCCATTAGTGGATATACTGTGCTAGTTGGAGCTTCTCATAACTTTTGCATTGGTTCATAAATGCTCCCATTCTCCCAAATTCTCCCAAATTGGTTCAAAATTCTCCCATTCTCATATTAATAAACACTGAAATGGAGCCGAAACTTAGCAGGCTCTGGGGTGACTTCTGCCCCTTCCATGTTGGCTGCTGGTTCTTCCAAGGGCCATTTCTTAGGGGGCATAAAAAGCTCTTCTGAGTACAGCCCCAAGATGTGCTGCTGCTGCTCCTGTGACAGTTTCTTCTGGGACCGAGTTCAGCACCAGAGTCACTTAGCAGGCATCACTTGGTGCCTGCTCCCATTGTGGCTGACCAGGTCATTGGGCACCACTCCTGGCTCCATGCTCAGCACAGTGCTCAGGCCTGGGTGAAACGAGCATCTTTGGCGAATTGCATGCGGTGCAATTCTGGTCCCTGGTTTTCTGACACTTGATCTTGAGATGCTTAATCTGCTCATTATACTGGTACCAGTCCAGGAAATTTCCAGCACTGCCAGCTTCTTTGCTATTTGCTGGCATTTCGTGGTCATTCCTGGTACTCCTACTAAAGTACGCTGTCTGCTGGCCTCATGCCAGAGATTAACCAAAATCTATCTCTGCTCCTGTGAACATGAAGCTGCACACTTGGCAAAGGACTTCTCCTGGCCAGTCTCCATGACACCAGCAGAAGTTTTTCTGAAGGTGTTTGCAGTGCAGTGGTCAGAAAACTATGGAATGGTTAAACGCTGACTTGCCAAGTTGCTGCACTACTGCAAGGGGGTTTGCTTAATTGTCAATTCTTGGGATACAGAGGACAAAGGAAGTTAGCCCATGGCATTGTGGGATACATTTGGAGGACGCTCAGAACCCAAGTTGGGGATGGGAGCTGCATCTACTCTGCAAAACAAGAGGGCTTGAACCTTGGGTCCCAGCTTGACTTGGGCTCGAACCCTTCATCCCTGCAGGATTTTAGGACTCTGGGTCCAAGCCTGAATCAAAGAGATTGGTATATAAATGGAGGGAGGGATTAACCTTGAGCGTGAGTCTGAGCCCAGGCTTACATTGCAATGTAGCCAAACTCTAAGATCCTTGAATATAAAGGAAGTGGTTTCACAATGGATATAGAAATAGACAGAGAGTCAGTGGCGGCTTGGAAGAGGAGTGAGAAGACATGTCTATGTTCTAAGCAGACTGGTGTTTGCACATGACTGGCTCTGGGGATACCACAGAGGAGGGGATTGCAGTGATCAAGGCAATAAATGACATCGATGAATAAGTCAGTCAGCAGGTGTGCTGAACTGGGCTATCTTGTGGAAGTGACAGTCAGCTGATTGTACAGACTAGCAGTGTGTGGTGCAAAGATGAGATAAGGGATCAAGAATGAGTCCAAGATCTTGGAACTGAGAGGAGATCAGAGCTGAGACAGTCAGAGACTTAACTGAATGCATTTCTTTTGCCAACTAGGCATCAATGACGTTCAGATGAGAAGATGGAGCCAGATGTTGTTTATGAGAGAGTTGAAGTAGGAGTCAAAGGGGGGGGAAGTGATGAAAGATTTAAAGGTAGCTGGGATCCATCAGTATAGAAGTGGTAGCTGAAAAATAGAGTTGAATGATAATTTGGAATGAGAAATAATCACAAAGGCATACATACAGAAGCAGATAATGACCTGGCTCCAAGCCACATTCTTTCTTTGAGCAAAAGTGCAGTAGGTTGACAATTATTTAAAAATACCATGAGGCATAGCCAAGAAATGCTAAGCTGTAGATCACAGTATGCGTCATCCAGATCTATATGTAGTACCCTATAAGGTTGATAATTTGCAGGGTGTTTGTCTAACTAAGATCCCACCTGGTATTTCACCATGACTGTTCTTTGAATAGAGACCATTCAGAGGTAGGCTGATGTCTCCATGGGATACCTTCCATAGATGGTCAGGAAGAGAAGCCATAATTTCATGCTACTCAAGGGATGCAGCTAAAACCCAAAGTTCAGAAATATATTATTAGAAAGTGGCTGGAGACAAATGCTCAGGCTATGGAGGAGTGGCTTAAAAAGCTTATCAGTGCTACCCATTGGAGGAGAGAGCTTACGCAGCTTGGAGGGAGTGGAACCCTCACTTTACTACTTGGCTCCCGTTCACAGCTCCCTTGGAATTATAACGCATACATTCAAATATTTGGATGCAGATGACCTGGATGATTACACTTTGAAAAACATTAGGATTAATTAAGTCCTGCATACATCTCCTCATACAAGCTGTTGTGCAGTCTGCTGCTGCAGACTATTTTGGAACTGAATCCATTTCAGCAATAGGGTGAAGTGAGCTGTTTGTATGGTGTGTAACTTACCCATGAGAGACCTCTGAATCAGAACTGCTTAACTAAATGCACAGAATGATGTCCTTATTGTGGGCCAGATTGTGCAGTTCTACCTCTCAGTTACTCATAAGAGTAATCCTGCTGAGTGGCTGATTTTCACAGCACTCTTCACATAAGCAAATGTTCATCAGTCTGAGTAAGAGCAGCACAGCCTGTCTCTCTGTTGCCCTATTTGTCTAATCATAATTTTTATTATTAAAATGAGCACAAGCTTACCACAGAATTTTGACTTGTCTTCTATGTAACATACCTGAAAGTCACATAGGCACCTCACAGACCAATCAGGCATAACCAGAAGAATTTACAGTTTAGAGTTGAGGTGTGACATAACCAGTGAGGGTGAGAACAAAAAAAGGGGAATGAGGACAGGCTGGACAGTGACTTAGTTCGTGTACATCTGTTTTTGGTAAACAGGTGCAAATTGTTTTCTTTAATTGATTTAGTTCACTTCTGATATATTCTCCCATGAAACCTCTATGCATTTAGGGCCACGTTGTGATGTGTCTTATTCACATTGAGTAGTACTTGACTCCAAGCATAATTCATTTAAATCAAAATTGACCCATTGTCTTCAATGGGTAATAAATGTAAGAAACACGTTTTTTATATTCTCTTTTGTATTTTTAGAATTTATAATACTTGGCTTTTTCTCAATTACTGGTCTAAGCAAATATACTGTATTATCCAAAATGTATTATCTAAAGCACTGAACCTGGAAAGATTTACACACATATTTAATGTCATGTACTGTGAATAGTTCCATGGATTTGCATAGGGTTATGAATAGTGCATAAAGTTAAACAGTCTAAGTGTCTAAGTGTTAACTGAATATTAACTGAAATATTGTTAACAATAGCAATTCATACGTTTTATACTGTTTTCAATTTTGCTCATAAAACATGACATTTCTTGTCTTAGTAATATTATGGAATTGGGTTATACCATCCTTTAACAGGTAATTAACATCCTCTGAATATGTCAAAACCAAAATCGAAGAGGAAAGAGGAAACCCTAGTGAGGTATAACTGAGAAGTTTAGATACACTGTTCCATTTACATAACACATTATAAAGGTCTAAGGGCTGTCCCTTGGTGTAAAATAAAAAAATCTTCAAGAGTAAACATATTATTCCCCTTGAAGGGTAAAGTAACTCTGATTGTTTAGGTTTCAAATACTAAAGACTTGCAATTGCTTCTGGGTTCAGCCATGTTGGAAATGACTGAAAGTATAGTGCAGACACATATGTACTTGCCCATTACACAATTGTTATAGAAATGTTTGATTTTCCTAAGGAGAAAACTATCGTAAAGACCCTTGAAAAATACTCAATAAAAAGTTTTTATAAATAATTAAAAATGTAATTACAGTTTAGTTCATTTAGGCACCAATACTAAAACACTTCTTAAGCATATGATAGACACATTGCAGTCATGGCTTCTTCAGAGAAAATCCATGTCCTCTGATAAATTATTCAAGAAATACTGTAAACCGCTTAGTTCAATAGGGCTACTCACATGCTTAAAGTTGAGCAAGTACGTCAGTGCCTACAGAATTTGGGTATTTTTCTTTGAATATTCAAAAGTATATCTCTAGGGATACTGTCTTTTCAAAGAAAGAGAACCCATATCTTTCTATTTAAGTCAGAGCTCAAGATTTGTTTGACAAGTTTAATCATGATCATGAAGGATTTATCATTCGGTGTGTTAACTTGGCATAGTTATCTACTTTCACTACAATTTTGTTTTTGCACACATATTACAGAGCACTTTTGGAAAGAATGCAAACCTAAGAGGTTAGAGTTTAGATGTACTATAACAGCTAAGAAGAAAAGATTCATTTTTCTTGGTACATATATTTTTGGAACCTAAACTGTTTAGCAGTATCTCTTGAATAATTTATCGGAGGACAAAGATTTTCCCTGCACAAATGCTGTGTCAATAAAAACAGTTTTTTGTTCACATAGTCATTTCACTGTTCAACCATAAGCTAAGAATTCAGAAACAATTGCTGTCCTAGACAATAGGGTACATGTAATTAGTTTCTGCAGTCAATCAAACCACATTTTGGAATTCACAAGCTATTCCCTTGCATTCACGCTTGTTACATTTTGCTGTTTAATATCCCATCTTTTAGCAGGAACTGGAACCCTTCTGGAAAGAGTTACCTTTTTCCATTCAACACTTCTGTTGAATCTACCACCTGATATTTTCCAGCTGAAAGATTTACAGTATTTGTGATCCATATTAGCTTCATATCAAAATCTGATTTGTTCTCCAGTGTGGGAAAAAAAATATATATAATTGGTGTTCCAAGAGACCTATTTTATCTGTGTAAGTTCTGCAATTTTAAAATATCCCAACATAACAGAAATACAGTGTCAGATCCTTATCAGTGTAAGCTAATATAGGTCTGCTGATGTCAAGGGAGCTATGTTAATTTAGCTGAATATTTGATTTCGCTGAGTATCTGGCCTACAATTATATATATAACCTCTGCTTTCTTGGAGAGGTGCTCTCTTCCCATCTAGTGGGGGCTAGGCTAGCGACAGTTTGATGAGCTTGCTAAAGCCTTGGTTAAGAGAGATGTGTCTTTTAGCTCAAGCAGTAGAAGCTCATGCATTAAGTTCCAGAGTCTCAGCTTTGATCCCCGCCGTTAATGCCCCTGTGTGGGTCGGTGTGACAAATGGTGGCCCACAGGGGGATTTCAGGTAGTTCAACTTGGGGATACATTTCCTTGACTAGGTGGAGTATGTAATGCCCTGCTTGTTCTGAGAGGCACTCTGTCCCCCTCTAGTGGTGGGTAGGCCCCCTAGAGAATGATGAGCCTGGTACACCCCGGGCTAACAGATATTTGCCTTTTAGCTCATTCAGTAGGAGGTCATGCGTTAACCTCCAGAGGTCCTAGGTTTGATTTCTGCTGCCAATACCCCTGTGCAGGTCGGCGTTACGTATAATTAATCACGTAGTTGTGAAGTTATAATATATATTTCAGCATAGGAACCAAAAAGGCCTATGATAAAATGTAAATGCAGCAGTCCTTTAAGAACTGTGTAGCTGTGGGCCACGCCAATGTGTCTACAACTTACATAGTAGGCAATCATAATTTATTATATATGTGCTCATTTTAGAAAATCCTACTCTACTTCAGGATCTGCCAGCATTTACACATTACAACCACATAGCTGAAGCTGTTAATTATTTCCATTTGCATCAGGCTGTAAAACTTCCTATCAGTACTTCTTAAAGGGGACAAAAGATTGCTGTTGTTTATCCTCTCCCCAACTAAAAATGGAAACATCACCCATTCAAACTTGAAAAGCTGCTACTTGTGCATCTTCAGTACGCAGTTTTCATGACTGACTACCCGTTCACGTACACCCGTGTAAATGAAGAGTAATTCCTGTCACAGCCATGGAATTAAACAGTACAAAACTAGTGGGAGAGGAGATTCAGGTCCATTGTTTTTATTTCAAGGTGTGTATATATTATAACCGAAATATAAATTTGGGTCTAAGCCAAAACTCATGCTAAGGAGCAGAAGAAATAGGAAGGGCATGATTTGGACTGGTGTATGGGAATGTCACTACTGGAATCTTGACCAACATGGCCAGTGGGTCCATAATAAGCCAAACCAGAACCACAAATCAGAATATCCCAAAATTTGCATGTATTCAAAATCTGTACATGAACCCGCATCTGGCCTTTTCAGGCCCATTTCTAGCTAAATCAACTGATTTCAATAGCACCTTGCTGTATGGACGATTAAATTGTAGTGATCTAAATAACAATTTTACACATCGACTTGATATTCCATTGTGGGTATTTTGCACATTTTTCAGCAGGACTGTGAAAAGGCTGCTAACTTTGATTGGATTATTTTCTATATGTTAGTAAATTTGGGACCATTGAGGCTCGCTTTCTCACAATCATGAGCAGTTGCCACCCAAGTACTCCCACTGGACCACTCGTGTAAGACCTGGTCTACACTACAAAATTACATTGGTTTAACTACAGTGGTCAAAAGTGTGAAAAATCCACAACTTTGAGCAGCATTGTTAAACTGACCTCAATCCTTGTGTAGACAATTCTAGGTCAATGAAAGAATTCTTCTGGAGTCCTAGCTACTACCTCTTGGGAAGGTGGACTACCTATGCCAATGGAAGAACCCCACCCACCAATTTAGGTAGTGTCTACACTGTAGTATTTTAAGAGTAGACATACCTAAGTAAGGAGTTTAGTGTGACCCATACTTTTATATAACGTAACTGCATACAATTTACGTAAGATTGAACCTATTAGAAACATATTAGAAACACATCCCACCCTGAAAAAAAAATGAAAAAAATTCCCAGGGTGAGAAAATAAATAAAATGCTAATAGAACTCACCAGAGCAAAGGATGTTTGCTTAAATAGATGTACCTTTTGGACAGAGCAACAAAAGGTAATAAAAGCATCTGTTCAAAATAACTTTTTGAAATGCTTTGCACATACTTGGAGGAACTTATCAACCTGTCAATTAAAAGCTTGTTCGAAGGATGTCTAACATAAAGATACCTTTGTAACAGTGGTTATAGGTACATTGCAATCTGAGGGTGTGTCTGCCCTGCAATTAGATGCTTGTGGCCAACCTGTGCCATCTGACTCAGGCTAAGGGGCTGTTTAATTGTGATGTAGATGCTTGGGTTTGGCCTGCAGCCTGAGCTCTGGGACCCTCCCACCTCTGAGGGGCCTTGAACCTGAACCCTAGCCCGAACTTGAGTGTCTACACTGCAGATATGCAGTCCCTTAAACTGAGCCCTGCGAGTCAGTTGGCAGAGGCTGACTGCAGGTTTTTAACTGCAGTGCAGACACACCCTTGGTGAAACAGCAGACATAAATCTAAACTTGCTACCATCATCGTGGTTTCCCTCGAAGGAGGAGAGGGATATTAAAAGGAAGGCTGAGAAAAATCGGAGTTATTCTCATGTATCAGTTGTAGCTACCAGTCCTGAACATTTGTTATTTAGTATCAGGCCTTGTACTAGTGCAGCCTGTGCAAAAATGAGACAAAAGTGTTATATGGGCCCTGATCCAAGTTCATCGAACAGTGGAAAGATTCCCATTACCTTTAATAGACGTTGGATCTGGCCCATAATATTTTCCTGCATTTTTATATTTCTTCCCTATGTTTCTGTTTGAATGCAACCATAATTTAGGTTAGGCTGTGCATATTAGAGAATAGGTGCTGGCTAACCATTCTGAGGCTGAGAAAGATACTATGTTTAAGGGAGAAAGAGAAAGCAAGTGGTGTTCGTTGGTCCACAGTTAATGGCTTAAGGAGGCAACTTGGAGGGGCTGCACCGTACAGACGTCATAGAGGGTGAAATAGGATTTGTTGTGAATGAATAAAGGGTGAAATTAAGGGTGTCAGAGTACAGTGATGCACTGCCGCAAAAACTAATTGACTCAATCTAATGTCAGCATTTGTTTATGTATTCGATTATTTTTAAACAATGGACTTCCTGTATTCCTCTCTCTTTTGCTCTTTTATTTTAAAAGAAGTACATTTTACTATATCCAGTTATATTGATGCTATGGTAATTATCAAGAGCTATGAGTTAAAGCTGATATTTAACTTTATTTCTCCATGCCAGTAGAGATTCTTTTGTGAATCAGTAACACTAACTTTTGTGTTATTTTTGTAGCTGTTCCTTTAGCCCAGCTGGCAGAGCATCAAATTTTAGTCTTCCATGCCCAATTTCTCTCAGATGTTTATGATTTTAGCTTTCAGAATGATCTGCTATACTGTATATTTACTGTGTTCCAGCCTTTATTGGTGTGCATGTGTACACAAAAAGCATAAGGGGAAGCTTGAAGAGCAAAGCAGGAGTCACAGAAATCTCTATTCATATATATGTTATACCACTGATGTGAGCAAGATGAGCAGCATTTCCTCAATATTTATCATACTGCATATATTAGTAGCTTTGGGTGAAATTAACGCCTGTGCCCACATCCTATATACCACTTCAATCTTATTTAAGCCCTATTTTGAGATCTTAAGAAGGCCCAAAGTGCTCAATAGACCTGCTTTGAGCCCTCTGCAGAGGAGTAAATATCATCCTCTGATAGCATATGCTTCTAAATCTTTGCTTTCACTCACTCCATGTTTGGTCTCAAACAGAAGGTGAATTTTGTTTAGAAAATGTAAACATATACTTATTCTGTGGTTTGAGCTCTATGGAATTGGGAGGAAATACACTTTTCTTGATTCTTAAAATATTGCTACACTTATTTCTCACTCTGATCGCTTTCACATGGCTGAAATCTGAAACTTAAAACTTCGCACTCTAAATAGTGCTCATTTTGGAGTAGGTCCGCGTCTTTAGTGTTTTCTAATGGGAAAAGTTGGAAAACAGCAAAAAAGTGATAATCAAGGTTTTATTCCCCTCCAGTTTCTTTCTTTTTCCAAACGTTTGCAGAGGGGGGAAAAAAGAAGATGATGTACATAACTGAACTTTTTAAAGAAGGGGTGGAGGAGGATTGCCCAACAATTAAAACTGAAACACTGCATTTTTTCAGTTTTCAAAAACTGAAAGAAAATGACATTTTAAGTTGAAAATAAACAAAACTTTTTGTCCTGTTTCAAAATGTCAATTTAAAGCAAAAATTTTCATTTTGAATTTTCTGATAAGAAAAGAGAAAAGCTTTATTGAAATCAACATTTTCCCATGTAGTATTTCAATGTAAATGGCACCACATTTTTTGACAGGAAACAATTTTCATGCAAAAATTTCAACCAGTTCTAGTTTATCAAGACTCAGCCAATCAAACGTAATCTGATATAATGCGGCTCCATTAACACAAACCTGCAGAAAACTGTCACACAGCCAGTCAAATAATGGACTCCATATCCCAACTCATAGAATCATATAATATAAGGGTTGGAAGGGACCTCAGAAGGTTATCTAGTCTAACCTTCTGCTCAAAGCAGGACCAACCCCAACTAAATCATCCCAGCCAGGGCTTTATCAAGTCAGGCCTTAAAAATCTCTAAGGATGGAGATTCCACCACCTCCCTAAGTAGTAACCCATTTCAGTGCTTCACCATCCTCCTAGTGAAATTTCTTTTCCTAATATCCATCCTAGACCTACCCCACTGCATCTTGAGACCATTGCTCCTTGTTCTGTCATCTGCCACACTGAGAACAGCCTAACTCCATCCTCACTGGAACCCCCTTTCAAGTAGTTGAAGGCCATTATCCAATCCTTCCTCACTGTTCTCTTCTACAGACTAAACAAGCCTAGTTCCCTCAGCTTCTCCTCATAAGTCATGTGTTCCAGCCCTCTAATCATTCTTGTTGCCCTCCGCTGGACTCTCCAATTTGTCCATATCCTTTTGGGGGGCCCAAAACTGGACACAATACTCCAAATGAGGCCTTACCAGTGCTGAATAGAGCAGAACAATCACTTCCCTCGATCTACTGGCAGTGCTCCTACTAATGCAGCCCAAGATGCCGTTAGCCTTCTTAGCAATAAGGGCACACAGTTGACAAATATCCAGCTTCCTGTCCACTGTAACTCCCAGATCCCTTTCTGCAGAACTGCTGCCTAGCCAGCTGGTCCACAGTCTGCAGCAGTGCATGGGATTCTTCCGTCCTAAATGCAGGACTCTGCATTGTCCTTTTTGAACCTCATCAGATTTCTTTTGGCCCAATCCTCCAATTTGTCTAGGTCTCTCTGTATCCTATCCCTATCCTTCAGTGTATCTATCACTCCACCTGGCTTAGTGTCATCTGCAAACTTGCTGAGGGTGCAATCCACTCCATCCTCTTGACCATTAACGAAGATGTTGAACAGGACTGATCCTTGAGGCTCTCTGCTTGATAGTGGCTGCCAACTAGACATCAAGCCATTGATCACTACCTGTTGAGCCCAATGATCAAGCCAAGCTTTCTATCCATCTATAGTCCATTCATCCAACTCATAGTTCTGTAACTTGCTGGCAAGAATACTGTGGGAAACCATATCAAAAGCTTTCCTAAAGTCAAGATGTATCTTGTGCACTGCTTACTCCACATCCACAGAGCCACAGGCAACCAGGCTGGTCAGGAATGATTTGCACTTGGTGAATCCATGCTGACTTTTCCTGATCACCTTCCTCTCTTCTAAGTGCCTCAAAATGGGTTCCTTGAGGACATGCTCCATGATTTTTCTCGGGACTGAGGTGAGGCTGACTGGTCTGTAGTTCCCTGGATCCTCCTCCTTCCCTTTTTTAAGTGTGGGCAGTATATTTGCCTTTTTCCAATCATCCGGGACCTCCCTGATTCGCCACAACTTTTCAGAGATAATAGCCAAATGGCTCTGCAATCACATCAGTGAATTCCCTCAGCAACCTCAGATGCATTGCATCCGGTCCCATGGACTTTTGCGTGTCCAACTTTTTTATATAGTCCTGAATCTTTTCTTTCACCACTGAGGGCTGCTCACCTTCTCCCTATTCTGTGCTGTCTAGTACAGTAGTCTGGGAGCTGACCTCGTCTGAGGCAAAAAAGCTTTGAGGATTTCAGCTTTTCCCACATCATCTGTCACTAGGTTGCCTCCCCCATTTTGTAAGGGACCCACATTTTCCTTGACCTTCTTGTTACTAACATACCTGTAGAAACCCTTTTTGCTACCCTTCGTGTCCCCTGCAAACTGCAACTTCAATTGTGCTTTGGCCTTCCTGATTTCACCCCTGCATGCCTGAGTAGTATTTTTATACTCCTTCCTAGTCATCTGACCAAGCTTCCACTACTTGTAAGCTTCCTTTTTCTGTTTAAGCTCACCAAAGACTTCTTTGTTAAGCCAAGCTGGTCGCCTGCCATATTTGCTATTCTTTCTGCACATCAGGATGGTTTATTCCTGCACCCTCAAAAAGGTTTCTTTAAAATACAGCCAACTCCCTTGGACTCCTTTTGCCCTCATCTGACGAAGTGGGTTACAGCCCACGAAATCTTATGCCTGCAAAAATTAAATTTGTTAGTCCTTAAAGTGCTACAGGACTCTCATTGTTTTTGCTATATACAGACTAACATGGCTACCCCTCTAGAACTTTCCTCCTCATATTAGCCTTCTAAGGGATCCTGCCCATCAGCTCCCTGAGGGAGTCAAAATCTGCTTTTCTGAAGACCAGGGTGTGAATTCTGCTGTTCTCCTTTCTTCTGGATCCCGAACTCGACCATCTCATAGTCACTGCTTCCCAGGTTGCCATCCACTTCTACTTCCCCTACCAATTCTTCCCTGTTTGTGAGCAGCAGGTCAAGAGGAGCACAGCCCCTACTAGGTTCCTCCAGCACTTGCTCCAGGATGTTGTCTGCAACACTCTCCAAAAGCTTTCTCGGTTCTCTGTGCACTGCTATATTATTCTCCCAGCAGATGTCAGGTTGATTGAAGTTCCCCAGGAGAACCAGATCCTGTGATCTGGAAACTTTCATTAGTTATCTGACAAAAGCTTCATCTACCTCATCTTCCTGGTCTGGTGGTCTATAATTGATGCCCACCACGACATCGCCCTTGTTGCTCTTGCCTCTAAACTTAACCTAGAGACTTTTCAACAGGCTTTTCTCCACTTTCATATTAGGGCTCTGAGTAGTCATAGTGCTCTCTTACATACAGTGCAACTCCTTCACCTTTTCTCCCCTGCCTGTCCTTCCTGAACAGTTTATACCCATCCATGACAGTGCTCCAGTTGTGTGAGTGGCCCACCAAGTCTCAGTTATTCCAATCACATCAAAGCTCCTTGACTGTGCCAGGACTTCCAATTCCTCCTGCTTGTTTCCCAGGCTTCTTGCAGTTGTGTACAGGCCCTGAATATAACTAGCCAATTGCCCTATTTTCTCAGTAGTAGTCAGGAGGCCTCCCCTGTTGCACCCTCCTCCTTATGCTTTTAATTCATTTATTCATTCATTTAATTCATTTAATTACAATTACAATTATTCATTTAATTACAATTACAGGACGGGTTGGTATCACCATTTTTTATTAAGACAGGCAGACACATACATAAGAACATAAGAACGACCACACTGGGTCAGACCAATGGTCCATCTAGCTCAGTATTCTGTCTTCCGACAGTGGCCAGTGCCAGGTGCTTCAGAGCGAATGAATAAACAGGCAATCAAGTGATCCATCCTGTCCGCCATTCCCAGCCCCTAGCAAACAGCAATCTCTGACTTTCCTGGCTGATAGCCATTGATGGACCTATCCTCCATGAACTTATGTAGTTCTTTTTTGAGCCCTGTTATAATTTTGGCCTTCACATCCCCTGGCAAGGAGTTCCTCAGGTTGACTGTGCCATGTCTAAAGAAATACTTCCTTTTATTCATTTTAAACTTGCTGCCTATTAATTTCATTTGGTGGCCCCTAGTTTTTGTGGCACGAGAAGGAGTAAAACTTCCTATTACACCATTTGGGCTGAAATTTTCCACTTCATGAGTCTGCTTCAATTTAATTTTTTTTTTTGTTGAAAATTTCAGCCAAACTTGTTCAGCTATTCCAGAAATGAGGCTAGGCAAAAACACATTTTATTGCCCACGTTAAAAAAAATTCTGAAGACCTTTTATTTGAGAAGCTTTAGTGCCTCCATGCTTTGGAGCAGGGACTTGAAATTTGGCAGTGGAGTGCCTTTGTGTAAGTGTTATGCTTTTTTCCATCCCCATGAAATTCTCCTGAATTGGGTTAAGTTGTTAGCCTTTGAAAAATTGCAGTTTACCCAGGGTCAATGAAGACTTGCTACAGTTTAACAGCTAATATCTCCAAAGATTTCATCCTAGTGCTAACCAGACTACACATGCACTATCCTCTCAGAATGACTGAGCGTGCTCTAGCCAAGGGCTACAGCGGATCAGAAGGACATTTCCTGTAACTGCTGCTCTGGGAGGCTGGGTACCAGAAATAAGAACAGGGAGCCTGTCTCTCCTGTGCCTTCTGTGAGTGCTCTGTTTGCATTCAGGCAGTATGGAGGAGGAAGCCATCTGATTTGAATGCAGAGGGGACAAAAGCCAAACCAGAGGAGAGGGAAAAGCATAGATCGGGACAAAGAAACTGGCGAGAGACTGAAGGGGACGAAGAGAAACTGAGGCTGGGAGTTGGAGGGGGGAAACTAGAACTGGTTGGGCAAGGAAACTGGGAACCAAGAGTGGGAGATGAAGCTGGGATTGTTTGAGCAAGGAGGATGGAACTGGGAGCTCTGTGTGTGTGGAAGACGGATTAGGAACTGGTGAGGGAAATGGAGGGAAGGGAAAAATATCATGTGATTACTTAATTAAAGACTATATCAATAATGCATACCCACTAGGTTACACAGGCAACCTTATTTATGCCATTTCCTAACTTTAGAATGCTTCATTTTGCAAACTTAATAATGTTTTTAAGGTAATTTTTTGTATGCAATATATTAATATAGTGCCTATAGCCTTTCTTACTAAGAGAGGCAGGAACTTTGTCACTCCTATGCTCTTAGTCACATTTTAAGATAAACCCTTTCTGGGAAATGTTGTCCAAATGAAGGCAGTTTTCAATAGCTAAGTTTGAGGTTTATATTTGAAATCAGTTGATGCCCTATTGTAGAATGATTTAGCTGCTTATGAGCTGAGTGGAATATCAATTTGGTCTTGAATGTCAAACACACATAAAAGGACAATACCCTCAAATTACGCAGTGTTCTTATTTCATTCTCTTAGCTATAGAATTGTTGGCTCTTTTTTGTGCCATATGAAAAAAATAGACTCTTGGTTCCTCCGTGTGGTTACTAACCATGCACCGTGAAGGGATAGTCTCAACAAGGGTTGATCTTTAGACAGAATATATGCACTGTGTTTTTTTCTCTACTTATCTTTATTTTTGAGTTAGAGCTGTGCTATACTGCACTGTGATAGTCTAATGTATTTCATACAGCTTTCGTAACGAAAATCTAGCAAAACAATAAGACTAGTCTGAATACATGTATCTCTTTTCTAGTCTGCTTTATCAGTTAAACAGTGCACGGCTTTACCAGGGCCCTATCTTGGCAGAAGAGCTATCAATTCTCAAGGGTCCATCAGTAAAAGCAATGTGCAAATGCAATGGCCACCCTCTTGACTGGCATGGTGAGGAATGAGTGGTGGACCTCCAGAGCTAAAAGCACGAGCGGCTACAGCTTGAGCTAAAGAGCCAATGCTTTGTAAACAGGAACTGTAACAATTTATATCTTCTAAGGATGGGCACAGAGGGGAACCTGTAACACACAGTCACCAGTGTGTTACAGAAAGTTGGCACAATGTTCATTGCTTTAAAAGGATTGTGGAACAGCCCTGTCAACATTCTCAAGAGACTGATATGCATGCTGTGAGGCGCCGGGGATGGCAAATATATTCTCTCAATGATCTTTTCTGAAAGATTTCTCCCTTACAAGAATCGTATCTGGGAAATGGAATACAAAAATGGAATTGAATAGCACAGAGATGCTGATGCAAACTGACAGATGCCAAGAAAATTCAACTGTAGACCGCTGCTCCTTGATAAAACGCATGTTGCTGGCCCATTTATTTTCATACCATTGTGAGTTAGCCAGTTGTGTCAGCCTTAACTGAATTTTCTTTCAGCATGTTCCACAGTGTGACTTGACTTAATCACACTGCAAAAGCTAATGTATACAACATGGAATAAATATGTTGTTTTGGGGGTTCTTTTGTCTGAGTTAGATACTGTTGATAAGATTTTGCTGGGTGGCTATTCCCATACATCCCAGCTGTCCAGACATGTGATGATGAAGCCATCTGATAATGAATTCTTTTTTCACTATGAGAAGATAGCGAAAGCGTAGACAGCATGTGAACCGTGCTGTTTTGTGTATAAAGAAATACAGGCCATCTCCTCTGGAACCAGCTGATCTGGGTTCTGTACAAGCCCAGAGCATAAAAGTAAAGTTGTCTTTATACCATCTTTGTGCTTCCCAGGTTCAGGAACTTTCAGTCCCCTTGCCTAGTCTTGAGTGCAAATTGGAGCTAATTGATATGAGCTGCCCATACCCAAAAGGGACCATTCCAGCAGCCAGTGATTGCCAGGTTATCAACATACTCTGGTCAGACCATCTGTGCTTTGTTCTGGGGGAGAGGGCACTAGCTTAGAAGCTGTTGTGGCAAGAGAGTCCTCCACTGGCTCATTAAAGGGACTCTCAGGTCCCTTTGTATAGCAAATATGCCTCATTAGAGGGCAGAATCTGTCCCATAGAATGTAGCCATAAGAAAGCAGGTAATGCTTAGTAATAGACAGTGCACTTCTCCAATGCATTGAGCTTCTTTCAGATTTCTCTGCATTTTGAAACTTTTATTGGACCTTTTGGACCTGATTTTCAGGCCAATCTCAACCTCACTGTTTTTTCTGCATGTAAGTTTGTGGGTGTAAGGAGTAACATTGTGGAGGATTTACTAGCTGATCTACAGGCACAAACATGTAGTAAGAACTCCAGCTCACGTTGATGATGCCAAAAACATTTGCATGAGCCAAAGAGGAGCCATAATTTATTGTGCCAGCCCAATGCTGTGCCAAAAAAGAGAGAGGCTTTAAAAAGCTGCCCTCCACCCAGAACTCTTGGAATTGATTTAGGGGAATTAGGGGGCAGGGAGCAAATAGAATTTCCACATTGTTCCTTTTAGTCATTTTATCAACAGTGAGATGCTGATGTTGTTAAGAGAAATAATATTTTTAAAAAGTAAATTTATAACTTAAAATACATTCAGAGATGACAGAGTTCAGCTAAAGACTGTTGCCTGAAAAAAGGCACCACTACCAACTCAATAAATGCTGTATGTCATCACAGTAATTACAGTCAAACAAGCTGGAACTACTACTCTAGGAATAAAATGAGTGAATAATTTCTTCTGTGTCGAAGAATTTATCGTCCCTAGCTGGGATAATTTAGTTGGGGTTGGTCCTGCTTTGAGCAGGGAGTTGGACTAGATGGCCTGCTGAGTTCCTTTCCAACACTAATCTATGATTCTATGAAGATCTTACCATAGGATGAAGTAATAGAATATGCCAAAGTAGGACATGTGATTCCTGCGTCAGTGTCCTATGGCAAAGACTTTATTTCTATAACATCACTGTGACCCTTTAGGAGTCAATAGTTTTTGTCCTGCTTTTCACCATGACCACTAAGAATTTCACAATGATGGGGGGGTCATAGAAATTGGATCATTCTGTTCTAAACGCAAATACCCTCTGCTATTTGGGGTAAAAGCCAATCCCCATCAGCTCTTACCAGTCTGAGATCTTTGACACACTTGAGCAGTGAATGCCATCCAGCAGAAGGTAGTGATACACATCCAGCACACTAGCACTCACCAGTAGAAGCTTTCCTTTGACTTTAATGGCAGCTTGGTTGGGTCCCAAGTTCGTTCCTTACAACAGTGGTTCAAACTTTTTAAATGGAGCTCCTGTGGACTTTTGTCTAACAATCGCACCCGCCTCCCCTGAATCGCACCCCTCTTTCCCCCTTCTGAAAGGGGGGGACCCTTTCAGAAAAAATCAGGGGCACTTCCTGCACTGTAGGCCCCAACAATCACACCCTCTTGCCCCGAACCCCCCTTTCAGAAAAAAACAGGGCCTGGAATGCGGGAAAGGGGGAGCGCGGCAGCAGCAATGCGGGGAGCAGGAGACGCGAGCACCGGCGGCAGTGCAGAAAGCAGGAGGTGGAGGCAGCAGCTGCAGCAGCAGTGCATGGGGAGCAGTGCATGGGGAGCGTACCTGGGAGCGGCAGGGGTCTGCTGCTGCTGCAGCAGGTGGGAGGTGATGGCAGCGGCTGCTTTCGTCTCCAGGGAGCGTGAAGCTGGACCGACTCTGTCCCCTGCTCCGCGCCCCTGCACGATCCATCTCGCGCCCCCCCCTTTGAGAACCACTGCTTTATGATACCAGAGATGATTGATGTAGATTTAGCCAGTCCAGTCTGATTGAAATTGATGCGTTACAGTGCGAGCAGCATGCTGTACCATCACTGACCTGCTACATTCTGACTGGCTTAAAATATGCCCTCATGGCTATTGCTAGTGAGTTTGTCTGTAAGAGTTCAAACCTTCCTGCTTTTGAAAAGGTTGAATAATGTGGTTTCTGATATTTTTTCTTTCATTTATTATTAATGAATGACTTATTATTAATAAATAAACTAGGGATCTGGTCGGCTGGCGTGCTGTGATTTCAGTTTGGTAGAGTAGTGCATAACTGTTTTGCATTACATATTTAGAACTCAGTCCGCTGTGAGCTGTGCAGGAACACAAGCATTAGCTGCGTTCCAAGTGAATAGACTTATAGCAGCAGGAGCAGAAGATGTTAGAATCCATTGTAGGTGACATTCACGCCCATGCAGAGGGGCTTTGTGAATCCTGTGCACCACTGAAGTCCCCCTTAAGCGCTGTTGTGAGGACATGTATGCCAGCCCTGGGTGGGTATGAATTGAATCTGTAGTGCATCGCAGGAAAAAAATGACCCTCACTAACATTGTATTTCAGTTTTTCCAACCTTTTCTAAGAGGAAGTCATAATGTAAAAGACCTGAACCCAAATCCTGCAACTATAACCCCACAAACTTTGGGAAAGTTCAAGAACTAGATCCAAATCCAAAACGCTACAGTTGCTATCTTCCCTATACTCTGCCACATCAAAATGCTAGGGGCTGAACACCTGGAATGTTGGAAGAAGAATTTGGATCTACTTCCGAACTTGGCATCTAAATTTAATAGAATTGTTCACAAAAGCACTCAAATGCGCTCAGCTGCCGTCCTTGCTCAGATCTCAATTCAACAAAGCCTTTAAGCATGTGAATAGTACCATTGACTTCAGTGGAATGGGTGAGCAAGGACCGTGCGATTTGATCCATGTCAATTACCCATAGTAGCAATGTTTTTTCAGGTAAGAGTCTGTGATCTAAAACTGCATTCTGATCTCGCGAACGCAGGTCTAATTGAGGAGTATGTCCATTGAGTTCAGGGGTGTTACTTGTTTAGCTCAGTTGCTACTATGTTTTTCCTTATGTTTTTATGGATACTGATAATACATTCAAGTACCTGCTCATCACCTTTCACTTATCTTATATCTGTTTAGTTTACTTCAGTTTACAGTGCAATGTTTTCAAAAAGATATTACATAATTTTTCTCTGTAATGTAAGACAGTGAACTATGTTTGGAGATTTTGTGTTCTTATGTGAAAATGATTGTTCAGTACTATGTGGAGAAATCATTATTTAGAAATTATATATCCCAGTTGTTTCTATGGAAACACTTTGTCACCTTATGCAAATTAAAGAGGAGCTATGGAAAAAATAAAGCATGGAAAACCATAGTATTGGAAGAGTAATTCTTTGCAGATTTTTGCAAAAAGTTCAGTAGTAATATTTGGCCAAATTCATCCTCGGTCCAACTTCATGCCTGGGGTGCATTTATCTCATTGTCCAATGGAATTCCAGAAGCTACATGGAGTACTGCGATTATAAAACGTGCATACTGTTAACTAGCAATAACACGCCAAATTCACATCTTTTCTAACCCAGGCACTGGCAAACCAGCCTAAGTATTCAGTGAGGGCTGTGTCCATTGTGAGTTTCCTGTTTCAGATGTTTATGGGTTGTTTTCTAGCCTTGTCTAATATAGTGTAGTTAGGATCCTCTGTAATGAGTAAGTGCCTCTGTCTCCTCCCTCACCAGACCCTAACATACTGGAGGGGTGGGAGGTAAGGTCTGGCATATTATTAGGGTATTGAAGACTGACTCAGGTTGCAGGCTTCCCTAGAGAGGTCCCTAGCCTGCAAGCAGGACCAAGAAACCCCTTACACTAAAGTGATGGCTTGTAATTTTAACACAGTTTTCCATACACCATAGTTCTATTCCTAAATGCTGCCACAGATTTAAGGGTCCACCCTGCTCTCACTGGAATCCATAGCGAAGCTTCCTTTGACTTCAGTTGTACAGAAGCAGGCCTTTGTTGTATAAGCTTTAACTCCTGCATACGCTGGACCTGTGCTCTGCTGTCCTCTGAGGTGGGTCCAGTGAAGAGGCAAGGGAGAGCAGCACTGAAGTGGTGCGCTAGGTAATCGCTCAAAGGATGGTCAATTATTCTTCATTCATTTTATCCTTCACAGAAGTTACTGCAGCCCTGTGGTAGTTATATCGCCTACAGCGCACCCAGTGCGGGGGCACCTGAGCTACCCTACTTCACTATACTGTTCTGTTGTGAGAGATGGCTAGAGATGTATAAGAGAAAATAAGTGTGTTCCCTCCCCTTTTTCCTACCACCTGTCCTCATGAGTAGGGAAGGGAGATGGCGTAACCGGGATCTCCTGCAGTGGAAAGGGATAGTAGACTAGGACTCATCATGGGCTCTATTCTTGGCTCTATCACTTGGCTCTATCACTGGCCTGTTGGGTGACTATGGACAAGTCATTTCAACTCTCTGAGTCTATGGTTCCCCTCCCACCTTTTGTCTGTCTTGTCTATTTTGAGTTCATGTTTTTGGGGAAGGGGCTGCCTCTTCTTATGTGTATGAATAGCACCTTGCACCTGTTCTTGGTTAAGGCCTTTAAGCACTACTGTAATACAAATAATAGTAAGTGTTTCTAGTAAATAGCATGACAGATCTCCTGCCAGAGCTGGTTTAAAAATGCCAATTGATTTTGTAAGAAATCTTTTGCAATAATTGTTTTCAACATTTTTCGTGTTTGTTTGGTTTTTTGGTAAAAACCTCAAACCTTAAAAAAAAAAATCTGTTTTCACAAGCAAATTGGGAGGGGAGGGGGCAAAAATTTCAGTTTTCAAAAAACTGAGAATTGTCAATCAAAAATTCTTTTGTTCTGCTTCTGGTTTTTCATTAAATATCCAGAAATGTTTGACCAGAATAATTATTTTCCATAAAAATTCTCTTTTTGTTCATAAATCCATTTTGATCAGATCTATTCCTGACTCATAGGTCCTCTTCAGTTCTCCCAGTGGGCAATATAATTTCCTATACTGAGGAGTGCAATCCCTCACTTAAATCAGCACAGCACTGTGTGTAATCAGTGCTTCTCTATCATCGCCTTAAATTATAATTACAGTAGGTCCTTTCAAGTGCCCTCCACTTACACTAAATATGTTAATCAGCTTTTATATGCACAAACTGTGCACACACTTATAAAGTGCCAGTGCCTTTTTGGAAAACCAATGTAATGGCTACTTTCAATAATATGTGGGACTAATGTGAGCTCCTTTTTCTATCATGGGCACAACAGGTGCAACCTAGAAAACACTGCATTTGCACACACACATCTAACAATTTAAGCGCTTATTTGCATGTGGCATTACTGTGTGAATGCATGTAAATACATATCCAAGTGTATGCCTTTCTCACTGCTGTCTATGGAATTTAAAAAAAATTAAATAAACCATTCTCACATGAGATTCATTGTGCATAAGCTATATAATATGAAATTAAATTAGTTTAATCTATCACTTTTCTGCAGGTAATTTATTGTATACATTATTACAAAAGAAAAATATACAGATACAATTAAATTAAAATATATATTCTATCTAAATACAATATAGTGTATGTGTCATGTACACTATTACATGGATTTGGAAAATACACAGTTTAAACTGCTTTGTGAAAATTACATTCTCATGCTATTTATATAACCATAACTTCAGGAGAATGCAATGCCATATGTGTCTATGGGTGTCCTATTTTTATTTAAGAGCAAACCAGGTAATAGAAAAAAGAATGTATCCAGTTCTCCAAAGAATGGGCTGACTCATTAGAGCGGTTTGAATCTCTGCTGAGCGGTGGATATTTAAGGTATAGAGTAGTAGCTCTTGAAGTAGCTCCCATGAGATGGTCACATAAGAAATTTAAAATAGTAAGTTATTGCTGGTTGCCTCAACAGGTTTTACTTACACCCTACAGTAACTGTTAATCATAAAAACACCAAGCAAGGATGTTGAAAGCATCAATCCATAGAGAAAGGTCTAGCATTGAAGTTAAATGGCTATACAGAGAAAACAGTTTACTGAGAGGGTTGCGTCATGTAATATCTATTTTAAGGTAAGAGTCTTGTAATATTACTAGCATGGTTATTCATGGAATTGATTTTAACAGACATAAGCTATCCTTTACTGTTGAAAAGGTGAATGGCCGATGTGATCAATAGTTCATTTGAGTACTACTGTACTACAGCATTTCCCTTCAGTCATCAGCTATGGAAGGGAAGTCACCCTGAAATTGTGAAATGGACATGCAGCAGGAGTTTCAGAAATCTTTCTTTAATTGTGTTTAATCTCACTCAACCCGAGCATTTATTGCTAATTCAGCGCCTGCTGCCACCCACTGCCAGCTGTGCCTATATGAGTTCTTAAATCTACAATGGGTTAGAAAGGTGAAGGAGTGTTCAGTCTGGGAGGAAATTTAATGGTAATGGACTTCTTATTTAAAAAAACAGTAGCAAAGTATTGACTTACAGCGTCTGACTTTTCCAGGTTTGGAGTGTTGGTATCAGCTGTTACTTTTGTCTCTCGGTTTTCTCTTTCTGTGTACTGTGTTTATGTTATGAGTATGTACATACTGAGAAATTTACACTTGAGTTCAAAGCAATTGAGACTTGATGACTGCCTGAGGCCTTAGCTGCAGCAGTTCTGAATGATAAAGCTCCTTGCAAGAGTATAAGTTATTGTTAACCTAAATCTGCAATTGAGGGTGACCTTCAGTCCCATATTAATCTAGATAATAATTATGCTGACTGCTAAGAAATCAAGGTACAGGCTGATGTCAGTGAAATTGCTCATTTCCATGCACCTGAGTTCCAGCATCTGATTCTAAATGTAGAGAGCTAAAAATAAATAGCACAGAAGGGTGTATGATTTGACACAGAGGTCCATACTGGTGGCTTTCCAGAAATTTGCCCATTGCACCTAATTTGTATTTCTATGGATAACTTTATTTCTTTTAAAACAGAGTAATTGGACACAGCCACAACATGTTCCTCACCCCTTTACTATATTTTCTTTAGCAATGTGATAGAAATGGCCTGTTCACTCCCATTAGGGGAGTGAAGTTCTGGAACAGCCTTCCGAGGGAAGTAGTGGGGGCAAATGACTTATCTGGCTTTAAGACTAAGCTTGATAAGTATATGGAGGGGATGTTATGATGGGATAGTTTAATTTGAGCAATTGATTTGGATTATCGGCAGATAAGTCTGCTCAATGGTCTGTGGGAATGTTGGATGGGATGGGAACTGAGTTACTGCAGAGAATTCCTTTTTGGGTGTTGGCTGGTGAGTCTTGCCCACATGCTCGGGTTTAGCTGATCGCCATATTTGGGGTCGGGAAGGAATTTTCCTCCGGGGCGGATTGGCAGAGGCCCCGGAGGTTTTTCGCCTTCCTCTGCAGCGTGGGGCATGGGTCGCTTGCTGATGGATTCCCTGCAGCTTGAGGTCTTCAAATCTCACTTTTGAGGATTTCAATAACTCAGTCATGGGTTCGGGGTTGTTATAAATGTGTAGGGGTAGGGTTTTGTGGCCTGCCTTGTGCAGGAGGCCAGACTAGATGATCATATTGGTCCCTTCTGACCTATGAGTCTATGAGTTGTTTTGAGTTCCCCAGAAATAAAATCCGGCAGTTAGTTGGTCTGGTTTACCCTCACCTTGCAGTTGCATCGCAAGGGTGTCACTTTAGTTCTCTGAAAGGCATGGCTGACACTTTGGCCACCATTTGTTTATCATAGGGTATTAGTTTGCCTTTCTGTGGAACAGTATTTTTTGTAAGACTCACATGCTTTAGGAAGACAGAACTTGCATGCGTTTTAAAAAATGCAGGAGCCAGAAAGAAGTTTGAAAAATGTGCTGATTACAAAATGTCATGGGTTTTGTAACCAAATAGTCCTCTTTAGCTAGTGTCAGTGAGCAGACTATTAATATTCTCAGTAACACACACAGCGCATTTCCTCTTCAAAGCCCTTTACAGTCATTTGGTATAAACTTTACTTTCCTCCTGTGAGGTAGGTAAATATATTGATTTTACAGATGGGGAAAATAAAATAGAAGCAGGGAGATTAAGTGATTTGTCCAAGGCCTCAGAGGGTACCTTTGTCAGAACTCTGTGTTTAGAATACGTCTTCCTGACTTTCAGTCCTGTGCTCTGATCACAAAACAGACTCCCCTTTACCCTACTCATCCTTACATTTATTGCAGTGAAGGTTGCTCCTCCTGTCTATCCCGGCATCATTGTACTTTTCTACTTTTAAATTATCTAGCTGAGCAAGAGCCAGTGCTACATGGGAAGTCCAGGTAATTTACCCATTCCAAACAATGGGTCCAGTTGATTTCAAAGTGGGCTACACCAGGCATAGGTTTAGCCTGGGCTGACTGTACATTTTCAGCAGGAACATGTCCCCTTTAATTTTAATGTCTTATATTCAACGAACTATGGTAGTTTGATATTCCGCTTTGACCTTTAGATTTTACTATTAAGAATTTTAATTGGCTGGCCATCCAATTCTTTGTTTATTGATTCACAAACCTGAGGCTCAAGGATTATAAACTCGCATGAAAAAGGTCAATGTGGTGTATGATTAGCATGTGCATTGGGCCATATGTAAATATGAACATGTTTATAAGCATTTACAAATTGATATAGCAGGCTATTGAGGTCTAGCTTGTTGTAAAAGCAGCATAGCCCCGGCAGAACTACATGCAGAGGTGTAACATTGCACTGAGAATATGTTTTGTTCTCTGCCTTTGTAAGAAACAGAAATCTTGTGTTTCTTTAAGTAATAAGTATCCAGTTGGGTTTTTTTTTACCAGTTAATAAATGACTTTACAAATGAGATAATGGCCTAAAGGAAAGTTTTCCATTATTTTGATGTGGATTCAGCTCTGCTTTGACTTTTTAACTAGAAATAATCCAGATAAAGATAAGACCAGGCAGGAACTTCCAATCCATATTGCTTCAGCTTTCAGGTTGAGAGGGAAAGGTATTGGATTCATTTCCCCAGATCTGAACAAGACCTTACCATTTTGATTCCAGGTTTAATCTAAAACTGGAAGAATTCTATTCTCCTGCTGCACTTTAGATGTGGCCAAAATCTCAAAGAGCCATTCCTATGAGATTCTTGGCCCAAAATGAGGAAATTCTCTTGAGTTTATGAAATCTTGTGAAATTTCCACCATTTGGAGCCAAAAGTCTCTTGAGGGAATGTATGTATCAGCGAATCGGAACATGAACCTTGGGTCTGATTTGCCCATGAATCTGAAACCTAACTTCTAACCTAAACTTTGGATATGAACATCTTTTAAGGGCTTGCCTATGTGGGGAAGTTATAGCAGTATAAGGTAGGGTGTGAATTTAAAGAGCTGTAGCTATACTGGTATAACTGCCTGTGTAGACACTTTTATTATGGAATAAGAGTGTCTTTTTCTGGTTTTAGCTTTGTGACAGAGCCTAAAAAGGGGCTGGGAACGGGGCCAAGAGGGTGGGTGAATAGAAACCCCTAAGGGCAGGGGAACCTTTTTGTTTCTTTGGTGGGGTCTTTCTGGTTTGGACTCTTGGTACCTGGGAAGGGGTTATGTATGTTTGTAATTTGGCTGGAAGGCTAAGTTGCATCTTCAGCCTAGACTGTTACCAGATTTGCCCGTCACTTTGGGGTATGCTTATTTATTATTTATTACCTTCCTGGAAGAGGGGGTGTGATTCTATTAATGTGCTGCTTGTGTTACTTGAGTGCTCATATGGCTACAAGTCCCCTCCCAGTGGAGCTATCCTGCAGGACCGAAGGTTTTCAGATTCAGATAACCCCCCACAGACACACACAACCATTCCAGATTAACTGGGTGCGTCTGAGCAGACCAGGCTATCAGCACTCTCAGCTGACCCCTTAGACGTCCCTGAACTCAGCAGGCTGGGAGACACAGCACTGTCAGCTGACCCCTTAGATGTCCCTGAACTCAGCAGGCTGGTGACACAGCACTGTCAGCTGTCACCCTCATGTGCCCCTTGCACCGCACCAGAATGGAGCACACTTATGAGCAGGCTGGGTCCAAACAGCACTTTTCAGCTGTTCCCCTTATGTGTCCCCTGGACTCAATCAGGCTGGGCCAAACAGCACATTCAGCTGTCACCCTTATGCGCCTCTGGACTCCGTAGGCTAGGCAGAGCAGCACTTTTCAGCTAGCCCCTTTATATGCCTCTTTGCAACACAATTGTTCTAGCAGTAACCCCCTTGATAAGCAAACCCCATAGGATTTTGGGCACTCCAGGGATCTTTGGCTTAGGTAAAAGAAGCGTTGCTGCAGAGCAAGGTAGGGAAGCCAAGAACACAAAGGAGTAAATGCATTTAGAGAGAGAGAAACTGGCAACCAGCTTGATTACAATAGTTAGTTTATTGCCAGGTGCATAAAACTTATGATACTAATAGTGATACCATACAAGGAGAGAAAAACAATCTAACACTTACAATACAACAACATTACAGTAGGGGTATTGGAGAAGGCTAGCCCAGGTTCGATTACAAAAGTAGAAAGTTATACCTGGATTAGAAAGAGAGAGAGAGAATTGGGAAAGATTGGGGAGGGGGGGGGGAATCTCACCACTCCTTGCAGCTCAGAAGTTCCCAGGAGACAGGCTGTTCAGCTTAGGGTCAGGAACACTGAGGGAGAGGCAAAACCCACAACAGGATCAGTCAGGAAAGCATTTGGGTCCAGGCATCAGAAGAGGAGAGCAAGAGAAAAGGGACTATAGTAAGGGGATAGCTGGGGGGCCTGTGACTAAGGAGCAGAAGTAGGGTAACCAGAGAGCAAGTATGAAAAATGAGGACGGGGGAATAGGTGCCTGCATAAGAAAAAAAACCCAGAACATCGGGACTATCCCTATAAAATCAAGACATCGGGTCACCTTAAGCAGAAGCCAAGCCTTGAAACCTAATTGAGGCAGATGGAGGTAGAGAGGAACCACTTTAAGGAGGAGCTGACTTAAGAGCAGGAGTCAGGGAAGGAGCTGGAGAACCAGATTTCTGCCCTTCCCCAGCAGGTAGTGGCTCTGAAGAAAAAGGTCAGGCCATGAACACAAAGAAAAACTGTGTGATGAAGGGAAGAACACAGATGCAGGGACAGATTACAGTTGTGGTGGCTGAGGTGGAGGAGACAGGAACCTATGTGTTCTGGAGGGTGCAGTTGTGAACAGCTTAATCTCTGTAGTGGAGGGGCTCCAGTGAAGTTGCAGGAGGCACTCCTGGAAAAGAGACTAGGTATAAAAGGACCTATAGGAGATATATGCTGTACATGGGAGGGCTATGGCACAGGCCAGGAACAAGCACAGAAACTGGTCCAGGCTAGGCTGGAAACTGAGTAGGGAGGCCACAGGGCACATTACATGAGCAGGAGCGGACCTGTCTCAGAATGGGGAAGGAGAATTATCATGTAGAACTGGCTGCCTTGGAGGAAGCCAAGCAGCAAGTCCTGAAAGAAAAGTGATGATGAAAAAAAGAAACCTCTAGAGCTCCAATGATGATGATGGAAGGTGATGTGGAGGGATTTTGTATCCAGCTGTCCAGGATGGAGAAAGGATGCTGAGAAAGAGACAGGTTCTTCCCAGGGGTTACCCAGCAGCAGGAAGAGCTGGAGGGGTGGAGGACAGGCAAACAGATTATATGGAAAAACAAGGTGTAGACAATGGAGATCCTGCCTTGTGGGTAGGAAAGCTCTGGGGCAGCCACAACCCTATGACAAGCTTATGTTGCTTTGGAAGCAGATTATGCACAATCTTAAAAGCCACTTTGGCTCTGGGATAAGAGTGCAAAAAGAAGAAAGCTAAGTGAGTACAACTAGAGTGATTCAATAACCCTAGTATAACAGGAAAAATCACCCATGTAGACAAGTTCCAAATCTGAGTTCCTTTCTCAGGAGATGGTTCGCTCCTTAGAAATACAGTACCATACCGTAAGAGAAAAGAAGTTGAGTGAACAAGTCACTGGTAAGGCTATATGTCCCCAACAGATTTTGATTAGAATGAGGCAAATACAATAAAAGCACATTCAGTGGGTATGCACTCAAACCTGAAGGTGTATTTGTTTGGCCAGAACATCAAAAATGATGTATTTGATTGAATTTTACTTACACTGCTCATGAGAGTTAATTTGAAACTTAATGGTGAATTTTATGCAGATTGTGAATGTTAAACTCACCTTGGCATATTTTTGTAATGGAGGGGGCATATTTTATAAGAGATGGGGCATCACAAGGGGGAAAAGGTTATAAGCCTTCCTGACACTCATGCAGTTAAATGAAACAGAAAAGCTCCTACTGGTTGCTTTGCAATCTGGCTTTTGCATATATTCACAATTAACACATCTGCCTATGGTGAAATAAAATTTAAATTTAAAACTCTGAACTCACCCAACAAATTTGCCTACATTTTTGAGGAATGATGCCTCAGTCAAATCCATGTGCCTCAGACATGAAAAGGATTAAAATGTCCCATTCCTTCTTTTGTAATATTATGTAATCTCTCTTCCTAAGAGACTGAAAGGCCATGTAGCTTATGCTCATCTAATCAAGGAACAGAAACAATACCATGAGGCTTGAGTGATCAGCCACTAACCAACACAATTTGAGTTTGCCATCTAGAGTTTTACCTGTTCATGATTAAAGATAAAGCAAAAACTCCCCAATTTTTGGAGGGTTGAGGAAGTAGAGAGGAGTTGAAACAAAAATATATTAGAGTTTGCAATCTGTTCACACATTGCATGAACAGAAAATGCGGTTAAATCTCGTATAAATAATTTGCTTCAAATTATTCTTTGTATTACTGATATTAGAATGGAACAAATTAAGAGTTCTGTTAATAGTGAATACCTAAAATGGATGGACACTAAACTTATCAAATGCTGTTTCTAGTTTAAATAACAACATTAAAAAATAAAATACTATCAATTTCCATACTGTGTGCTACTTCAATTGCTGCTGCATGGCATGCCAGGCTGCTCAATATGCTGGGCCAGCCTACAGCAACTGGAAGATGGTATTAAGTAGGGTGTGAATGCATGAACAGGGGACTCTGTGGTTGTGAATTAATCACATATACACCCCACACTCATGGCTCTGGCAAAATAAGAACCACCCTTTAATCTCTTGCCCGTTCTTAGACCCAAACTCAAATCAAATGGTTTTTAAGATTTGGGAAAGTTTGCTTTATTTTTGACCTCCTCCTCATCTTCCTTTTTCTTAGCAGAAGGTGGAGAGATTTGACCATCCTCATCCTCCCCTTTCTCCAAGGATATGTACCTTCATCCAAGAACACTCCTCTCTCTCACACACTCACACTTACACACACCCCTCTCCCCAACCTGCATACCTCCTTCACTGTGTGCTGTATTCTGTGGACTTCTAAACCACCAGGTTGCACAAAAGCAGTGATGGACCAGTGTCTTAGCTGTAGAGTATTGAAAGAACCATGAGAAAATGCCATATCTGAGGGACTTCAGAAGCAGGGTATCTATTGTTCTGGCCCCAAATAAGCACAAAAAAGGAATGGACCCTCATGTCACCATATGAGGAGAGAGGAGCAGGGTGCAGCTGATTGTTGGCTGAAGATGGTAGAAAGAGTATTAAAGGGCACCAGCCCTTCTCCACCCATGAATGAGCGCATGGTAGGTGGTGCAGAGACAAGGTCTCTGGATGTTAAGTAGGTGTCATGCTGAGCAGGGTCTCTCAGTTCCTGATCTGGGACTTTCCTTTTAAAGGATATTCCTCTCTCCTTGCACAACTGTTCAAGGACTTTTGTGTCAAGACAATCATAGGACTGTGATCCACTCATTGTGTCTATACTTCAAGGGTTAAAAATTCTCACTATCAAGTTTAAACCTTTAATAGTGCTGGGTTATGATCTATAAATCCAATTGACCCCTGGCATGTGAATCCTGTTGACTACGCCAAATGTCATGTTGTCTGGAGTGGCTCATGAGTGAGAATACCAACCTCAGGGCAGACTGTTAAGAAGCAAGGCACAAATCCAAACCGGTGAGTTCTATAGTTGGATTTCACCAACCAAGTAACAAGCGTAAACTCCTCGGGTGCTGTACAGCTTTAACATGGAGTAAAAGACAGTCCCCTTGGGCATTGCAGTCTATCTTGCCACACAGAGAAGCTTGACTATGTGATGGATGGGCACTTTACACCAAAGATCACAAAATATTCAGGTTATTCCCAGTCCCAAAGGACCAGTCACTTCCCCAGATCAATGTGCACCTTAGATCTCACACCAAAGACAATGCTTGTAGCCAATCCTATAGTAAAGAAACTAAAGATTTATTAACCAAGAAAAAGAAATGAAGTGATTTACAAGGTTAAAGCAGGTAAAAATACACACACAAATGAGTTGCAATCTTAGGTTTCAGATGGTGATAGAGCTGCTGAAATGTGCCTGATCTATAATCCTTTACGGCTAACCCAGGTTGATCCTGAAAATCTCTTGCTTATATTTAGGAATGTTTGCCCCTTAGAATTCAAAAGCCATAAAAAGACCTTAATTCCTTCTGGTCAGGGATTTTTATCCCCATTTTCCTAGGATGCAAACTGATGGGATGAGCATTTCTGCACTCCCCCCTCTTCATGGGTCCTTGTTCTTTGACAACTTGCAAAGGCCCATTTGGATTCAATAGGCCTTCCTGATGGGCTGGAGATAGCCTCTCCTCATGGATGCAATCCAGTATTTCACTCTTGGTTTCTTTCCTGATTGGATTTGCAGTTTCATAGCAACCAATTTTACAGTTACAGAGCAAACACTTAAGTATTACCTTCTAGCATGTGTTACAGATATTATAAGGGAGATTAATGCATGCAGCAATTTACAAGCATCTCAGAAAGTCTAAACACATTGTTACAAATCTATTACCTATTTTAGCAATGCTAACATCCACGTGAGTCAGACAGGTTTCCAGCTATGCATTTGATAGTGTTCACATAAGGCCTATGGACTTTGGCCTGACTTGGCACCTGGTCTGCTAGTGTCCCAGGAGTGAGGAAACCACTTGTGTAAGCGGAGGAGGTCGTTTTGTTTGAGGTCAAGGCTCTAAAGTTTCTGATAAACATCCCAGGTTCTCGATGCTTACTGGAACCAAACCTAAATGCTGATCTTTCTGAGATTTGACTGTCACCCCGTGTGCCTCTATGCTTCTGAAACAAAATACCATGAGCAATGTGTTGTGAGATGGGGCTAGAGGGGAAGTTTGGATGGGTGAAATTAGATATCTTCAAAAATAGGAGAGCCACATGCAGACGTCATCCCAGTTTTGATAGCAACGAAATATTTTCTGTCGTTATTTAATTTCGGGGTGGGGGTGGGGAAATAAATTGACATTCACTTATATTTTATCTGCTCATCAATATGTGCATTAGTACAAGTGATATTTTTGTTTATGCATTTTATTCAGAATCCCAACTCTCACCTGCCTGAAATGAAGAATTAATGTGACACAAACACAGAAGAGAATTGCTCATGAAAATAAATTAACCTCCCTCAAGCACTAATTTATTTATTGGAGCGATGTAATTTCTAGTCAGGTTCTGAGATTGAGGTAATTTATTCCACTTTCTTACTTTATATCTGCCGTGTCATGACAAAATTGCACTTATTGCCAGCATCCTAATGTGAGAATTAATGAATATGCAAAACATACTGGCATTGCTTATAGTCAGGAGCAATGAACATCTTGTAAATCACAGTGTGATAGCCTCGTTTATCTGACTTCAGTTGCTGTGTTACTGAGATTATTTTGTGTTATCCTCACACTGTAATTTATGTTTGTCTTGTTCTGAAGGTCTCTCATAGAACTGCGGTGTAGATCTGTTGATAGTAAACTACAAGTCACGGTGCATCAAATGTGGTCATTACTTTAGCATACATGCTCGATAATAAAGAGAATGTCCTTCTCACCATTCAATGGGAAAGACAAAGTATTATAAGTTTAGAAATTGCATAGCGTGTTCAGAGCAAAACATGAATGGATATATTGATGCGATAATTGATTTTTAGCACTTTTGTAACCTACACTTTTGTTTGTTTTATTTCTGGGCGCTAATTTAAATTGCTCGTAATCCAGTGAAAACGTCTCTGTCCTTATATTGTTACTTTATCTTCTTCATATAAAATGTGATAAAAGCATTGTTTAGAATAATGGTCAAGATTTTCCAGCATAATCTTGAATATCTGTCTTGAGACACCTTACATAGGCCTGTTTTACAGAGCTTGGGTCTTCAGCACTTTCTGAAAATAAGGCCCCTTTAAGATGTCTCAAGTTCCCTTAACATACAATCTTTGGATTCTGGCTTGACTACTAACTTTGAATCCCACTCAGATGCTATCTTAGTCTTTGCAAATTCTTTGTGGCTCTCCCAAACATTGTATAGCCTTATCTAATGCTTTGGCACTTGGTTTGCCTGTCTGACTTTTTACCCCAGATCTAGATAGAATGATTTTTTTCATGCAAGCTAACCTTTTAAATACATGCAATCCCCTTCCCCCTACATAATTTGTTTTATATGGGGATTGAATTTGGGCCAGAAATCCTCAAATTCAATTTCATTCTCAACAAGAAGCCTAGTTTCCCAGTCATTTTACAGCAGTTTCTTGGTCCTCTTCATTCCTCCCCCTGAAGGTGTCTGATGTTACAATTGTTCTTTATATTTTTAGTCAAGGATCATACATCCACACACTGCCTTTCATTCGGTAAGATCCCAGAAGGCTTTGCAAACTTAAACTATACACATAGATCACTTCACAACCCACTGAAATCCTCTGGGATTATAGAATTTTAGGCTATGTCTTCATTGACGGCAGAAAATTCGCCACCATCAGATTGAGTTCTCTGGATCAACTGAGTGGTCAGTGAAGCCCCGTTCAGTTGATCCAGAAATTGACATACTAAAACCACTTTCTCAAGTGGCATACTGCTGCGTCGACGGGAACTGCCGCTGAATCTCCGAGGTAAGTGAAGACAAGCCCTTAGTGTTAGATGGGACTACAAGGGTCGTCTAGTTTAATCACCTGACAAGAGGCAGGATTCATTGTGTCTAAACTAACCAAGACAGATGGCTGTCCAGCCTGCTTTTGAAAACCTGAGATTTAATTTAAATCTACTATGCTGTAGTTTGAATCCATTGACTCTTGCCCTGCCCTCTGTGGCAAGAAGGAACAACTTTTCTCCATCTTTTTATGGCAGCCTTTCAAGTACTGAAAACAGCTATTATATCGCCCCTTAATCTCCTCCTTTCCAAACTAAATGTACCCAGTTCCTTCAGCCTTTGCTCATATCACTTGCATTCCACCCCTTTGATTATCTTTGTTGCTTGCCTCTGGATCCTTTCCAGTTTCTCTACATCCTTTCTATACATTGGTGACCAAAACTGGACACAGTACTCCAGTTGAGGCCTAACCAGAGACCAGTAGATCAGTACTATCATCTCCTGTCACTTGCATGCTATGCCTTTGTTAATGCAACCTAAAATTGCATTTGATTTTTTTGCAACAGCATAATATTATTGACTCATGTTGAGGTTGTGATCCACCACAACCCCGAGATCCTTCTCGACAGTTCTGCTGCCAAGCCAGTTTTCCCCCATTCTGTCTTTGTACATTTGGTTTTTCTTCCCTAAGTGTAGCACCTTACATTTGTCTCACTTGAATTTCATTCTGTTGTCTATAAATCAATTCTCCCATTTATCCTGAGCCCTTTTGAATTTGAGCTCTCTACTCCAAAGTATTGGCAACCCTTCCTCCCCCTCCCCAACTTTGTGTCATCATCTAATTTAATCAGTCTTCTCTCTATGCTTATATCCAGGTCATTAATAAAGATGTCAAACAATACTGGACCCAGAATAGATCACTGTGAAACCCCACTTGAGACCTCCCTCCAATCCAACATCATTCCATTAATAGTTACTCTTTGTTTGCAGTTGTTTAACCAATTATGTATCCACTTAATGGTAGTTCTGTTGAACCTGCATTTCTCCAGTTTACTTAACAGACTGTGCCAGAACAAATACTCCACTGCTCACAAAAAGTACAATGGTATCTTTGATAGTCCAGCATGGTCAGTTTCCCCTGAAAAACAGCACTCCAGCAGCATAGCATAGCATCATCAACCACCACCCAGAGCACTGGTTCAGTACTATCTCCGAGGAAGGTGTCCATTTATTGTCCATTTAACAGGAGAAAAAAAAATCATGTTTTGGAACTAAAGGGCAGACTTAATTAGCAGCCATTTGTAGTCTACCACTGATTGAATAAGAGTATTTTAATTCTCTCTTTCCGGAGCTTGGCTGGCTGGTCCTTGATTGCATGCTTATGGCCATATGTGGGGTCAGGAAGGAATTTTTTCCCCAGATCAGATTGGTAGAACCATGGGGGTTCACTTTCCAGGATTATCTAGTGGAGAAATGGTGGAAGAGTTTTTTGAAATCACATGGAATCTTTTAGCAACTGATTTCAAAAGAAAGGCCTCAATAGTTGATGTTACAAATTATTATGGACCAGACTGTGGCTGATCCATGTATAGGCAAACATTTACAGTAAAAGAGACTGCATAAATATGTCTCCCTGGACATTTCGAGCCCTTTGTTTTTCAGATGTAATTGTGATCCTTTATTCACTCGATAGCTGGGAGCTCTCCCTGCTAGCATCCCTGTGACACCAGATTACCCAAAAATGTGAGAGGCAGTAGGGGCATGGCTCTCTTCCCTTTTCTGTACTGGCCAGGACAAAAAGCCTAGAAAGCAAGAGTGAGCATATTGTTCTGTCCTGAGGAGTATTGCAGTGGGGGTGCTCCCATTGCATGGTGGGGAATTCTGGAGGAGACCATGTGGCTCTTTATTGCCCCCAGAATTGGCCTGTGCTGTAATGTCACAATCTGGCCCTATACCTTGAGCCAAATTTAGGGCTGCTGTGACTCCAATGTCCAAGAGAGTTGCATATAATAAGTCTTAGGAACCTAGTTTTAAATTCAAAGTATGGTTCATATTCTAAAATGGGCTATCTGGATTTGGAGCCACCTTTCATTACATGGTTGACCACAAAAGAGTGGCAGGATATTTACATGAAGGTGTCATTTTTCAATGCATCATTGGTTCAAATGCCTCTTAAAATGTTTAATTTACAATTACTGGAGTAAATTTATCCCTGACATAATCAATGGCGTTATAACAGATCATGTTAGCTAAGTAAAAGAGATTTCAGAAAAAGCGGTGCCCCTGCATTTTATACAGCGGAGCTATATAATACAGTGCATTTGCCAAACGACAGTTTTTCTTAGAATTCATTAGATGTGAGCTCTTTGGGGAAGGGAACATCTCTGAGTGTGAGTTGTGTCGTGCCTAGCACAATGGGCCCTGATCTTAATTAAATAATTATTTGAATGCTCTCTAAGGATTGAGGCTTTTGTCCTTCCATGTATTTGATTCATTTTTCTACATTTGGTTGGTGTCCCTTAGTCATAAACCATTCACCAAACCTAGACGTGCTTGAGTACCTTGCTGGATCGAGGCCTGAGCATCTTATCCTCACCCTTGTTTACAAAGCAAAAAATTCTCCAGCATTGTAAGTGAACTTTTAAAAAGTGTTGTTGCCCGTGTTGACGTGAGTGTCTAGTCAAAGTGTGGGGGCCTGAGGGTGCTCCAGGGGGATGCAAAAATGTGTGCTATTTCTTTGAGGCAGTTTTGTTTATTTACCAAGTCCTGGGACTCGGAACACAGTGTCTTCACAACAGCACTGCGTCATGCCGTGACTGCTGTCCAGCTTGCACAATGTATCAATATGAGGTGCAACTACTGTGTGCAAAAGACAAATAAAGATTGCTTATTTTTCCCAGAAGATGTCTTTATTAAATAACAGTCATTCACAACACACCCAAAAAGCTGGGCTGGAGGGGAGAAAGCAGTGAGGGGCAGTGTGAGTTATGACAGCTCGGTGTAAGTCCAGCTATCTTTCTGGAAGCCGTCTGAAGTGGTGGAGTGAATGGGGTACCGAGACAGGACGGGAGTTTGGTAGGAATGGGTGGGTGGAGTTTGGGGAGGGCATGGAAAGCAGTTCTGTATTGGCTGCAAGGAGGGGGCAAGCACACAGGAATTCAGTCTGCAGCGTTATGGGTGACTTTAGCAGCTCTGTGTGCTCCTCCATGGCTTTTATCGTGCAGTCAAACAAAGGACAGCTGTACCTCATGTAACCAAGAAGCACAGCTCAAAAAAATCATTTATCCAAGCTGCCCTCTCCTGCATCCTACATGCCAAAGCGTTAGGGCTGGGCGTGGCTTGAACCTCTGGGGTCGAGGAGAGATCCTGGATCTCCATGTCAGCAAATGACCCGGTCCCCAGCTCTGCATCATCCTCCAACTCAACCTTTTCATCCACAAATACTTTGTTGGGGTTCAGTCCAATGTCCACTGCCTCTGAGCCCATGTATCCATGTGGTCTCTTGGTGGTGGAGGTGGGGGTCACCATTGAGGATAGTTTCCAGCTCCTTATAGAAGTGGCAGATCTTTTGGTACCCTTGCTGCAGCTCCTTGATTTTCACATGGCACTGCAGTGTGTCCCATTCATAGCCTTTCTTCGCCATTAAACGAGAAATTTGGCTGTACGTATTGAAGTTCCTTCAGATGGAGCGGAGCTGGGACTGGACAGCCAAATGCCAGTCAGATCCAGAAGCTCCAATGTGCTCCAAGCGGGAGAGCATTTGGTGCATGGAGTCGCCATGGCCAGCTGGGAAGATGAAATGTGAGCTCTCCATGCCAACCAAGGAGGAAGTGGAATTTCAAAAATTCCCTGGACTTTAAAAGGGAAAGGGTGGATGGCTATAGGGCAGTAGAGATCAATCAGAAGGCTAGAGCGCTCAGGATGGGAATTGTGGGACACTTCCTGGAGGCCATTTACTGTGATACAACCAAGTGTGGTATCGACACTAACATTTTGTCGCTAAAAGTTTGGTGCAAAAATCTCTATGCCTCTTCTCAAGGTGGTTTTACTTTGTCACAAAATCAGGGGAATTGGGTCAGTGGGGAGAACACAATTGCAGTGTGTACACCACCACTGTTTTGATGCAAAAAGCTGACTTGACAGAAATCTCTAGCGTAGACCAGGCCTAAGTTGGCATCTATGTTTAAAAAATGTGTTTTAAAAGCGATGAATTATTCACAACTTGAGATTAAATTGGGAATCTTCTAACTTGTGCTTTTGAAGTGTCATCACATTAATCTAGGCTATTTTGTGCACTGCTATAGTCTTTTCATCTCTGGAAACCTACTGTAAACATGCTGAGTTCGTGTCACTTCATTCTTATTGGCAAAGCCAGAATGTCAAGAAATAAGCATTTTAAAATTTGCAGTTTATTACTATTATGCTTCAATTAAAATGTAATATTGCTAAGGGGCTTTTACAAGGTAAGTATTTTATACTCATTTTTATTTTTTTAGACTTTGTGGCTTCATTCATTTATTCAATTATTTCATTGCACATTTGTGAGCGTACTGTTCAGTTTGTTTTCATAGTTTTCAGTGTTACCCATTTAAAGCTTCATATTTTTCCTCACCGAGGGAACTTGAGCATAATTGTATTTTATTTAGAAAATTAAGAATTCATGATGGGACCAGACCAAAATCTGAACACTTTCAAATTCTGGAAAAGTTCAGCTCCATATACAAATTGTGCAGCCACCCACTCTTTTGGTGATGGGCTAAACAAAAGTCTTGGATCCAAATATTAGACATTTGGATCTGAGTTCAAACACTGAGGGTCCTCTCTTAGAGAAGGAGTTACACTCTTAATGGTACAGTGAATATATTTATAAAAAAGCATTTTGTTTATAAGATTAGTAACAAAACTGGAGAGTTGAATTACTATTTTACAGTATTTTATCTTTTCATAAAAAAACAAAAAACAAAAAGAAAATAGATATCTGAGTGAGATTGCTAGGGAGAAATGAGATGAGGGAATTGTATAGATCATCGTTTCTCAACCTGTGGTACGCGTACCCCTAGGGGTATGCGAGACACAGGCAGGGGGTACCCATGGAAAAACATAGTGAACAGGAGGCAGATGGCAGCTGCTGACTTCTGGCCCCAGCTCCCAGATGGGACGTGTGTGGCAGCATTCGGCTTCTGGGGAAGGTGGGGGACAGCCCTCCTGCTTCCCGCCCAGTTGCAGCTCCTAGCTGGGAAGTGAGCGGCAGCCCACAGCTTCTAAGGAAGGTGGCTGGCAGCCCCCTGCTTCCCGTCTGGGCACAGCTCCCAGCTGGGAGGTGGACAGCAGCCACTAGCTTCTGGGGGAGGCGGGCGGCAGCCTCCCATTTCCCACCAGGTCCAGGTAGGAGCCCGGTGGCAGTCTCCTGCATCTCGTGGGCTGGCCTCGCAGCTGGGTGGCAGCCACCCGTGCCCTGGCTCCAAGCCAAGGGACAGCTTCAGGTGCCCCGGCTTGAAGAAAGGCAGCAGCCACCTGCCCACATCCATAGGTCCCAACCAGCGCAGAAGCCTCCTCTGCCCCAGTTTGGATTGGGTGGCAGCCCCCATCTCTGCCTCAAAGCCTAGTACCCAGAAAACTTGTCAATTTCACTGCTGTAGATAAGCAGTGAAATTGACATCTATGACAGCCCCAGATTTCACCAGTTACCCTCTTTTCCTGTCTCTCTCTCTCTCTCTCTCTCTCTTTCTCTCTCACCCCTTCCTCCTCTGAAATCTATGACATAAAATTTGGCACAGCGCTTTATATTCCCCAGCATTGGCATGCCACTCAAAGTCTCCTAGCTTTGGCCAACATCGTCTCTAGCCCAGGTACATACTGGAGTTGCGCACTCCTGGTGTAAAGGTGATAACCCTACCCACACTAGATCTGACATCTCTCATATCATGGCCTTATACACTCAGCCCTTCTTCCAACATATGGCTCACATTAGTCTGTAAATATAAAATCCTGTAGAAAATTGAGTGTTGGGGTACTTATTGAAATTTTCAGAAGTTAGGGGGTACTTGCTACTTAAAAGGTTGAGAAACACTGGTATAGATGTCCAGGATTTTATTTTGGGGAAGAATTCTTAGTCTATCTAGAATAGCTTTTGGTTATCTAGGGTGGGATTTTCAAAGGCACACAGGATTGGCCTAACTCGTCTCCTCATGAAATCAATGGGAGTTTTACCTATGACTTCAACAGAAGCAGAGTTAGGCCAGAGCCTATACTTTTGAAAACCACTTTATCAGTGTATAGTTTTGTATCTTTGTGGTAAAATCAATAAAAGGCATAATTTAGAGCAACAAATAAAATGTCCTATAAACATGAACATTGTAAAACAGCAGTGTTGCCAAATTTCATAAGTTTATCATGAGGATCATATTTGATGTTTTTCTAAAGCCTCAGATCTTGCAGTTGTGTCATTTTATGAGAATCTCACCTTTCATTTTTTTAAAAAAAGTAAATGTCTAGTTCTAATGGTTGCTTTAAAAAAGGGTTCAAATGTGATCCAATTTAAAGAAATCATTATTAATTATTATTATTTATTAAAAAAATCTCATGATGTTTTTTGGATCCTGATTCATGATTTTTGTATGCTTGGGATTGGCAATAAATGACTCAGAGGTGGAGTCTGAGTAGGAGTGGGAAACAAGTCTAAATTGTGTTGTGACAATATCTTAACTAGGAGTCAAGTACCCGTGCTTATGAAGCTCATTTTTGGACTCCCCCATGGCCGATTGACAATCACTCAACTTAAGCTAAAGGAGTAACTCCTTTAGGTGGCAGTTGTAATATGCACTTTCCCTCCCATGTTTGGGACTGCTTCAGGGGAACAAACACCCATGCTCTCCTAGGGTGGTTTACATAAGCATCTTAATAGCCTGAGGGAGTTAGTGGATTATTTTGAGGCTTTTTAAAATACTTCATAATTGGTACATTTAATAAATATCTATTCCACTGGTTTTTATGAACTTAAGTAATAGGAACATATAATTCAGAACTCTATTGTGATAAAGCAAATGTCTGCAAGCTTCTACTTATCAACACCACTGCAGTGTTGCTCTTATTCAGGAGACCAAATTCTCTCTATACCAAGTCCCTAATGCCATTCCTGGTACACTGCTTTGCTCCTGGACAAACTTTTACATTTATCTCCCCCATATAGATCAGCTCAGGAGAATTCCCCAACACACAAAGGGGAGCTTGATCTAGCTAGTTAATTAAGAGCAAGCTATAGAAAATGCTCCTTTTAAAAATGATGACGCGTAGCTCCAAACAGTGAGACTGAATCTTGCTTTGCATTTCATGTTGATGCACCAGGCCACAAATGACTGGAACTGTCAGAGTGCAGGTGCACTGGGCTTGTGTGGGGTGGGGGTGGAAGAGAGGAGGGAGTGCAGGATGTGGGAAGACTATGGACCAGGCTGATAATTTTACCTGCATCCTCAGAATTCCTGATGCTCTATTTTTTCCTAAATCTCCCTCCTCATCCCCCATTCAGTGCTACCTTATGACTGATGTTTTCAGATGTCCCCATTTTTATGGAAAAATCCTACAGAATGTAATGAAGAACAGTATCTTAGCTATAAACCTCTGCAGTTCTCCAGTATAGTAGCTATGCAATTTAATTCACTATCAAATATATAGATAAGTATGTCACTTTTTATTTAAGGTCCATTGCCTGTTTTGAGTAATGGCTCTACAACCTAACTGGTTTCATGCCAGATGAACTGCGTAGGATTTTTCAATAGGAGAGCAGCCTAAATCCTTTTTCTAACTCCCTCATATGACCTTCTCTCTGCATCATCTTTTGGTGCATGTCGCTGCTTCCCCTCAGAGGCACAGAGGGAGTATGGTGACACTCCCCTACCATTTTTCATGCTCCAGGTCAGGAAGTGGCCCATGGGAGAGGAAAATCACATGCTCACCAAGGATGCAGCCACATACAACAAAATTTGGGAGAAAGGTTTGGGGGAGGACAAGGAATGAATATTGTGGTAAAGTCAAGCCAGAGGGCTACGGCAGGGTACTTCAGGGCCGATATGTAAGCCCTAGAATGATCAAAGCCCTCTTCCCTACAGGCAGGAGAGAGGTTACAGCTGGGCAATCAGGGGCACCTGGAACCAATTAAGAACCAACCAAGGTGTGCTTAAACCCACACTGGGCAATCAGGGGCACCTGGAACCAATTAAGAACCAACCCAGGTGTGCTTAAACCCACACTGGCCAATCAGGAGCACCTGGAACCAATTAAGAACCACACCAAGTGTACTTAAACCCTGCCCTGCCCTAAAGACAGGGAGGAGTAGAGGAAGGAGCTGTAGGAGAGGAAGGAGCTGTTAGAGAGTGAGTTGGAGCCAGAAGTTTTCTACTGTTGGGGAAACAGAGTAGGGGAGACCCTGATCCTGGTCCCCAGTCTATGGGAGGAACAGGTACCCCCACTGGGCCACCAGCCCAAACGGGCTAGCTGCCCTCCCCAGCGAGGTTGGGGAGACAGCCCTCAGGCCTATAGTGAGGCCTGCACCTGCTTGCCAGTGGGTGAGCGTCAGAAAAGGGGGGCTGGCATACCACAATATGCATTGGTGTAAAAGCATTGGGCTCAGTGGGTACTGTCCCTCTTTTTGCCTTCCCCCTCCTCCATTCTGTGCCACTTCATTTCCGCAGCCGCCTGCTAAGAGATTAAAGATATGTCTACATTGGGGAAAAAGTGTGTTCTTAACTTGGGTTAATTAACCTGATTAGCCAATACAGGTTAAAACAGCAGTGCAGACACGGCAACTTAGTCTGGCAATTTGAGGGGCAGCCTAGGGTTGAACTCAAACTACTAACCTGAATTAAAAGCAGAGTTGCTGTGATTTCATTGGTATTTTAACTCAAAATAGCTAATGCAGATTAGCTCATCTGAATTAAGAACACACCTTTTTTGCATTGTGGATATACCCAAAGTTGTGTAGGCAGAAGTACCCCCACAATAATATTCAATGCCTAACAAATGCATAAGAGAAGTTCTACATACAGTTGCAAACTCCTTACTGATGTATAGGGCTATTAGTCTGCATTTTTTGCGTTGATAATTCTTATTATTTTATTTTGCAGTGGTGCCCAAAATGTCCTAAGCATGTTGCAAAGAGAGGAAGACAGTCCTCACCCCAGAGAGAAACACAGCAACATAAAATTAGATAGGAATCCCTGGGCCATATACATGGGTTTAACACCACTGTGACCCAATATAGTCTAATTGGATTACCCCTGAAATACACTGATGAGAGATGATAATCAGGCCCCTTATATCTTAGAAGCATGCAAGAGATTGATTTTACTCTGCTTGGACTGAATGATTCCTGCTGTCTGGAGTGTATGTGTGGGTAACACAATCGTGACGATCCATTTGCTGGAGTGGGCAATGAGCCAACCCAAGACAGATTGCTTGGAGGTTCAGTTTAGGGTAACGTTTATCTCTTGCAGCCATAGAACATGTGAATTCTTGTCAATGCAAGTAAAGTTCAGTGTTACCTACATTTGTAGGTTGGGGGCAACTGAGGCTGACTTTTTCTGTGCCAAAATTCCCTTGTATGCCTTCGTTACCTCTTTGCACCAGATGATTCAGGTTTTATGCATTTAATAGGCTATAACTACAAGACTATTTTGACTGCAAGCCAGTAGACAAAATAACATAAATGATGCAAAACAAATACAAACTAAGTGCTCTATTCATTAGAAATGTTCTGTGAGATTTTATACACCGAAGAACGAGAATCTTTTCTCTACACATGGCAGGCCTATTCAGCTGAGATTTTGACATGGAATAGATTGTTGTGCTGCACGGATCACTAGCAGACAGTTAATATAAAATATATTGTATGTGGCTGACAGACTGAGAAGAAGAACAGTTAATAAAAAAGTATTTTCTAAGACAACAGAGACTGAATCTTCTCACTAAGCCCTTTCTATTTGTTTGGAGATTACTTTCTATGAAAATTTCTGAGGTGGAAGTGACAAGATATAGTTATTCACATTCATAAACATAATTTTTTCCATTAAAAGAGGGTAACCATGTTTTCAATATGAATATCTTCTCTGCTTCCGCCTGACACCAAATAAAATAAATAACTTCTACTTACTCTGAATTTAGAATATTATGCTCCCATAAAGATCTTCATAATAATGTAATTTCCAATTTGTAAATTGAAAATGCTCTTTTTTCCATCATTTTAAACATGCCATTATTTTTTATGAGAAACAGAGAAAAGGGTCAATGTGTCTGAGCTGTATAAAATGTGAACTGGATTTAAACACAAGTAGTTTTTTTGTGTCTCTATTTAGCAGCAGGTGTTTAAGCACAGTTTAAAGTGGTTTTAGACTGTGAAATAATATTTTTCATTTCTATAGCTCCTTCCTTCCAAAGATTGCTAAATACTTTACAAATGCAAATGGATTAAGCATCACAACTTTCATTTTAAATGATAGATAAGTATTGTTCACCATTTTATGTATGGAAAACCTGAGCCATAAAGGTTAAATGACTTGTCTGCGTCATGCAGGAAATCTGTGGCTGAGCTGCAAATGGAGTCCAGGACTCCTGACTCTCCATAGCTATGGAGTATCTCCAAAAGGCCTCTCATTCACTTCCATTTTTCTTGGTTACTATATATGACACATTCCACTTTTATCCCAGTAATTATGACTATCTTGCATTCTCTTTGGTTGTGTATAACTTTCGTTGATTTAGGCAGGTCTGAGAGAAGAGAGAATGATCCATTTTTAATTTATCTAAGATGCTGTTTTTGCACTTCAGTCTAAAAACTAGTAAATGGAGAGGAAAACGTGTCTCTAATGGGGTGTTTACCTCACACAGGCACTGAAAGACTTAATGTGGGCCTGAGGGGCCAGTTAGGTTATCTAGCTGCACCTGGAGAGAAACCCAGGCTTAATTGAACAAGAAGTTTAGCTGGGTGGGACTATAAAGCCAGAAAGATTGCAACAGAAGAAGGCATCAGAGAGAGAGAGTCTGCAGTCATTCTCTGAGAGCAAAGATGGGGGGAGGTGAAAACCAGGATGGGGAAATCCTAGAAGAAGGATCAACACCAGAAGAGTTGTGGTAAAAGGAAGCCTGAGGGGGCTAGGTAGGAAGAACCCCAGGGAAACAGCAACAAGGGGTAGTAGGACTGTGCTGACATTGGCTACTTGTTATATGGTCCCTGGGCTAGAACCCAGTGCAGTGGGTGGGCTAGCAACTCCTGTCAGCCACTGGGAAATTGGCACAGAAGCATTGGAGACATCAACCAGACAGCTGGTCTGGAGAGACTTTGTTACCTTGAAGAGAGAGGACTGCAGTGACATAGCCAGAAGGATGAGTCACAAAGAAGGAGCCACAGAATGAGGAAGGAGATGTCAGACTTGAGTGAAGCTAATCCCTGGATGTGACAACAAGGAGGTGCCCCTAGTGGTAAGTGAACCATGTCTCAGCGTCTTGTAAAAGTAAAATGTAAATAGCTTATGTAATAAGTACAGACTGTATGACTTGTTATTCAACAATGTAACCTTTAGTGCTCATCTAACTTGTGCTAATGTGTTGCCTTGGAGACTAAATCCTTTTTAGGACCTGGTAACATTAAGTAGTCTGCTTAAATAACGTTAACACAAACAAACAGTGAAATCATGGTTACCTAGAACTGGGCATGTTATATAAAGAATATAAGTATCCATTAAATATAATTAGCAGAGTGAACTGGTGATCTACATTTGGGATTGGATCCCATTCCACGTTTCTGTGCCAGCAAAGGCTTGGAATAATGTTAACAACAACATTGTGCACTTTAAAAGTATCTTTCCTCAAATAATGTTAAACGGCTTTACAAAAATCGGTAAATAATAGCTGCATTTGAGCTAAATGCCATAGAAAGGTCATGCTAATAGAGGCACAATTTAAATTCATACCCCAAATTTAAAAACGCAGAAAGAGGACAAAAAAAGTGCTAAACAACAAAGTAAAAGCAGCAGACACAAAAAGGCATCCTTTAAAAAGTGGAAGTTACATCCTATTGAGGGCAATAAAAAGGAACAAATTGTGGCAAGTGAATTGTAAACATATAAGTAGGAAGGCCAAAAAAGAATTTGAAAAACAGCTAGCCAAAGACTCAAAGCACAACAGCAAAAAAATGTTTAAGTACATCAGAAGCAGAAAGCCTGCTAAACAGCCAGTGGGGCCACTGGACCATCAAAATGCTAAAGGAGCACTCAAGGAAGATAAGGCTATTGCAGAGAAACTAACTGAATTCTTTCCATTGGTCTTTATGGCTGAGGATGTGAGGGAGAGTCTCACAGCTAAGCCATTCTTTTTAGGTGATAAATCTGAGGAACAGTCCCAGATTGAAGTGTCAATAGAGGTTTTGGAACAAATTGATAAATTAAACAGTAGTAAGTCACCAGGACCAGATGGTATCCACCCAAAAGTTCTGAAGGAACTCAAATGTGAAATTACAGAAATACTAACAGTGGTATGTAGCCTATCATTTAAATCAGCTTCTGTACCAGATGGCTGGAGCCTAGCTAATGTGATGCCAATTTTTAAAAAAAAGACTACAGAGGCAATTACAGGTGGTAAAGCTAACTTCAGTACTAGGCAAATTGGTTGAAACGATAGTAACAGAATTATCAGACACATAGATGAATACAATTTGTTGGGGAAGTGTCAACATGGCTTTTGTAAAGGGATATCATGCCTCCCCAATCTATTAGTGATCTTTGAGGAGGTCAACAAGCATGTGGAAAAGGGTGATCCAGTGTACTTAAATTTTCAGAAAGCCTTTGACAAGGTCCCTCATGAAAGGCTCTTAAGCAAAGTAAAATGTCATGGGATAAGAGGGAAGGTCCTCTCCTGGATCAGTAACTGGTTAAAATATAGGAAACAAAGGATAGGAATAAATGGTCAATTTTCAGAATGGAGAGAAGTAAATAGTGGTGTCCCCCAGGGGTCTGTACTTGGAGCAGTACTGTTCAACATACTTATAAATGATCTGGAAAAAGGGCTGAAGAATGAAGTGGCAAAATTTGCAGATGATACAAAACTATTCAATATATTATGTCCAAAGCAGACTGCAAAGATTTACAAAGGGATCTCACAAAACTGAGTGACTGGGCAACAAAATGGCAGATGAAATTCACTGTTGATAAATGCAGAATAATACACATTGGAAAACATAATCCCAACTATACATATAAAATGATGACATCTAAATTAGCTGTTACCACTCAAGAAAGATCATTGTGGATAGTTCTCTGAAAACATCCACTCAATGTGCAAAAGCAGTCAAAAAAGATAACAGAATGTTAGGAATCATTAGGAAAGGGATAGATAATAAGACAGAAAACTACATATTGCCTCTATATAAATCCATGGTATGCCCACATCTTGAATTCTGCATGCAGATCTGGTTGCCCTATCTCAAAAAAGATATATTAGAATTGGAAAAGGTACAGAAAAGGTCAACTAAAATAATTAGAGGTATGGAAAAGCTTCTATATGAGGAGAGATTAATAAGACTGGGACTTTTCAGCTTGGAAAAGAAACGACAAAGGGGGGATATGATAGAGGTCTATAAAATCATGACTGGTGTGGAAAAAGTAAATATGGAAGTGTTATTTAATATGTCTCATAACAAGTACTAGGGGTCACCAAATGAAATTAATAGGCTGCAGGTTTAAAATGACCAAAAGGAAGCATTTCATCATACAACACACAGTCAACCTGTGGAACTCCTTCCCAGAGGATGTTTTGAAGGCCAAGACTATAACAGGGTTAAAAATAAACTAGATAAATTCATGGAGGATAGGTCCTTCAATGGCTGTTAGCCAGGATAGGCAGGGATTGCTGTTTGCCAGAAGTTGGGAATGTCCGATGGGGTGGATCACTTGATGATAACCTGTTCTATTCATTCCCTTTGAAGCACCTTGTATTGGCCACTGTCAGAAGACCAGATACTGGACTAGATGGACCATTGGTCTGACACAGTATGGCCATTTTTATGTTCTTATCTCAAGTGGTCTATAACCACAGAGTCAGAGCCTAGGCTTGCTGAGTCCCATCCCTCTGCTTTAACCACTTGTCCTTGGTGCACAGTGCTGTGGCAACACAGTCGAGACCTAATGGGACAATGTGCTTTGCATTACTCTTGAGTGACTTCTCAAACCAACCCAACAGCACTGGTGTTAAGTCTGCTACTCCTTTTAGGCAGCTTGGCACTAATCTTCTGGAGCAAAGCAGCCCTAAATATGGCCTATCTTGATAAAGGAGAATCTCTCTTAAGTAACTGAATCTTCAGGTGGAATAAAGCCACCATTGAGATTCCTATACCATGCTGGCCATGGATTGGGTGGGGGTGGGGTGGGGTGGGGTGGGGGAGTCAGAAAAGTGGCATAATACAATCTTTAATCACATCCTCTTCTGGTTATATGCTAAGCAAGATGTTTTAGACTGGACAAGCTGGACCTATGCGTGGCACCTTTGGTTGAAAATATTGTATGGTCTCGTAAGAGGCAAATGAAAGAAGGAATTAAGTGCAAAAATGGGAAATCCAAACGATTTTCCCTTTCTCCCACATAAATTCTACAGCTTAGCTTTTTATGTATGGTAGCAAGTACTAAATAATAAAAATAAAATTAAATAACTTATGCTGGTATTTTATAAGTGAAGAAACTCCCAGTTCCAAATATGCATCACAGCATGATCAAACCTTAAGATTGAAAAAAATTACCAACATACTAAGGGCTAAATTCTGATGCCCTTGCTTATGTTGGTAAGAGAGGGGAAACTTGTAGCATGAAATATTGTCCCCACTGAAGCTAATGGGAGTTTCAGTGGGGTCAGGACTTTACCCAAGGTAAAAATCTTCTCGAGAGCGAGAGCTACTGGAATGTGAAATAGTCTCCCAAAGCCAGTGGTCAAAGCCCCATTAACTGGCATATTTAAAACTAGACTGGACTGCTGCGCTAAAAGGAATAATCCTGCATTTGCAGAGGGATGGACTATATGGCCTAATAGGTATTTTCCTCCTTTTTCTTATGATACTGAAGGGGGTGAAAGATTTCAACAAATTAGCAAAGATATAGAGAAATGGTAATGTAGCAGAGTATTCTGAGCCCAAAGCTTCCCCATGCAGTTTTGCATCAGCTCTAAAATAGAACTGAGGAGAGTGAGGCTGTCAAGAGTGAAATGTGAGACCCGGACCTTCATCTGGCTGCTGACCAGGGTGAATTATGAGGTCTGCCATTGGGAAATATATATATAATGTATTGCGCACGCACACACACACACACACCTTACATTAAAAGGTTAGAAAGTTTGTGACGTAAAGCTCTGAAAACGTTAGGAAATGCTGGAATGAAGGTTGCCTGTGGCATCATAATTTAGCTCTCTTGTGCTTTTGTATTGGGATACAGTCTTCAACTACACAATCACATATGTTTTTCCACAGAGCCCCAGTCTGATTCAGGGTGCAGAATTGATGGTACTCATTTACTAAGCAGCTTTTCAATTTTTGTTTTCTCCTTATTGTTCAGTGTGCGACCCCAGGCCGTATTCACTGCATGCTATTCAAAACCTGCACGGAAGGCTAAATTATTAATTTTATCATCAGCTTTTCTATGGTGCATGCCACTATAGTGTTGGAGTGCTTCACAAACATTGGTTAATCTTCACAACAGCTCTGTGAAGTGACGAGGTGCCATTATGCTAATTTTACAGATGGGCACAGGGATTAAAGTTAGAAGTGTCTGCTAATTTGGGGTGCCCAATTTGAGATCCTAGGACCTGAATTTGCAGAGTATTTAGCATTCTAGAATACTCTATATAGTCAAAGGATAGCTCTCATTGCAGCTGAGAATGGTCAGCGCTTCTGCAAGGCACACCCCAAGGTTCTCAAGTCAGGTACACAGAAAATGAGGAATACACAACCAGTGACCATCTGTGAAAAGTGACTTGCCCACCATTACCTAGGAACTCTGTGGCAGGGACAGGGATAGAAGACAGTTTTATCGGGCAATATTCAACTGCCTGAATCATGAGGCCATCCTTTCTCTTCTAGCAATCCCTTGCTTCATTCATTCATTAAGTAAATCATTTGCTTGTCAGAAGTGTTTCTTATGTCCACACAGTGATCTAAGAAGTGTTTGATAAAACTGCTCATGCTATTTTATACCTTTTGTTAGGTCAATATCTTCATATATCTTTGGAATAGGATAGGACAAATATTTGAAATTTTCTGAACCCAACCTTCTGTAGCCAAGAAGTCTAATTGAGGAAATTACTTTTATTTTGGAGAGCAGTCTTCTTTTTCTTTTTCAACCCGTGCACAATTTTTTATATTATTACCAGGAAAAGTCATTTAGATCCATGATTACTCTTAATATTCTAAGAGCTGTTTGTATTTTAAAGTATCAGGCAGTTTTGTGAAGCCCTGGTGGTTTCTTCCTTTTTCTGGTGAACAGTTACAGTGTTGCAGCCGTTGGTCCCAGACCTGCAATAGGATCCACATGGGCAGACCCTTAGACCACATAGAGCCTACTGAAGTCAGTGTGGAGCTAGACAGATACAGGGATCCGCCTTTGAATCAGATGTCAGGATCTGGGCCTTAGTTCTCTATTATACAACTGTGTATGATGCCTTGGTTAAGCTTCTCCTAGCAGACCCATGTATCCTGTGTGAGGCTTGATTCCAAGAAGTGATGCTGCTCTGTTCTGTTTTCTGCACTGTTTTGTTTGGCTGAGCCCATCAGCAGAATCATGAATGCTGGCCTGACCCTACAAAGTGCTGAGTATCATTATTTCCTATTGGCTTCACAGAAGTTGTGGTAGCTCAGCATTTCACGGGCGGTGTTCACTAGTACATTGCAAGATATGGGCCGTGAGCATCTCCAATAAGGAGATGAATAATACTAGAATTGTCAAGATCAGGCCAACAGCTTGTTAACTTTAAGGTAACTAGTGAATATTTTTCCTGAAGTGAAGAAAATGTATTTTTATGGCAAGCCCCTCCACCAATAACATGATGTTATTCGCTTCAGTACCTAACTGATTTTAAACTTTGATTCTGATTTCACATGCCCTGGAATCCTGCCATCCAGCCCCTTCTTCCAAACAGCATCTGCTTTTCAGTGGAACTTCTCACCTGCTTAGAGCAAGCACACGCTGAAGTGTTTTCCTGGTCTGGATTCTGAGTCTTCTTGGGACATCTCTGTGCTCCAACAGGGCTCCCTGGCAGTTGTGTATCACAGTGGAGAAGGAGTTGGCATTGGAATCAGGCCTGAAACTAGATATGAAAAGTATGCAATGAATTGTATCATTTACTTTTTAAAAAAAATAATACCAAGTAGGGCTGGTCAGAACACAGAATTCATGTTGTGCAGAGAATTCAACAATTTTTAAAAAATCATTCCATTTCAGAATTTCCCGTGGAATGGAGTCCAATATCTTCATGTAAGAAAAATTGGAATGCCATTGTTTTAACTCTTTTGAAACAAAACGAATCAGGGTTCCACTAGAGTGACCGGATAGCAAGTGTAAAAATCAGGACAGAGGGTGGGGGTTTATTAGGCACCTATATATGACAAAGCCCCAAATATCAGGAGTGTCCCTAGAAAATCCAGACAGCTGATCACCCTAGTCCCTAAGATGCCTGATGCTGTGGCTGCCCACCTGACAAGCTGCCAAGAAACCAGGAGCCTGGAAGTACCTGTTATCTCTGGCTTGACCGGGGGCTTCCAGAGCTACCAGCCTGCTGGTTTTGTGACAGGGACTTTTGAGTACTTTCAGGGTCCCAGCTCTGCAACAGCCCATGAAGGCTTGACAGAATTCACTCATTCCCACAGAACATTTAGATTTTGACAAATCGTCACTTTTTGACAGAAAAATGTTCCTTCAGGAAATATCCCACTAGCTCCAATAGCAAGATACTGGATTTGTAAAACCAAAACCACATGCTCGGGTCTCCGCTGTGAACTTTCCCTTTTTTGTGACACAAAAGACAGTCCTGAACAATTTGTTGTTATCTTATAACCTTTGTTATGTATAATGAACAGGCATCATGTTAAGTTTCGAGGAACGGGGCTAAACATCGTTCAGTATCTTTGTCCTAAAATATGATGAATAACTATGAAGAATGACTTTCATATTTCCTTCTTCAGCATCTTGCTTTAACTCCAGCATGACCGTACTGCGTCTCCCTGTCAAAGAGCCATTTAGTCATCAGGCAAACGGTATGTCTATACTGAAATCTCAGCGATGTGATAGCAGCTTGAGTACACCTACCTGAGCTAGCTTTAAGCCAGCTAGCTCAGGAACTGGAGCTGTGAAACCATGACAACAAGAGCTTCAGTGTGGGCTGTACAATTACTCTCAGGGCTAGCCTGTGTTGAAGCATGCTACGCACTGGATCAAAGCTAGCACGTGGACAAGTACATGTCCTGCAGTGACACCCTCTGTGACTGCACTGTAGACATACCCAGAGACAGAAATACAAAATCCTGGGCTGTGTTTATTATTGATATGTAGTGAGTTAGATTAGGTCAGCATGCATAAATCCTTGGAGCCCCTGTCTGGTGGTCTGTAGCAGTGCCATGGGTCAGTGACATGCCCGTAGTCTCTGGAGAGGGACTCCTACTTCATCACATTTACTAACTGTAAATAGTTTTTGGATGATTTTGTTTTTTGCTTTAAGCCCCCTCCACTCCTCTGCTTTTTACACTGTTTAAGTTTGGAGGACTTCTATGTGCAGGGGAGGAAATGAGCACTGCGACTTCTAGTTTAATGTTTGCGAGCTAAGATGCTACAGTAATGGGGCACATGCGTATAGTCGGATGGCTCGGGAAGCTAGATAGTTTGGAAAGATCAGGGGCCTGATTCTGCCTTGAGTTGCACTGGGAAGCAGACCGATAGGATAGAGAGACAAGCAGATGGGGGCAAGGGAAAAATCAGGAGACCTGTTCCTCTCTGAGTTATACAAGCTTTAAAATGATAACACTGACTTAAATAGACATATTTGACACCATGAGCTGAGGGATACCTGATTTTGAGAAGGAAAACTGGACAATGTTCTCTTGCATCTGGCCCCAATTACTCTTAATCCTTCAAATGTTTGTAATCTAACAATTCACACACTGATGAAACCAGCCATTTTTCCTGGGGCAACTGCCGTACTGATGTCACAAAGCTGCATGACTCCTCATTCAAACCCAGGAAAAGCACAGCAGGTAGGGCCACATAGGTACAGGGACTCTGGTTGAATATCACTGAACTAAATCATAAATAAATTCATGTTATAACACACACAACTCCCATTTGAGCCATTTGCTCCCTTGGTGCAAATGGCCACAAATCCTGTGAAGCCATCATGGTGACAATGGGTAAATCTGATCCACACAGATGGATATAAATTATGGAATGCAACAGTTTTTTAGCTTTGCAAACATTGCCACCGGCAGGCAGAATCCAATGTTTGTGGTGCACATACTAGGAGCCAAAGAAAGATATTAATTTGTCTGCTATGTCAGAGGAAACAGCAAAGCTAAAACCTGTAACTCAGGGACTCATTATTAAAAGCAATAAAGTTTGATCTGTTTTTCTCAATAATACATTTCTGCAACAAGGTAAACTTGATTAATGAGCCCTCTTCTGGAATTATACATAAATCTATTACAAAGAATATTATTGCCTTATGCTTTTTACATTTTTATTGACTTGTGCTATTATGCATAAGCTTCTGTATATTTGATTGAGTTTAATACATATCTGTAAGCCTGGAGAAAGATAATCCAGAACACAGATATTCAATGAGAGGAAAGGGAAACGGCAAAGCAAGTCTTTATCCATGGAGCACTGGTGAGAGCACATTGATGACAGGTCGGGAAAGCTCAGTTAAAGATGGCTGTTGAAAATCTGGAAAGAATTCAGATAAGTAATAAGTAATTAATGATCAACCACTTCCAAAACATCTGCCTTTTGGGGAGATGTCAATACTGAATAATTCCCAGGGACATCTGGAAGGATGGGGACTTTTATATTTTCTGGTCTTGTTTCATGCCCTGGAACAATGTGGAGATGACATTAATTTGTGCAGTGGATGATCTCTAAATTAAGAATTTGAGAGAACTGTCCACAATAGTTTTTCATCAGCTGTTTAAAATACTATTAATTGCAGGATGTTATTGACACTATTTCAGGGACGAGCTGAATGTATGGAGTTGTTTTAGAGTGGTTCCACTAATTTATTTTGAGTACAGATATCCCAAATGCGGTCTTGTGTTCAGCCCTGCAGGAACTGATCCTGTCATCTTTTATGCATGAAACCACTCTGTTTATGTAGACAAAGTACTGAATGTCAGCATAGATAAATACTTTATGTGCGAAGCCACTTAGCGTAGCATAGTTTGAAATATCACCAGTACTCTAAAAGCTAGATGTTATAGTATCATTTCATCCAGCCAACACAATCCCGTCTCAGCCCTGTCCAGTACCCTGGTTATCACATCCACAGTACAGCGTTACTGGTAGCAGCTCCACCAGCATAGGATGGACCTAGGGAGGAAATGTCTGAATTTTTCTGGTAGCTCTTTCTGTTAATGAGGGGTTGAAGTATGTAATTGGGAGACTGTCACAGGGCAGCCTTGACTGGAGCATCCTCTGCAGCAGGCTGCAGCATGAAAAGCATGCCTTCCTTGGTTTCCCCTTTTAAACTTCCCACTATAGCCAGTTCAAGCTTTCTTACATGAATAATGCCATGCCTTGGACCAGTTTATCATCAAAATCCCACTGTAAATAGTCCAAAACATAGTCCATTTCCCACAACAGGTGGATATAATCCTTAAACCCCCACTCTTCCCATCAAACACCCTCCACCAGGGTCTCTGCTGGGAGTACTTCCATATCACACCCTTCAACCACAACTGGACTCCCTCAGTAATCTTCTGTCCCTGAATTGCCCTTCCAACTGGAGTACAACCCTGCTCTCCCCAGCCAGTTCTCGCACAGCCTCTCCTCTGGGAGGCCCTCCCTCACTCCCCCTGGCCCTCTCATTGTTCCTTTGGGTCCAGCTCTCTGGTGTGAACATTGCTGGGGAGAAGCTTCTCTCTTGCTCCCCCTTCCTTCAGCCTTCTCTAGCCCATGGCTCTAGCTGAGGGCCATCAGGCAACTCAGACTGCTGTTGCTCCTCCTGCCTTCCACCCGCTGGTCCTGACTCATGGATGCCAGCCAGCAAACCCTTCTTTCCCACTCCGCTGCTTTCAGCCTGCTTCACAGAACCACCTTCTGCTTCCTTCCAGGACTCCTCCAGTCTCTTGGTCTCTGGCAGCTCTCACCTGCCTGAACCAGTCTGCTCTAACTCACATTAAAACGACAGCTCCTCCCCAGCTCTTTTCTCCCCCTGATATTCTATAGCCCCCAAGTGCTGCCCTAGCCACTGAATTGATCAAATACCTGCTCTGACACAGGCGCGCTGGACCTACTTCATTTACTGAGGCCAGCCACCCTGTGACAGGAACCATTAACAGGTACCTGAATATGGAATCCCACATTTTCAGCAAACTGGCCTTTTCCCATCAACAAAATGTTTGGAAGTTCTGATGATTCCATCCAGATGTGTTGCTTACTAGAGTGATCTATGCCTTTGTAACCTCTACGATGGCTTGTTGGAAGCTGTTGTGTTTGGGGCTACCCTTAAAACACACTTGCAAATCATCACTGCTGTTGCAGCATGATTGCTCAAGGACCTTCACCTCTGTGCATTAGTGATACCACGCTCTGTCCAGGTTCTTATATCATGCCCATCACTATTGTGTTCCAGCACTCAATGTTGCAATAATTGCCTTTTATTCTTCAAGTATGCTTCAGTTATCATTAGTATTTAAAGTCTTAAGATAGTCCTTTTGAGCAGATGGAACCTGTCTCCTCCCCTCCATCAAATCAAGGAATAAAGACTAGCATGGTCTTTCAAAGAAAATGACGGGCAGATCTTTTTTATATCAGTTATTGTCATTTGCATGTATATATGCAAAACTAGTAACCACACCAAAATTTATGGCTGGCATTGAGATGTTCTAAATATACAATATGGACAGTGCAAATTTCATCCCCATGTACCTCAACTGCATGGAGAAGGGCAAGTAGTGAAACCACCATCATCTTCACCAGAAGCTTTAATAAAGGAAGGTAGCTTTATAATCTATTCAAAGCCCTGTCCGCAAAGACTGCCCAGGAAGGCAAAAATTCAGCACATTACTTACAGCTGCCTCATACTGGGATGAATTTTGGGGGTGCACTCACAGATTTCAGGACCCCCAAATTTTATCACTATCCCTGGCAGACTTTCCACTGTTGTGGGTTTTACGGATGGTAGCTGGAGGAAAACCAGGAAGTGAATTGGGCACTTTCCTTGTGTTTAGTACAGAAGTATTGTTTGGTTTGTTTTAAACTATTGTTTTAAGAACAGGTAATCATTGTCATTAAGACAGTAATGATTTGCTCTGGCTTTTTTTGGACCACAAATCTTGGTTGTGAATGAATGAATGTCACAGCAAAATAGCCACTATGCCTCATGGCCTCTGCAGCTGTCAGAAGGTAGTAAAGTCCTTCCCAAGGGTATTCTAGGAAACTGTATGAAGGTTATAAAACTGCCCATTTGTTTGTGCAAGGCCTAGCACAGGAAATGTTTATTAGGCAAAATCTCTCCTTGCTTGAGCTGGAGCCAGAGAGGCTGTATCAATAAGCCTTTTTCACAAATCATAAAAATAAAAAAATATGCCTATTTCCTTGTTTAAAATCTGCACTGGATTTTCAAGTCTGGAAGTTCTTTGTGTCCCATGTGAATTACTCATTAAAGTGAGACTGAGAACTTGCAGCGTGAAGACATTTCAGACAGTTTGTCAGACCATTTTCGGAGAATGCTCAGAGTGATAAATGGCCTCAAGGAAGGTAATAGCATTAACACTCAATCCTAGGTACCAGTGACCTCCTTTATTTCTCCAACACAGAGATCAATCCTGAAATCCATATTCAGTCAAAATAGCCATTGCCTGTTCATCATCAGCTAGTTATTGTTTAAATGAGATGGTGTCATTGATTACCCTAAAAACTTGTGCCCAGATCACAAACTGTAAAATTCACAAGGCCAAATTCAGTCCTGAAGTAAAATTCCTCTGAAGTCAGTGCGGTGTCTTGATAGTTGTGGTTGGTTTAGAAGTTCCTCTTGGAGCCTGAGACTGGTCTGTATCAGCTTGTAAATGGGCACGTGCATATACCAATGCTTTCAGACCTACACAAATGTCCAGAACCCCCCAATAAGCATAAAGAAAATTGTAGGAAAGATTTAGTCTGTGAATCCCTATGCCTCTTCTTCCTAAGAAGCTCGGAGTACCAATGAAGATTAGTCAGTCATATTTCAAGTGAATCAATTTCTCTAGAATGAAAGTGTGGCAATGGCAGATCAGCTGGTCTTGAAAATCTAAATAAAGCTGGATTTACACCAGGTACCTGGGGTAAAAGTGCTAAAATGCCATACTGAGTGAAATCCTGGAAAAACTTCCACTGATTTCAGTAGAGCCAGCATTTTACCCATGTACTGGAACCTAAAGCAGACACATGTTTGCAGTGTTGTTACAGCTGTGTTGGTCCCAGGTCATGAAAGACAAAGCAGGTGAGACCCTCTTTATTGGACCAACTTGTGTTAGCAGAAGATGTAAAAAAGAGTCTCTCTGGGGCAAATCTCTAGCTGAGTTGGGGCCCCTTTCCATGCCCAGTTACCACGACAGGGCCAGCCCCATCCAGACCCTAGCCTCTTAGTCCTTGCCGGGGCCCCCACTCTTCTGGCCCTTCTTCCTATGTTTACAAATGGGGGGCAGGAGAGAAGAAATTCCAACTCAGAGAACTAGCCCTTCCTGGCATCAGCAAAAAGGGAAATGGTCAGTGGCACCGCCTTACTTCGGGGGTGTCTGTGTAGCAGCTTTACTGGAGTCCTTCTGGCCAGACAGCCAGGTCAATCTCTCCCTCCAGGCTTGCCCCTGGGGTTTGTCAGACTCCATGCAGAGGGCGGGATGTCTCTGGGATGGGGTTTCCTCCTGCTGTTTCTGAAGCCACTCCTTTCTCATGGCTTCCCCCTTATTGACTGCAGCTTCCTCCTTTATAAAGCCTCCTCCTTCCCAGGCAGGGTTGGAGGGGCAGGGCTACCTTTAGCACACAGAACCTCCCTAGCCCCTTTCCTGCCAGTGTGGGGTTTATACACCCCATCACAGAAGATAAAAGCTTTGGTGTTTGAGAAAGCTCTCCTTCAGGACTGGGGAAGGAAACCAGAGTGTCTTAACTGAATACAAATTGAGACAGACTGTTAAACACAAGGGGTTTACATACGCTGCAGAAGACGACTTAATGAAGTGGGCAGTTAAAGGTTAGCAGGCAATGGGGTGTTACAAATTGTTATAGTGAGCCATAGAATCAGTGTCTGAGGCTGGGTCTACACTGATGGCAGCAAATTCGCCGCCATCACATCGATTGCTCTGGATCGACTGAGCGGTCTGTGTAGACGCGCTCAGTCGATCAAGCAAGCGACGCAGGAAAACCACCCTGGTAAGTGGCGTAGTGCTGCGCGAAGGAAGCGCTGTTCCCTTCGACGCAGCGCAGTGTGGACGCCGCACGGAGGAGACACTGCAAAGTCGACGGGAGATACGCAGGTGATTTACGTCACTTGCGTATCTCCTGTCGACTGCCGCCAAATCGCCAAGGTAAGTGTAGACCGGGGCTGAGTCCATGGTTTTTAATGTTCAGCAGAGTTCTGAATTTAAGTTCCCAGCCTCGTCTTTTGAAGGTGTTGCACAGGTTGGTTTTGAGAATGAGGACTAAGACGTCCGTTATGGAGGGATTGCTTTGTGAAAAGTGTTCACACAAAGTGACATGGTGTTTTTGTCTGTTGTTCGTCTATGTGAGTTTATTTGAGAACATAGTGACTGTCTGGTTTCACCTGGTCCCACATAATAGTTGCTGTGTTATTTGATGCATCATCGTGTGTTAACCCCTACGCTTAATCTGTCCCAACCTGTATTTAACTCAGGCTGGGTCTATACTGATGGCGGCAAATTTGCCGCCGTCAGTTCGATGTGTTTGGATCGACTGAGCGGTCTGTGTAGACCCACTCAGTCGATCCAGAAATCGACGTAGAAAAACCACCCCAGTAAGTGGCATAGCGCTGCATCGACAGGAACGCGGTTCCCTTCGGCGCAACGCAGTGTGGACTGCGCGCGGAAGAGATGCAGTGAAGTCAACAGGAGATATGCAAGTGATTTACGTCACTTGCGTATCTCCCATCGACTGCCGCCGAATCCGGAAGGTAAGTGTGGACCAGGCCTCTGTCACTCTGATTTCTTTTCCCAGGCCTGAAAAAGAGCTCCGTGAAGCTCTAAAGCATATACTATCTACCAATAGAAATTGATTCAATGAAAGATATTACCTCACCTATCTTGTCTTTCTTAAAGCAGGCAATCTAAGATTGCCTTCCACCTTAAATCCATTATCAGTTTTGGCACATGACTCAAACTAGAGGCCACTAAAATGTTGCTTGCTGCGCAATGACTTGCTCTGAAGACATCTTTGCTCCAAAAAAACTCAAAACCAGTCCAAAATTATCAGTATGCTCGCCAAACACATCCCCATATTAGTGTGCTTGATGGTGACTTTTGCTGACTTTTAAGAATTAATATACTAATGGACTATTTTATAGACTTTTTTTTTTCTACCCACTCTCTTTAAAGTTACCATTGAAATCTTCCTGATATAGAACCTTCAGAAACATGATCTTTTGACACAGACTTTCGACATCAGTCACTAAATCCACGAAACAATATGTTTTAGTAATTATTTCCTTTTTCAGACTGCTAGGCAGTGATTTCAAATGCTTCAATGACACTTACGGGGGAAAAGCAGTGATTGGAATGAGCAGTTTAAAATGTGCATTTATTTTTATTTCTTTTTTTATCATCAAGGGTATTGTAATACCTTTAGACCAAGTACATATAAGACAGCCTAATTATTGATGTTCAAAAATACATCCCACAACATTTTTGACAGCTATAACTTCAATTTGTTCAAGAGAAGTTACTTCATTTAATGACGTTCCAGAGCTTCTCACATTTCCAAACCATCCTTGTAAAATCGGTGCAGGATTTTAGTCCACTGAACTGAAACATTTATAAATAGTGTATTAAATTCCTTGACCAATTTTGTTGTAGGAAGTACCCAACAAATAAGAGGACATGAAAAACCTAAATGGGGTTCAGTACAACAACAAGGCCAAGAGCCATGGAGCCAAATCCTGGGTCCAGATTAAGTCCCCTTGTACTAACCCAGTGCACTACCATGGCTTAGCTAACCACAATATTTAAAAAAGGGGTAAATGGGATGAGCCAGGTTACTATAAGCCTGTCACTCGGACATCAGTCCCAGCAAGATAAGGGAGTGGCTGATCTGAGACTCTATTAATAAAGAATTTAAGGAGCATAATCAACATAGATTTATGGAAAATAGATTCTTTCAAACTAATTTAATATCTTTTTGATGAGATTGAGTTTGGTGATTGAGGTTATATGCTTAGACTTCTTTAAGCCATGTGACTTGGTACTGCATGACATCTTGATTTAAAAAAACAAAACAAAACTAGAAAGACATAAGTGTCAGCAGACTGAGTAATAGGCAGTCATGTCTAGTGATCACAGTAGTAGTCAGCCCTAGGGGCTAGGGTCCGAATGCCAGAGCCAGGGGTTGAGACAGAGTCAGAGCCAAGGATTGGAACCGAATTACTAGAAGTCAGGGAAGGCAGGAGCAGGGCTGTAACAGGATGGGAACAAGGCTCGGTGCAGGGCAGGATCTGGGCTGGAGCTGTGGAGAAGCAGGGCTTGGAAAGGCGAGCACAAGGAGGCAGAGAATCAGTGGGCTTGTGCACTGAGCAGCCAGTGAGCTGCTGCTAGATCTAAGAACCTGTCTGCTGCCTTCCTCAGCCAGGCAGGCAGCACGGTCCATCAGCAGCCTGGCAGACTGTTGGGGCATCAGAATTACCAACCAGGTGCAGCTCAGAGCCTTATTCCTGACACATGGCACATAGTAAGTGGATTAAATGTGGCTAACTGATGAGTCTCAGAATGTAATCGTAAATGGGAAATCATCATAGAATGGATGTGTTTCTAGTGGGGACCTGCAAGGATCAGTTCTTATGCTATTTAACATTTTTATTTAATGACCTGGAAGGAAAAAAAGACATCACTGCATGTTTCCAGATGACACACACATTAAGGGAGTGCTAAATAAGAAGAGGAGAGATCGCTGATACAGAGCGATTTGGATTGCGTGGTAAGCCGGCTGTGAGCAAACAATATGCCTTTTAATATGGCTAAAGATAGATGTATATATCTAGGAACAAAGAATGTAGGCCATGCTTAGAGAATGCAGGACTCTACCCTGGGAAGCAGTCACTATGAAAAAGATTTGTGGGTCATGGTGAATAATCAGCTGAACGTGCACTCCCAGTGTGGCGCTGTGGCCAAAAGAGCTAATGCAATCTTAGGATGCATAAATGGGGAATCTTGACTAAGGATAAAGAAGCATTATATTTGGAACTGGTGTGACTGCTGCTGGACTACTGTGCCCAGTTCCGGTGTCCACAATTCAAGAAGTATGTTGATAAATCGGAGAGGGTTCAGAGAAGAGCCATGATGGAAAGGTTTGAATACCTGCCTGATTGTGACAAACTCAAGGAGTTCAATCTATTTAGCTTGACAAAGAGAAGGTTAAGGAGTGACTCAATTACAATCTAGAAGTACCTACATCAGAAACAAATATTTTTAGAATGGGCTTTTCAGTCTCGCGGAGAGAAGTATGGCATGATCCAACAGCTGGAAGTTGAAGCTAGATAACTTCAGACAAGAAATAAGGTGTACACTTTTCACAGTGAAAGTAATTAACCATTGGAACAGTTTACCAAGAATACTCCAACACGGACAATTTTTTAATCAAAATTGGATTTTTTTCTAAGAGATACTCTCTAGGAATTATTTTGGGGAATTCCATGGCCTCTGTTGTAAAGGAGGTCAGACTAGATGATGATAAGAGTTACTTCTGGTCTTGGAAACTATGAATCTATGAACTCACCCTAGGTTTTACTGCAGGGTGCCTCAATGAATCTGTCTATGAGAGAGAATTCCCACTGCCTTACCATGGCTGTTACTCAATCCATTTGAGAATCTTCATCTTTCACCCAGTCAATCTGCAGTTTTTGGGACTACCCACCATGCTCATTATTGTCAGAGCAGTATTTCAAGTCTCCCTGCTCTCACCAAATAAACTAAAGCTAATCCTGGGAATGACCCCTGTTAAGTCACCAGATGATGGGTGTAGAAGGGTGGTACTATATTCACTTTTTATAGAGCCCTTTTCAGGTATTCTTTGATTTTGTGAGTGTACTTTTGAGGGTTTAATCAGTTGTATGAGGAAAATTGGAAGCTGAGGACTTTGGCCCATAAAGTGAATATTCCTTCAAAAGTCTGTTAAAATCTGCTAAAGGAATCTTAGGTAATGAACATATTTGCTCTCATGATTAAAGATCTAAAATGGTTTGTAGGACACTAGAAATTATTTGTTATGAAAATCTACTATAAGAAGTTTATCACTTAAAAAAGACAAGTGATGTTCCACTTTAGCTATGGTTCCCTTAATTAAAATCCACTAAAATCTTAACTCCTATGCTATAAATTGTTTCAATTCATTCAGTGATAACTTCCATTAAAATATCAAAGTTTTAAAAATTAGAGTAAAGGGGCAAATCCTCTATATTTTATATTTTTCATTATACACAGCCAGCTACAAATATATACTGTAATATCACTTTTCTGCTTCACACTTTAACTATTTAATCTTCATAGCAATCCTATAAGGAATCTAAACTGGTATTGCCATCTTTACTTTACAGATGGGAAGCAAAGACAGAGTTAGGGGACCGATTTACCAAGGTGCTGCACGTGGAAAGCTCCTCTTTTCTTCTGTAGAGTTATGAATGTTCATTGCTTCTGAAAACTCAAGCCCAGAGGCCCCAATTTAGCAAAGCATTTAAAAACATGTTGAATCTCATTGATTTTAATGGAACTTAAACCACATACTTAAAGTTAAATATGTACATACATGCTTTGCTGAATTGGGATGGTGTGTTGAACTGGGGCCTTATACATAGCTCAAAACCACAGCAGATGTTAGTCTCTGCCAGCATTAGAAGTCAAATTTCCCATTCCCCAGCATGTGCTCAGAGTGCTAGAATGTGCCTTTCAGTAAAGTGAAGATAATTTTAGCTATTATAAAAAAATACTTTTACTGGGGTAACAAATTAGAATAAGGATGACTGGACATGAAAGAAAAAGGTTTCATGACTGAGTTTAATGCCTCAGCTGTTTTCATTCCATGAGTAATTTACTGTTATTATAAAATCAAAGGGATGTCATGGTTTACAGAATGATTATTTTTCCTCTTCTAGTTTTAATGCTACAAGGAATGTATTTAATTATTTTTTTTATTGCTGAACTCTAGTGTCCATTTCTGTGTAATATCTACTGGTTTTTAAATCCACAAAGCCTTACTTAATGCCCCAGGGATGGATCAGTACCTCTTGAATTTTTTTTCCCACCCACCATATTAAAGTTCTATAATACCATGTCCCAGATCATATACAGAGTTACTTTCATCTCTGTTTTAGGTATAATTCAATTAATCTTAATTCAATGTGAATAAAATCCCCAGAATAATTGTTATTTACGTCCAGCAATTACTGTGAATCACAGTGTATCACACTTAGCCTCTACTGCTAAAACCCAGGAAAGAATAGCAATACTATGAGTGTGCACTGCTATAGTGCCTGCTGTCGGTGGGGTCCAAGTGCTTTACAGATGCTATTGAATCAAGACTTGCAACACTCTGAGAGAAGGGGGTGATGGGAGTGGGGGGACTGAAGTACCAATCAATGCAAGCAAAAGTGAAAGTATTGTTCATGGATAATCAATACAAAGATAAATTACTCAAGGTTTAAGGCTCTAATTAAGGACATTTGCATCCTTTGTGTCCTTGCATTATGCTTATGGAAACCTTATATTTTCACCAGAATCAAGAAAGATTAGGGTCGTGTTTCAGCAAAGCACTTAAGCATGTTTGTAAATCGATTCCCATTCAGCAAAGCACTTAAGGAAATGCTTAAGTGCTTTGATGTGTTGGGACTTAAATGACTTCCTCAAGGTCACAAAACAAGTCTGTGTCACCAGGAATGGATTCTAGTTCTCCTGATGGCCATCCCATGCTTTTACCACATGACCACCTTTCTCTGCAAGTGAGTAATGTTTCTATTTTTCCGGTATGATTTCTGTTTCGTAATAATGAACCCTGCATGTTGGCTAGATTATAATTAAGGGGATTATTGTACTTTTACATTAATACCCAGGAAATGCTTCTCTTACCTTGACTACTTGCTTAATTTTTGTGTCACAGCATACTGGACCAAAAAGTAATAAATATAATGTGACACAGCATGGCATAAAAGTAAAATGTGATTTTCAGAATCGTCACTAAGAGTATGATGGCCATATGCACTGAGAGCATGGGATGGACCCAAAAGAATTGTTTTCCTACACCATTTCAATTTCTAATATACTGAGTTACTTCAGAAAAGAGACAGTAAATACAGTTCTTAGCACAATTTTTTGCAGCAGGCTTTCTTAAACTGAATTAAGTTATGACCCATCATGTACCATATGTAGTAAAATAACCATCCAGTTAGAGAGACAATCTGCTCCCTTTTTGCTCAACTCTAACTAAATCAATTTGTGGGTCGGCCGACAAGCTTCTAACTAGAATATTGGGAAAGAAAGACATGAAGAAAATGTATAAGATTAGATTGCGTTATTATACTGAAATATTATACTGATAAATCAAACAGAAGAATACTGGTAATGTTTCATTGCTGACCCACTTCTTTCAGTACACACTGTTTTAAGTGGGGTAAAGAACTTGTACTTCTGAATTTTAAAAAGTTAGATCTTTTTCATCAGATATGCTTTGTCAGAACAGGGCCTATTTAACTATAAGCATGAGAGTATTCAGTGGAAATTCTCAGGTCAAGCACATGCCAAAGTGCTTTGCCAAATAAGGACCACAGTCTTCTGGGTATTTTTTAAAATTTTGCTTTGGTAATGTGCCTCACATTGCATATGTTAAGGAATGGGGTAATGGATTTCTTTTACTGTGAGTGCAGAATTCCTGGTAATAATTGCCAGCCAAAACAAGTGCACCATATTAATGAGAACATGTGGAAGTAGTGGTGTTTGTGTCTTTAAATGCCTATCACAGATTAAATTGACTAAAACTCAAAAACAAAACAAACCCACCCCCTCCTCCAAAATGTCATTGCTGTTTCATGCAACAGTAACTTGTTCCCCCTATCTCCAATTTTTTATAAAACTGGTCAGTTTTTGTTCATCAAATGTGCTATTAGACAAATATTTTCACTAGTCAAATAATTTAGAGGATAATTTGTTTTCTCAGTGTTTAGCCAGCTGAGCAAATACTACAAGTCAAATAAAACATATGATGACTAATATTTGCTGAAAAACTTACTTGAATCTTTTTCAACTAGCTCTAATTATTTATACTAATGCTAATATTAATGATCCAATGGGAGCATTTAAACAGTGACTTCTTAGGTAGTTAAATAGTACATGATGCACATTGCTATGTACTTCCAGTTAAATAATGCCTTCCATGTTGCTTGATTGATAAGAATAGGAGGAAAATAATTTATAGGAGTCTTGGAACCCATTTGTTTCAAATAATTCTTCAGGATCTGATCTGACTTCCCCATGGAAAAACTTTCATTCACTTCAAGAGAAGCTGATTTGGGCCCTCTATTTACCATTTTAAAGAACTAATGACTGTTGAGTTAAAACATATGGAGGTTAATCAGGATAGAAGATGACTGAAGCAACTGATATGAAAAGACACTTAGATTTGCTTCTGGAGAAGGACCAATGAGAAAAGCAGGAAGGTAGGATTCAGATAGGCACAAAGATAGGCATGTTGGGCTGGAAGGCCTTTCTACTTTCTCAGTCCAATTTTTTCAGCTGATCTGAACACAGGTGCTAATTTTGTGTACACAACTGATTGCTCCCACAAAACACAGCTGGCTGACTTTCACATGCAAGTGGATGTGTGTGCAAAACAGGATTTAAGTTCACTTTGTATCGCTCAGTCATTTATGCAGGCAAGAATGGGTGCACAAAATCAGATGCGAGGGCTGAAAATCAGACAGCGCAAAATAATATGGAAGAGTTAAAGGAGAGGTCTTCAATCTAGAGAGATCATGGGTCTCTAATGAGAGTTAAGCCATTGACTTGAATGGGGCCAAGATTTCACTCATAAATGTATCAACATAGTCTTCAAGTAGGAAATTCTGATGTGCGCAGAGTGTGAGACAGCAGGCCAGACAGCAGCAGGAGGGTCATAATACTTCTGTACAGGCGTAGATACCTGTCCTTTCCTGGTTCCTCTGCGGCCAGTCCCCGATCTAATCCAGTAATCGGTAACTTCAGAATAATCTCTAAAATCTAACCTCTAAATATTCATTAAATTAAAACCAATATCTATCTCTAATAAAAGGACAGATAAAATGATAGCCAGTGGGCCAGTAGTATTAATGACTAACGCCCACAATTAAAATTTGGATATGGAGCATAGAACGGAGATATATAAACCCTGGAAGTTTCTGGGCCTTGTTCCCTGCAGACTGAGCAGGGGTCACTACAGGTTAATTAGGAGCACCTGGGACCAATTAAGGCCCAGCTAGAGTCCTGATAAAAACCCCTGTTCCAGCCAGATGAGGGAAAAAGTAAGGAGAACTGGCAGTAATGTGGGAGGAGTATTGCAATCAACCACAGGAACCAGACCAGAGCCACAAGAAAGGTACAAAAGAACAGAGAGGCGGAAATAGCCCAGGGGAAAGAAGTGCAGTTGCGAGCAGTGTCAGCAGCACGTAACTGTTGTTCATAAGGCCCCTGGACTGGGGCCTGGAGTAGAGGGCGGGCCTGGGTCCCTTCCCCTTCCCCCCCACTGTGCACTACTGCTGCACCGATGCCGAGAGACAGGGGCATCAGGTGGTTCCCTGACCCATCACATGAGAGAAAAGCATGGGATCCACCATAGCAGAGCAGGCAATTTGTCAGAGAGAGAGAGAGAGAGAGAAAATGGCACCAAGAAGATAGCTGGGCAGCATGATGGATCATTAGGAAGCCAAAAGTGATGATATGAGCCTGGCAGCAGTGCCAGGAAAGAGAGCTTCTATTGTCAGGCGTCTGCACTATCAACTATATGAGTGATTGAAAAATGCCAGTATGGCAGTGATGCCATGTGGTTTGCCATGTGAATTCAGAGATTAGATTGGCAAAAGGATGGGCAATCTGAGGTTTGGTTCAGAGTTGCTGACACAATTCACAATCTGTAATTTCCCAACCTATTGTTTTGCATAAAATGTTGTTCGGAGTGTAAAATTTATGGTAGATAATGAAATCCAGACTAATAGCCTGATGTGAAAGACAGGATGAAGATCAGTGATCCTTTTAAATTATTAATACTGCTTGGCATTTTCTGCTATTACATGAATTTCTAATGAGCAGTTGTCTGATGTGCTGTACTCTCACTGGGCTTCACTCTGCAAGACCTCTCAGGCCTTTATCCAGCAAAGCCTTTAAGCACATGCTTATCTTTAAGCATATAGCAGGCCTTATTGAAGTCAGTGGAACAACTCACATGCTTAAGTGCTATATTAGGGCCAAGCGCTTAGAACGTGTCAGGACAGAACCCACTTTTCTTTACTTTACATTTGATATAGGAAAAATAAGTGAATTTTCATATCCATTTTTTTTAAAATACAGCAAATCAGAGCACCTCTTTTTATATAATACTGTGGTCGACTCATGGTTGGCGGGGTGTAATAGGACAGAGGAGACAAAGTTTCCCTTGGCACAGCCATGGCCGACCTGACGCCGGACACCTGGGCCGTGGTGTCCTTGTCTCTTTCCCTCCCTGCTGGGGGTAGGCTTCCGTACGTGTGTGTGTGTGTGTGTGTAAGTAAAAGAAGAATCTTATATGAAATAAAAATCTTAAGTGAACCAAACGGTACCATAGAATCTCTATGGAGAGTAATTCCATGCTTGAATAATAAGAATATAGCAGTAGGGATATATTACTGAGCACCTGACCAGGATGATGGTAGTGACTGTGAAATGCTCAGGAAGATTAGAGAGGCTATATAAATAAAAAACTCAATAATAATGGGAGATTTCAACTATCCCCATATTGACTGGGTACATGTCACATCAGGATGGGATGCAGAGATAAAGTTTCTTGACACCTTAAATGACTGCTTCTTGGAGCAGCTACTCCTGGAACCCCCAAAATGACCAGCAATTCTAGGTTTAGTCCTTAGTGGAGCATAGGATCTAGTCCAAAGGATGAATATAGTTGAAATGCTTGGTAATAGTGAACATAACATAATAAAATTTAACATCTCTGTGGGGCGGAGGGGAATGACAGCCCACCACAGTAACATTTAATTTCAGAAAGGAGAAACTATACTAAAAGGAGGAAGTTAGTTAAACAGAAATTAAAGCTACAGTGCCAAAAGTGAAATCTCTGCAAGCTGCATGGAAACTTTTTAAGGACATCGTAATAGAGGCTCAATTTAAATGTATGCTGCAAATTAAAAAACACAGTAAGAGGACCAAAAAACTGGCACCATGGCTAACCAACAAAGTAAAAGAAGCAGTTAGAGGGGAAAAAAGCATCTTTTAAAAAGTGGAAGTTACATTCCATTGAGGTGCAAAAGAAAGGAGCATAAACTCTGGCAAGTGAAGTATAAAAATATAATTAGGAAGGCCAAAAAAGAATTTGAAGAATACCTGGCCAAAGACTCAAAAAGTAACAGCAAAATAATTAAGCACATCAGAAGCAGGATGTCTGCTAAACAACCAGTGGGGCCACTGGATGGTCAAGATGCTAAAGAAGCACTCAAGGAAGATAAGGCTATTGTGGACAAACTAAAATTCTTTGCATCAGTCTTCACAGTTCAGGATGTGAGGGAGATTCCGAAACCTGAGCCATTCGTTTTAGGTGACAAATCTTAGGAGCTGTCCCAGATTAGATGTCAATAGAGGAGGTTTTGGAACAAATTGATAAATTAAATAGTAATAAGTCACCTGGACCAGATGGTATCCACCCAAGAGTTCTGAAGGCACTCAAATGTGAAATTGCAGAAGTACTAACTGAGGTACGTAACCTGTCATTTAAATCAGCTTCTGTAAAAGACAACTGGAGCATAGCTAATGTGATGCCAATTTTTAAAAGACTATAGAGGCGATCCCAGCAATTACATGTGGTAAGCCTAATTTCAGTACCAAGCAAATTGGTCGAAACGATAGTAACAGAATTATCAGACACATAGATGTATACAATTTGTTGGGGAAGTGTCAACGTGGCTTTTGTATCATGCCTCACCAATCTATTAGTGGTCTTTGAGGGGGTCAACAAGCATGTGCAAAAGGGTGATCCAGTGTACTTAGATTTTCAGAAAGCCTTTGATAAGGTCCCTCATGAAAGGCTTTTAAGCAAAGTAAGAAGTCATGGGATAAGAGGGAAGGTCCTCTCCTGGTTAAAAGACAGGAAACAAAGGATAGGAATAAATGGTTAGTTTTCAGAATGGAGAGAGGTAAATAATGGTGTCCCACAGGAGGGCTGTACTGGTACCGGTACTGTTCAACATATTCATAAATGATCTGGAGACAGGGGTAAACAGTGAGGTGAGAAATTTTGCAGATGATACAAAACTAATCAAGATATTAAGTCCAAAGCAGGTTGCAAAGAATTAGAAAGGGATTCACAAAACTGGGTGACTGGGCAACAAAATGGCAGATGAAATTCTATGTTGACACACTGGAAAACATAAACCCAAGTACACATATAAAATGATGACATCTAAATTAGCTGTAACCAGTCAAGAGAGAGATCTTAGAGTCATTGTGGATAATACTCTGAAACCATCTTCTTAACATGCAGAGGCAGTCAAAAAAGCTAACAGAATGTTGGGAATCATTAGGAAAGGAATAGATAAGACAGAAATATCATATTGCCTCTTTATACATTTATGGTACGCCCACATCTTGAATACTGCATGTAGATCTGGTTGCCCCATCTTAACAAAGATATATTGGAATTGAAAAAGGTGCAGAAAAGGATAACTAAAATGATTAGGGATCTGGAAAAGCTTTCATATGAAGAGAAATTAATAAGACTGGGACTTTTCAGCTTGGAAAAGAGACAACTTTTGATTGATGACTGTGGAGAAAGTAAATAAGGAAGTATTATTTACACCTTTTTATAGCACAAGCACTAGGGGTCACCAGATGAAATTAACAGGCAGCAGGTTTCAAACGAAGAAAATATTTCTTCACTCAACCCACAGTCAACCTGTGGAACTCCTTGCCAGAGGATGTTGTGAAAGCGAAGATTATAACAGGTTCAAAAGAGAACTAGTCAAATTCACAGAGGATAGGTCCATCAGTGGCTATTAGCCAGGATAGGCAAGGATTGCTGTTTGCCAGAGACTGGGAAAGGCTGAGAGGCTGGATCACTTGATGATTACCTGTTCTATTCATACCCTCGGAAGCACCTAGGATAGGCCACTTTTGGAAGAGAAGAGGCTGAGCTAGATGGACCATTCGTCTGACCCAGTATGGCTGTTCTTATGCCATGCATGTGCCTGGGTAACTGAAGAGGCATTGCTGATGACCCTGGGAAGCTGAGTAGCAGATACTGCTTTCTCAGCCACCCTAGAACCTGCATGATGCATATAAAAGCTCAGCGTTCTCCACCTCCTGCTGCCTGGCTGCTCCTCTCCAGCACTCCACCCACATCTCCAGAGGTCCTCGTCACCGCTTGGTGGCTCCTCCTCTCCTCCCTTCTCTCCCCGCCCGCTCCTGCTGCAGCTCGCCACATCCCTCCTCTCTCCCATCCCCCCTCTTCTTTCAATCTCCCAAGCCACTCAACTCAAAACGAGCTTTTACAAATTGCTGCTGATATTGTGAAATCACAATCATTCAGAAAGTTCAGGAGGATGGATTTTTTACTGTTCTTGTTGATGCAGCACACAGTTTTAAACAATAAGGAATGACAGTCTTTGTGAGATACATAGAAAAACTGGAAATAAAGGAATGAGTTCTAGGATTTGTTGATTGCTCTCAGAGGGGGGATGCTGACGCTATCTATCACAATATGAAGCACTTCTTATAAGCAGCGGGTATTACAAACTTGCCCGACGTAGCACAGTGTTATGATGGGGCCACTGTTATGTAATGTATGTATGTGGAGTACAGCAAAAAATTCTGCAAGATGACCCCACTGCTATATATATATATATATATATATATATATATATATATATATATGTATATATGTATGTATATATATAGACACTGCATGGTTCATAAATTGAATTTAGTTTTAGTTGAGGCCTGCAAAGTAAACCAGACAGCAACAGGATTTTTTTTACACTCTAGAGGGCTTGTTTACCTTCTTTTCACAGCCTGGCATTTACCATGCTTACTTAGAGGCCCAGAAGATGCTTGGAGTGAAACTGGAATTGTGTAGTTTACACAAGGTGGGCATACAGGTGGAAAAATGTATCTGCTGTTAAAAATCTCCATGAGAGCACTTCTCAGCCGCTTGTTGGGACTATCCAAGCCTCCCTACTGAAGATTTATTGAAATATCCAGTTTGTTGAAGAATGTGTAAAAATAGATTTTTGTGTGTACTTAATCGTTTTTTATCATGTTCATAGTAGCACACAAAGCTCTGAAAGCACAAGACACAACACTTTCTCAGATCTGCAAGGTATTACAGAGAACTGTCAATTAGCAAGTATTGTGAATCAGCATTAAGTGGGATGCTGTTTGGGAGGAAGCCCAAAAATTCTGTGAGCTGTCTGGCATCCCGGTTACCCCTGTCCTCTGGTGCAGATGAAGAGCATACTCACCAACCACCTGTGGAAAAAACCAGCCTTCCTTGTCTGTTGAGTTATTACAATCACATTCAGACAATGAGAATAGCAGCCAGATAAAAATGGGTGCTGAAGAAAACTGGGGCAGGAAGCTGCATTTTCCTGTGTTAGAAATACTGTTAGGTGAATATAATCACAGGTTTTCATCCCAGTCAGTGGAAATAGCTAAAAGTATAGAGGCAGTGCTAACATGATTCAGAGAGCATTCATGGACTGCTCTATAAATATGCAAGTGTCCTTTCAGTCAATTCAAAACTTGCTCACACAGAGATGAATTTGATTAAAATGGGTTTGCCAGATATCACTCTGGAGAGTCTAAAGGCAATTGCCTGAACAACATTTTATCGAAATTTTTCAAAACTTTTAAAATTGGCACTTACCTGTTGGCACAACTACATGAGAGGTCATTTTCTGCCATGCAGTGTGTACAAAACTGGATGTGATCCACAATGGGTCAAGCAAGACTCTCAGCTTTATGTTTACTGCACATTGAAAGTGATCTTACCAGACACATTAACTTTCTGTAGATCATTGATGCCTATGATGCGAAGTCCGGCTACTGGATTTTACTTCACTGATGCTTAAAGTAAGACTGCAGTTAGTTTTATTTTTATTATTGCTAGTAGTAATATATTATTTGCACCTGGCTGCCTTATGAAACACAATGACTGCTGCTTATTAGACAAACATAATGTCGTCATGTATATGCATCTGAATGTTTACATGTGAAGCAATACAGGCAATTATTTTGAATTGGTGTAAACTGGTTGATATAAGCTTGTGGATAAATGGGGTATACTGTAGGAAATGTTAACAGATATTTTAACCCTACTGTAATGTTTAAGAGCAGCTTACACATTAATAGTGAGTGCTATTAAACCATATTGCCTAACAGCATTTAACATGACTTCTTGGTGAGTGATGTTACGGCCTTTTGTACCATATATTATTATACAATACAATTCTTAAAAAGATGCAGGGAATGCACCTGGTTTACAGCATTTATTTTTTTCCATAATTCTGATGTATAGGCTCACTACAAACTGAACAGTGGCATGTGTGTGGTGGTGTGGATATATCTCCCTTCTATCCTTGATACACTCCATGCTGCTGCTGCTGCCATTTCTAATCCATGATCTTCAGTGATTCCCAGATCCCTCATGCCACCAACACCATCTGACTCTTCACTGATCACTTAGTGTTAAGCAAATGTTTTTTCTTCCTTTTATTTTAGAGCCAATTTGTGATAGCATTTTTTAGAATCATGTTGATCAAAAACAACTCGTTTTGCATACATACACTTTTTTTATCAGCTGGTACTTCTATGAGACAGATTAGGAGCAGAGCAAAGCTGCAGTGACTGCAACAGGATAAAACAACAGGGAGGAAAGGGGGACTGTGTTACTAAGATCTCAGGCTTTTGTTGGTGTGTTCCCCAGTGGGTTTTGTTTTGCTTTTCTGCCTCTTTCAATGATTTTAAAGCACATTTTCAATGGGGTCTGTGTGTTTCTTGGGAAAATGGACCCTCAGAGAAAGAGAGAATACATGTGGGAAGGGTGGGATAGGATTAGGAGAATAAACACATGAAGTAAGGCCTGGTCTACACTTCCCTTGAAATTTGGCAACAGTCAATGAGAGTCACGCAAGCTACACAGAGCAGCTTGCGTAACTCCCTTTGACTTTGTAACTCCTCTTCTATAGGGCATCTTCCCTGCACTGCACCAACGGGAAATGTATTCTCATCGACGCAACACTATGCCACGTGAGGGGGTGGTTTTAATGCCTCAATTTCCCAATCGACTGAGCGGGTCTTCACTGACCACTCAATCGATCTGGATAGATTGATCTGACGATGGCAAATTTGCTGCCGTCAGTGAAGACATACCCTAAGAAAAAGTAATTGATTTATTTCCTAATAGGGACTTATGACCACTTGCTGCTGCTTCTGTGATTGCTAAAATATAGCATCATCACCTATCTCTCTGTGAGTAGAAAACAAACTTTAACGAGAGACTGAGACCAGTTCACTTTCTCTCCTTCTTTGGAATTTGTACCACTTAATTGGTAATCGTTTATGGCTTTGAATGCCTCTGCTCTTTTGGTTGATGTCTGGCTTCTATACCTGGCCTAGCTGTGGGACTCCTGCTGCTGCTTTACTGATGCTGGAGCAACTCGGCTAAGGGCAGGGTGACCCGATGGCAACAGTAAAATATTGGGACATATGGGGGAGGGGTGATATACCATATCATACATAAAAACCATCGGTATTAATAGTAATGGTATATGGATAACCTCAACAATTACAATATAACATCGCTAACACAATATACTGTAGACATAAATTGATAGTTAACCCCTTATATTAATTAAAAACCAGTTTGGTCTTAATATCCTTATTATCTCTGTGGCGGATTGCCAGAGGCCCCCTGTCTCTCTGGGCGGTCCCTCCCCATCTGGAACAAACAGGACTCACAGGATTCACCCATGCAATCACCCGTGCTCGTTTATTTACAGTGTACAGATGTGAATCCCACTCCCTAACCAGGCCCACTTTGCCCCAAGGCTTTGGGCTGCTGCTCATACGTCCTTGGCCAGGAGGCCAACTGAGTAGCAGGGCTCCCTCCGTCTTGCCTGGCCATGCCTCCCTTAGGTGTCTTCCTAGCTGGCTTATATAGCCCCCCCACAGCTAGGGAAACAGCTGTTCCCCTTGCCTCATTAGGCAAGGCTCTTGCATGCTCTAATCAGCACCTTCAGCTGTTGCTCTCCTCTGCTGTCTGGGGCCCTGCTGGCCCACTTTACCGCAGCCCAGACAGCTGGGTTGGAGGTGGCAGAGGCACCGTGGGGGCTAATCACCCTCTACTCGGCCACAATCTCATTTTTTATTTGATCACTCACCAAGGCATAATTACACATTAAAACTCTGCTAAAATGGTAATTAATGCTAAGTAGTTACAATCCATATTCAAACATGCAGATTTGTTTGTACATTAAACAAATAACACGGGTAAAAGGTGCCTTTTTTATTCAGTCAGTAAATCAATTTTACAATTTGCATACCTGTCAGAGGTGCCAGCAGTCAGTCGCATGCCTCTTTGATGACTTTATTATAGTCATGACTCACTTCTGGGCAATCGCAAAGCTGTAGAAGTCTTTGCAACTCATCTGGAAATTCATTTTGACAAGGGTTTCATGCCGCACCGAATCTATGCTGCTTCAATTCCAGATATCACCCCTGATTTAAAATGCATGCTCTGTGTATGCGTTGCTGTCTGTTTTACTGAGCATATACGACACCAGCTTTGTCTCAGCACTTGAAACCAGAGTTCCCCAGCTGAGTATTTGCCAGGCTCCAACTTGGAGTTGACATCTTTGTACTCATACTTCGTATTCATCACAGAGATGATCAAGGTCTACTGTTTTCTGTAGGTTTACAGCTGTCACAGCCACAGATAGATTCCTGTATTCAAATTAACTTTGATGTTTAAGCACTGGGTATTGAACAAGTAACCAGTTGCCAAAAAATCAAACCATTTCTCCAGATATTGGACCCACACAACATAAAATTTCATGAAATCTTTCCGGAGGCATCTGGCAGCAGACAGGTAGCATTTCAAGTAATGCATTTTCAATTTTAGAGTCGAAGAATTTGTCATTCTTCTGTTACTGAAGTTTATTCATTATGGCATATACTTCACATGCCATCACGCTCTCATTTTGCAAAGAGAGCACAGTATAGCTGAAGACTTTCAAGACATGCTGGAGGAAAAACAGATGAACCTCAACTTTGCTAGGCCCCACCTTCTTCACCTTTTTCCACGTTGGAGAACAACATCCATTGAGATTTTGGACACTCGTTGCTGCCTGGAGAAACTAAGTAGTTCTTAACAGCCTATGTCATATTTACAAGCCTGTTTACAGCTGGGAAAAGACTCAACTAGCGTGTTGGAACATGGTGCAGTAAAGTGGCTTACTCCATATCCACAACGTCAAACATATCCTTCAGTGCTGCTACTCTCTTAGCAGAACTGCGGGAATGATTGAACGTCTTAATCAGAGGCCCGGTCTACACTCACCTTTGCGATTCAGCAGCAGCTGTCAGGAGATATGCAAGTGATGTAAACCACTTGAGTATCTCCCATCAACTTTGCAGCGTCTCCTCCGCGCGGCGTCCACACTGCGCTGCGTCAAAGGGAACAGCGCTCCCTTCGACGCAGCGCTACTCCACTTACGTGGGTGGTTTTCCTGCGTCGCTTCCTGGATTGACTGAGCGCGTCTACACAGACCAGTCAGTCGATCCAGAGCAATCGATGTGACGGCAGCGAATTTGCCACGGTCAGTGTAGACCCAGCCTGAGTCTCAATGTCTACTTGCAGGGTATTACTAGCATGTTTCAGGGTGTTTGTGCACAACGGGAGCCAGGCAGTTTGCAGGTAAATTCTGGGACACTGATTGTCGCTTCCCATTATTCATGTTTACATTATCAGCGCAGTAGGAAGACACTTTGTTCAGGTCTAGTTTGTGTGTTACAAGTTTTTCAAGTGATATGTTGCTTCTTGCCTCCTGCCGTCTCTTTGCTCTGCTCATAGAAGTTGAACAGTTTATCTTGGACCCTGTGTTCAGGTTTCCAGTATCTCAATGATAAGGGGTAAGTTTTCACATTGCCCTTTGTGGCAAACTGCCAGCCTCCCCCTGGTGGGTCTCATGCTTCATCTCTGCTTGTGGGCTAGGGCGCCCCCAGTTACCTGGTCTCCCCTGGCTTTAGAGGAGCTCTGTCTCCTGGCCTGGGAGAGAACCTTCTCTTGCAGCTGCCCCACACCTTCTGGCAGCTTCCCCTACATTTGTGTCCTCCCCCCTCCTTCAGGGAAGGCAGGGTTTAAATATCCTAGTCCCGCCCTTTCTTGGGTCCCAGTGCCTTTAATTGCCCTGCTGTGCTTTCTCTTCTGCCTGCAAGGCAGAGGGTTTTTAACCCTTTTGGGCCCTCACACCAGCCACAGCACACCTTTTTAAAGCCATCCGGCCTGACTTTATCACACCTTGTTAGAGGCCTCTGTGGCAATTGAGAAATAGGAAGTGTCTGGCTTCCTGAGGTCTTTTAAAAATTTTGTTGAGAATGGCAACAGCAAATTTTTTTATCAGTGCCTCCGCTTTAGTTCAGCCACAGCTGATGTGCTTCACAGTCATTGCATCTGGACAAAATGTTTAAGTTCACAGTCACACGAGTGAGAGGAATGTGGATGGACTAGTGTGTGGTACACTTGAATTAGCTCAGCAGCAAAAACCTAGTTATTGAAGGATTCATTTGGTATGCTGAAAAAATTCAAGACCAGGGTATTGCTCTTGTGAGTCGTGGTGGTTTTGTTCATGATTTTTTGAATCAGCATGATGCTTACATCGGACTCACTGCCACAGGAAATGCAAAATTCTTTCTTGCATGCTTTTGAATCACACTCGTAAGATTTCCGAACCCAGGTATAAGTATTTCCCCGTTCTGTCCTATATCTGCACTGTCTTTTTTGTTTCACTTGCCATTGCCATGTCGAGGTTTTTGACTGAAGATGGTTAGCTAGCAACTGAAAAGAACCACATGCTCTCTGTATGCATAAGCATGTTATTACGCACCCACCATAGATTGTGTTACGGTATGCACTATGGTTCAGAACTGTAATGTAAACTACATATCCCTACTGTGAATTGTTACACCAGAAAACTACCCCAAAAAAACCAAAATTCCCAGCAGATAATATGGAGCACAATTGGGTAAGGGTTTAAGAAATAGGACAGCCCAAATCGACTAATTTTCTATTTCACTAACAATATTTAAATTTTACCTGAATATCGGGACAAATGGCATCCAGATCATACATCAATCAGGACATGATACAAAGGGTTAAATATTGGGATAGTAAAATTTTATTGGGACATCTGGTCACCTTCGAGAGGGCGCATGAGATGGGAGGCAGGGCCCCATCAGTTTTAAAAATGGCTGTTTTTCACTGGCTGGCACAACTGTGGGACTTCTCCTGAAGTGCTGATGCTGGAGCACCGCAGCTAAGAGGTGCTGAAACTTGGGGGAGGTCATTTTTAAAAGAGGGAGGACTTTTGGAAAGCTTGCCTGTCTCACCAACAGACATTGATTTAATAAAAGATATTACCTGGCTCCCCTTCATGGGTGGTGGATATAATAGTCCAGGGGGCACCACCTTGTCTCCCTAAAAGGATATAAGTCATATACAATTCACACCTTATTCCTGTGTGAAACAAGAAATAATTGAAATAATAGTTGTTGGATTCCTCTATGAACTACACTGTACCGTAAATACAGTTCAATTATGGCCTTACATGCACAACCTGTTCAGTAAACAGTTAAGAGTCCCTTCATTTGTTTTCCAGATAAGGGAAATGGAAAGTAAAATTTAAAGGAAGAAGCATGGCTTGATGTTGAAAGCAGAGCTAGGAATGTGAAGATCGGTTTTTTTTTTAATTAATGTCTGACTTCCAATGTGACATTGGACCACCCCGTCATTGACAACTTGATCTCAAGAGGAGTCTTTCCATTGATTTAAAAAGACAACAGATAGGGACTTAATCAGTTTCTCCTCCTCAGTTTCTCCATCTGAAAATCAGGAATAATAATACTTGCCTGCCTCAGAGGAGTATTGTGTACTTAATTCATTATTTTTGATTAGGTGCTTTGAGGTCATCAGATAGAAAGTGCTTTAGAAGTGCTAAGTGTGTTTACAATTCAAAAACCTTATGCTTCATTCATGTGTGCACTGTGTGCACTCCTCCTGGATCACAGGAGATTGGAACTTTATTGGACTTCTCCCAATGTATGATGCTGGATTGACTTGCCAGAAATGGGGTGGGAGGGAAGGCGCAGGGCCCCACTGGACCTGCCCCCATCACTTTTCAAAGTGGGAGGCAGGAGAGCTAGACAAGATGCCTGCCACCAGGCCAGCCTTATGCCCTGTGCAGTGGGTGGGACGTTCCTTCCCATCCAAGCCACTGCAGGGCTGGATCACTCAGGGCAGGCACCACTGTTCTCAGGGCCGCGGTCAGCTAAGCGGGGCCAGCTGGCTGAGCAATAAATGGCCAGGAAGAATGGATCTCCTCTCCACTTGGCCCAGAGCCCTTCAGAGCATTCCCACCAGATAAGCAGCAGGCCAGCAATTAGGCGTACCTAGGGGCAACAAATGCTCCCCCCAATTTTTGATACTTGTTGAAGTTCCGCGACATGGGGAGTGCTCAGCTGGGGAAGTGGGGGGGAGGGCCTTAACGGAGGGGGATGTGTGGAGGAGAGGAGGAGGGCCGAGTGGTGGGAAGGATGCGGTGAGCAGTGGTAGGGGGGCCGAGCGAGGAGCAGTGGGGGAAGGGAAGGAGTGACACACACAGTGGGTGGGGTCTTGGGACAGGGCCTGAAGTGTGGGCAGGGTCATGGGCAGAAGAAGTGGGCCAGGAGGCTAGCCTCTCCAAGGAGAAGCTTCACTGGAAAATTGGATTATGATAAAAAGTGAGTTATCAAGCAATATAAATGCCTAAGCATGAGCATAAACAGGGAGCCTAAGCTTTCCTTTACCTGAACATGAGCATTTTGAAAATTTGATATTAGTGGTGGGTAAAAGTCCAAAATGAGGGAGCAATGTAAATGTTTGTGGGTTTTTTTTGAACTAAGATGAAGCTCTTCCTAATGTTCATGTGATGAATCATGTAAACCTCCATGTTCCCTTAATGCCATTTTTCACATTCATATTTACAATATTTTGCATTAACTCAAAGGGTTAAACTGCACACAAGGCCCTGGAAAATGCTATTGGAAGCCAGGATGAGACCTTGTGCTTGTGGGCAGGCTACTGGTGTCAGGGAATTCAACCATAGCTGCACAACACAAAGGCCCCCAAGGTTACCGAGCAGGTGGTGATAGAACCACTCCCCGGTCTGGATGATCCCGAAAACATCGCAAACACGTGGTGCAAGTTCTGTTGTTTTTGCTAGCTCTGTCTCAACTGTTCATCTTCTGATAACTGAGTCACAATGCAGAGTAAAGCCTGGTTGCTCAGTCTCCTTTTCCCAGACTGGTTACAAGCACAATATTTCATCAGATGTATGCTTGTAGCTAGTGTCAGAACATAACTGTGCCTGCCAGTCTTCTGATTATTTGCTATTTTGTTATATCAAGGGTTATATAGAGTTTGTGACTATCATAGGAATAAAGAAAAAGTTCTTAGTATCCCATGTTGCTAAAGATGTTGTGTCTTGGGTTACCACCAGAGGCAGAAGGGCTTTAAATGGCCAATCAGCACATATTCTCTTTGTTTTTCATTTAGTATTTTCTTCTTTGTGGTTTTTCTTCCTAATGGGATGAACCAAGAGCAGAAGATTTTGTCTTCTTGTTTGCCACTACTGCAATCGTGGATTCAGATGGCTCAGACTCACTGTCTTGGATATACTGTATGAAAGTCTTGCACCACTTGCAAAAACAAATGTTTACACTGGGTGGATGAAAAGTAAAAAATGTGCCGTTTTGGACACCCCCAACTCTTCTTCCCCCACCCCCAATGACTGAAGGGTAGTTTTTCAGAAGTCAGACTTCTTTCCAGATGGCTTAAAACCTCTACTAGGGCCATATGTGAGGAGGCTACATAACCGGGTAACAAGGGACTATTTAGTTTAAACTTAATAGGAGAAAAAAATCAAACCTTTGTAGCTAAAATAAGAAATGTTGTCAAACAGGCAACAAACCCTGCTCTGCTCACATCTCTAATAGCAAAATATAGTGAAGGTTCAAAATGCATTCTCATCAACACTAAGTGGGGTTGCCATGGTGTAAATGAGAACAACATTTGGCCTTAAGCTTTTAAGGAACTTGTTATTTTTCACTGTTTTTCTCCTTTTTCTCTATTGGCTCCTATGCTAATCTTCAGGTTATCTTTAGTCTATGCAGCCTTTGTCCTCCTGATCAACATGAATCTGGGTCAAAAAAACTCTCTGCTACCCTCCCACCCCTCTCTTTATTTTAACGCCCACATTATTTTCTAATCCCATGCATTGGTAAACTGCCACCTCATATAAACGCCATAGCTCAATATTTTCATAACAAAATGTCTGGGGAAAGATTTTCCATAGCTTTTTGATGTTCTTCACCTCTGCATTGCAGTGAGCTGGCCCATTTTATACAGGACGATGTGGGGCCCATACTTGTCCTTCATGGAAGCCTGTGCAATTCCATTGAAATTTCAGCCTTATGCTTTGGAAGTTGAATGTAAAAGCTGCTTCAGTGCTGAGGACTCCTGTAAGGTTTATGAGCAGCTTTAGCTCCATTTAACATAGTGTGAAGGGACTAAATAGGGTATATATAATGCACAGAGGACATATGCAGTAGAGACTGTGAATGGTGGGAAATGGAGATCATTCCCCCCTTATTTGTAAAACTCAAAAAACACCAGGAAATGAGTTTGGGTTTTTGATTGAATGTGGCAATAAATGTCTGTCGCTTGTGTTGCTTTCTTTGCTGTCTGCCATTCAAATGTGAAAACAGAGAAGCCTTGACCATATAATATTCAGGCTGCATTAGCTTCTTGACATTACCTCATGTACCTATGAAAAGAAGAATTGTGTATTATGGAGGCAGAAATGAAGGCAACCTGGGAGGAAGAGAGAGTTTAAAGCTGCCAGACATCTGAATTTGTCTGGCTTAATTAAGCCCCCTTTGCCAAATGACTGGCCAACAGCAAACAACTTCACTGAGTAGTTACCCATGGAACTAAAGAAAAAGATTTAAAGTCCAATATGAAAGCAAAGAACACTCCACTGAATCTGATTTATTAGGCAAATATTTGGCACATCCCACCTTGGCCTGTCTGTGTATGTGCATTTTCAATTAAATTAAAAACGTTGAAGTTCAGAAGAAAAAGTTAAAGTATATATTACCCCACTCTTGCTTTCAGCAGGCATCTCTTTCTCTGAGTATAAGTGACACTTTTTAGCCATACTAGGAAGTCAATCCAGAAGATTCGTGTGGACTTCCACAAGCATTACATCAGGCCTAATTTCTAACAAAATTACTTTAAAAAATTGTCAAAACTGTCTGAAGAGTTATATGCTGTAAATAGAGAAAAATGATTGCAAAAATGTCTTCACAGGTTTCCACATTTGTTGCCACACAATGATTCTGTATCAAATTTCATCAGTTTACAAGTAAAAAGGTGGTTTTGTGTTTTTTTCTGACTGCCAGTCTTGCAAAGCCTGCCTGGAATTGGATACTTAAACTGGATTATTTCTGGTTGATACATTAACCTGGGGAAAAAAATATTCGGCAGTCAGAATTTGGTTAACAATTCCATAACTGAAGCATGAGCCAGAAGAGCATCTAGCTCACGTTCCCATAGTTTTATTGGCTCTGCCGTGCTAAAAGTCAGTAAAATAAGCAGATGTGACTCTATCTGTGGACCAGATCTGCTGATCATTAATTTAGGATTTTTACTTACCCATTATTCTGACCAGAAATGCACTTCAAAATACCATTATTTAGGTTCCAGTTATAATAATATAAATGTTTGAAAATAGGAAGTTAGAACACTATGACAATAGAAAAGAAAGTATGTCAGAAATCTGAAAAGACTCAGTGAAGAATGGATATCAACCTTGATTTTGCACCCTTTACTTACCCCATTTTATATCCGATTCACTGGTGAGAGAACTGCAGTAGTTGCAACATGAAAGAAAGAAAGCCTTCCCCATTGTGTATATGAATTGCAATAATGTGATCTTTTGCTATATGTGATAACCTGCACCTTCCCTTTTGTCCTGTAACAGTCACAGGATATCTCGGGCCCATCTTGGAAACTTGTGTAGATTACAGAAAGTTTGTGGCCCGTAAATTCAGGCAGATGTGGAAAAAAGTTGATCTTTGGTCTATATCTGGAGTTTGGATTCTCTGACCAACATTAGGACAATTAGTGAGATGCTGCAATGTATCAACACATAATGGGGTAGTGGATGGAGACAGGATACCATTTTAACGATATGTGGAGAATAATATGTGAATATTATGTCCTTTATTCCGGGCAAGGGAGGGTTTTGTCTTCAGTTTCTATTTATTAGGTGGGTTTGCATTTTACAGATCAGCACAAGCTGAAAGTTAGATGGAGGAGGATCTGGGCAGTCAATTATTAAGGTGTCCCAAGAAGCTAATTCCAATTTAGTCTATGATACTGTTCACACAATTACCCAGAACTATACAACAATATAGGATAACACATATAAACATAGTTTCTCCTTGCCAACTCTTCTGCATGGAAGTACCGCATTACGACCATTAATACCTGGAACTGTCAAGAATGTAATTTATTAAATTATATATATTTTCTAATACTTATGGGCCAAATCCGATAACTCTCACTCAAACAAATCCCAATCCACCCAACAGGAGTCTGTCTCAGTAAGGGCTGAAGGATTTGATCCAGTAATAATTCTAGTTTAAAATCTGTATATAGTTTTTACCTTGTATGTTATAAATAAAAGATGTTGAAAGCTTCTTAACTCCTATTTCCCCCTCACTCACTATGGCTCAAGCTTCTATAACTGTTTTTTAATGAAATACAATTTATGAAACTGGCATAAAAATCCTAACAGCCATTACTCTGATTTATTGCAGTTACATAGTCTGGCTATTATGTTTAATCATGTAGTAAATTATTTAAATTGAGAATTTATAGAATTGTAACTCTTTTGTTGAAGATTGGCTCATTTTAAGAAGTGAGAGAGTCATTAAAAGAATCTGTGCTTAGTGGGGTGGTTTCAAAGGACAGAAAAGGTGGTTGAATGTTTAAACTTATTTCTGAAGTGCTGATTTATTATGGTTTCTACCCATAGATTTTTCTGTTGCTTTTTTTAACGGTATCATACAATGAATTATGTTTTTTATTTTTTCCAGTCGCATAACATGCAGTTTCATTTAATTATTCTGAACCATACAGTAACTTGTTCTTGTTCCCATTAAAGACCTTGACAAAAGTATTGATTTGAGCAGCGCTGGGCACAGAAACGGTATTTGCTGTATAGCAAAAGTAAAGTGATAAAATACCTTCCCTTTAGAGCTAACCTAATCAGAAACTGTATGAGACAAACTACTATGTAGTTTGCTGCACATCAAGTTTAGTATCTGAATTGCATTTGAGCAGGCAAATCTTCCAGGGGTGTGAGAATCACACTAGAGGTGAATTAGTCTAATTGTTATGTACCCACTAACTCTAAAGCTGAAACTGGTTCTTTTAACATGAATTCCATTTTTAATCTTAAAAAAAAGAAAAATGATCCCATAAATAAATGGGAAAGAGAAGAGCCCTGATCTTTCTATACCACACAAGACACTGTGAGCCTGAACGTCCTGTCTTCTCTGACTTAGTCCAACCAAGATGATCACATCGCTAAGGAAGGATGCTTATGCATCATGGAAACAAACATGGAAAGGGTAAATTTTAAGTAAATATTTAGGAATATTCATAGACTGTGAATGCTGAACCTGTGAACACAAGTATTTCCACTACAAACCAGCTTCTAAAGCTCCTTTACTTTACTGAAAGCATTTAGCTGAACCAGTCACCTTAAGTTACAAGTGACATTGTTTAGTGTGTTTGCACAGCAGCTGTTCGGCCATCACAACTGTGTTCTATGCACCTGCATCTACTTTGCAGCCTAACCTTGTTTGTGTCAGTATGTTCGGGGAAAATCTCGCCAGCTATCTCCCAGTGCCTCAGCAAAGGATAGAGGGCATACAGATGGAGTGACATTGAGTAGCACATGGGGCAGTATTCTCTGGGGAGTCCTACTGCACTGAGCTTGGAGGAAGGAGGATCAGCCAAGCCATTAACACTAGCCTGGTTAGCAGGTCCTGTCCACCCTGAACAAAGCAAAAAGTCTGTTGAACCAGCTGTAGCAAGGCACTCTGTTCTCATTGATGCTCATCTTCTATGTTTTGCCTTCAGTAGCTGCTTGGGTGAGAAGGAGAACCAATAAATGCTGTACAGTTTGTGACACTGACGTGAACTTATTGCTGGACTGGCTGGGAAAGACTTTGTTTTGTTGTTTCCACAGTTAGGTTAAATTGTTCTTTGGGAGTGGCAGTCATTTTAATTATGTCTGGTTTAGAGATGACAGGGAATAAATAGGTCTGGAGTCAGGATGACTGATGATCTAGTTGGCTGGAGCAGAGGATCAGTATTTCTATTTTAGTCGAAGGAGTCAACCAAAAGCTTACTGTCAATATGTTCACTCTGCTGTTAGAAGGTGGGAACTTTGCCACTTTCCCAGGGGTGGCCCTTATTTTGACCCTGCATGGCAGGCTGGGCAGAAATGTTAGACAGGCCAGATTTGGCCCAGGGGTCATATTTTGCTCACCCCTGTACTATCCCTTCTGCCCCAGCCATGAGTTGGCTCATTGCATGGCCCATATTTTATTACCTTCCATCAATAATGACAGGGTTCGAGAGGGCTGGGAGATGTGTGTCTGCACTCAGCAGTTCTGCTCAGTGCTGAGGGGTACTAGGGGAAGCTGAAAGCTTCGTTATTACTGTTAAACAGCTTTTTTTTTCTTTTGGTGCGATGCTAAATGCTGGTGTTTTTGCTGAATATAACTATTAGCTATACTTGTTCATGTCCTTTCCAGCACTGAAGTCTGTTTTGGCCTTGCGTCTTGCCAATTTCAGCTACTATCTGTAAGTTGGTTAATTTTTCTTTGGGTTACTTACTGCATTTTCTACTCTGTAATATTTGATTTTCAAATACTAGTGAGCAGCTATAACTACTAAGAAGTGTCCCAAATAGCTCTGGTACAGAAAAAAAAATGATTTGACTTATTTTCTACAGACCAGTGTACTAGGAGGCATTATAGGTGACCAGGCCTTCAAAGGCAAATGCATTTGTATTGCATCATTTCTTGTGGATTTTTTGGATTTGTATTAATGGGCAAAAAGGATGCATTTTCCAAGTGTGTTAGGTCAAGTTAGCTCAACTGGACTGAAGAATCCCATTAAGATTCAGGCCAGCACATTTGAAGCTGTGGTAGCTCGCTGTGTTATAGCTTAAGGGACAGCCTTATCTGCACAGCTTTTGGAATCGCTAAAACTTGCAGAGATTCTAAATCAAAATGGAGCACCTCTTAGATAGGCAAACTTTGTGAATGTTTCCAGCTGCATTTAAAATCCCATTCTCATGGGGGGGGTGGGGCTGGCCCCAGCAAATGAGGTAGGTCCAGTCCCACATGCCAGAACAGGTGCTCCCACTTGGCCAATGAAGAAGGCAGAGCAACGCCTCGGGTTGTAAAGGAAGCAGAGCTATGAGGGGAATCTAGTGATCTGAGTGTGCCTGAGGAAGAGTAGATGAGAGCTGTTAGAGGCAGAAGGTGTTTCCTGATTGAAGGCAAGGAGAGCAGCAAGAGGGGTTTTCTGGCTGACATTCCCTCGCCAGAAGCTAGGGCTGAAGGCTAGAGGGTAAGCTTGCTGGAATGACTGGGGACTCTCTGAAAGGGGAAACTGAGCCAGGCATGTCTTTCATGCTGTGGCCTGCCTTAGGAGGGTGCCGAGGTGTGGCTACATCCACTAACATCCATCAAAGACGGTAACTGCTCTGTTATAATAAAATGCCAAGTGGGATCAAGAATAGCATTGGCAGGTTGTTGTGTAAAATTTCCTCACTTAGCTCTGTCTCTATGCCCTCCAATTCTGGCCTGCATCATCCAGAAGTGTAGAGGGTTAGTAAATTGTGTGGACAAATGATTGGAAGGGGCTGTAGCTCTATCCCTGAAAACCTTTTCTGCATGGAGTGTCAACAGGATGGTGCACAGGTGAAAGGGTTGATGCTGGCAGCACCCTTTGGTGCCTAACCTATGACCTTCAGACTCATTTCCAGTTTTGGCTTAATCAGGAGTTGGAATGGTCCATGAGAGAGAAGCTAATATAACAGCCCAGTCTTCCCTCTTGGTCTGACAACTCCGTGTAACTAAAATCAATCCTATACCAGCATCATCCTGACTGCCCTGGGGACATAGCGAGGGAAAAAAGGGGGCATGGTTGGGGCGCCTCTGTGCTCCGTGGTCATACTCATGGAAAATAACTACATACAACTTCTCTCTGAGGTTAGAAATGTTCTTCCTTAAAGTCTGGAACATTCTAGGCACAGTCTTCTCTCTTGGGGCTTGAATTTCTCTGTTTGGCTTGGCAGCTAGCACATTAACTTCATGCTTCAAGCAAATCCAGGTGATGAAATAACCTAATTAATTCTCTGTTTTAAAAAAAGAAAATAAAAAAGTTCACCTATCACTAGGCACCAGAGAGAAGGCTGCCAACACATGTTCAAGCATAATCCCTCTTTTACATATCTTAACTAGAGCTTTGTTGTAGACCCATAAACTGTTTTGAAATTCATCCATTTCAGCACTTAACTGAATATAAATATGACAGATTTCAAATACATTTTACTTGCTACTCTTTGCAATTAAAGTCAAATGCCCCTCTCCCTTCTTTGTCTGGCGAGTATAGTCCTGTGTGGATAATTGTGAGAAGAAATCTGCTAGTCACACATCATACAGTTCAGAAATTTTTGCCAGTGAACAATGAAATTTTTGCCAATGCCCCTCCCACAAAAGCAAAGAGCTTGTTTTTTTAAAAACTGTGGCTTTAGAAACACACGGGGCCCAATTCTCTGAAGTTTCATCCATTTAACCTATCAGAGAAGGTAATAGAGCTGCAGAGAATTTGGCACAGCACATCTTCCTGTTGTGCAGTATATTTTGTTTGCCACCTTATGTGACAAGGTGTAATGTAACATACTGCCCGTCAACACTTTGCAAGATAAATTATTCTTATTGGAACTGAAATTCTTTCCCCAATAATTATATACATTTCCCCACCAACCATACAAACACACATTCTCCCCTAATATATAAATATATATATATATAAAAAAGCTTCTACCCATCGCATAGAAATGTTGCTCAGGAGTTCACTAGCAATAGTATCATTTGAGGGATGGGTTGTTAAATGCTAAGTCTGTATACAATATCTGCAGTATCAAGTGTCTTGCATATATCTTCCATTCCTTGTTTTATCAAATTAATAAGGGAATATCAAATTAACATGGGAAAGATGCACAAATCTGTAAGACATGGTTGATACTAAAACCTTTAAACAATCCTATTTCTGCTTGCAGGTTGCCAGTGTTTAATATTTAACCTAGTCTTGCTTTCAGTGCTTAGGAGAGTTTCCAGGTTTTCACAATCAAACTTAACAAATTAGGTATCAAAATGTGGTGCTTTTAGGGAGGAGCAGGAAAGGAGTTGTTTTGAGGATAAGGGAGGCAAATTGGATTAATGGGGAACAAGGGAGTTTCAGGTAAAATTTTCATCCCCTACACTCACTCTCATGGGCTTTTTGTGGAAACTTACATACATATATTTGTTCTCCAGGCACCTAGGATGCTGACCTAAATGAAAGTTGTGTGCATTGGATCCATGTATTTTTCAGATTCCATTTTTTTTCCAGAACAAAGTTTTCTCAAAATTGACACATTCCTGCAGTTTGGATGGGAAAAACCCAAACCATTCTATCAGAACATTATTGACCAGTCTCCTTGATCCTTTTCTGTTTGGCTCCAGACTTGGACATGATGCAGAGACGGTTCTACTTGCTGGCTGATGATCTCCCCCTTGGAAGGGACATAGCTCAGATGTCCATGCTGTTTCTTTGAGACCTGTCTGCAGCCTAGGCACAATATCATTGTCCTTGAGGATTTGTTGACTTATGTGAAGACAGTTTTGTGTGTCCCTATTCGTTCCTTTCAGAGAGAAGGTTGTGTTCTGTTACCTGTTTCAAAATTCAGTGTCCCTGTTTCTTGTAGGAATCTGCAAGGTCCTATTCTGTCACCCCTCCTGTTCATTATGTATGTGACTCAACAATGCAAGTGGTAAAGACAGTGAGCTGATTTATTTGATCGGTTTGCAGGTGACCAAAAAGAGCTCTGTGTCTCACTTGTATCCAGTTCAGATGGTGCAGTGTCTTTACTTTCCCAATATCTGGCTGAGATTGGCTGTAAGAGTGAGGCAGGGGCAGGCATATAATGGCTTTTCACAGTTTGAGGTCACAGCCTGGACAGGCACCTGCGTTCTCAGGACTGGAGAAAAGTGAAAAGTGCTTGAACCCATTTTCCCCCTTTTTGTATACATGCACTAGGTGCAGCTGAGCCAATCCAGAAGACCAAGACCAGTTTTTCTAGGAGCACTAGGCAGAGCAGACTGATGAAAAACTGATGTGAATTGTGCCCTTCCTCCCATCGGATACTGCTGGCTTCTTGGTACTAGCTGTGCGGGTCCCTGGCCATGTTCTCCAAATACCCTTAAGAACACAACTCAGCTTTTCAGGGAGACTTTTGTTTATTCTGTGAATTCAAATCTTTTTCTTTAGGAGCTCCTTGCAGACAGAGACCAGCCCAGTACCCAGTTACAAGTCAGCCTCATCTTTCAGAAGCAGCCACAGTAGTGCACACTCTGAACACTCCAGTCCCTGAAACAGCTCACTCCCCAGGGCAGCTCCCATTTTTCTTATTATATAATTTATATAACTATTACCCAAAGCAACAATACACAAATATTGCAGATTATTACTAAATATGAACAACGTGTACACATTTCTAATACATCTATTCCAGGTCCCTCACGCTGGTGGTGCTGGAGAACCTGAGGCAAAGAGGGAGTACAGCTCCATTATCGATGCTTTCTTGCGTGGGTGTGACTATCTGTTTGGGTTTTTATGACATGGTGGTATCTGAACACTTTAGAGGGAAGGGGCTTCTTCTGTCTCCTTGTTCATCTAGTTCACATACATTGGGGCAGCCATAATTTAGTCTGTAATCCTATTCCTATGATTGCAACATTTACACCACAGTAAGAAAGAGAGAGCTATTTGGAGACTATAGAAAAGCAAGGCAAGGTCACCAGGGACAAAATAATCTGAAAATTTCCTGCCCAAGTTTCTAGCTATCACCTGTTTCTTTCTGTCTTGGTCAGGCTGAATGCCTCTCTCCTTCCCACAACCAGAATTAGCTCTCAGATTGAGACCACATAATGCAGAAAGCAGAAATGGCATTTAGCTCTGTTCTTTACTGTTGACGCAAATACATTAATTTCCAAATGTTACTTATAGTCTATGGGTGGCATATTTAGGGGGGAAAATCCATTTATCATCTTCTTATGAAACTGGAGACTTGACTAGGTTTCTTACGTTTTCTTCCTCATTCTGAGAAACCCTCCCAGATCTGGAGAGGCCATGCATGGCTCCAAATAAATTGGACCCAGATGAACTAAAAGCATGAAAGCATATGGTTCTTCTTTTCAGGAGGTGTGACTATGAAGAGGCTACCTAGTAGGAATCTGCAGTTTCCTGCCCGCCCTGTAGCCAAGCACCTTGGAGCGAACTGAACAGGAGTTCGCAGTGAGGCTGTTTGTGGGTGGGCTAGGCGAGTGGCAGGGACTTCACCACAGGGAACAGCAATGATGCCTATAAACACCACATAGATGTTGACTCAGAAGTTAGCTAGTGAATTTTTGTCATTTGAAGACCTCTGGAAACAGCCCTGTCTCTGTTCTCACTTGGCCCTGTCAGAGAAAGCTGAGTTTGCTCAGTGTGTGAGTGACCAGACTTTCATCCTATAAGCATAAAGGCTGTATTTTTTTTATCTGCTCCTTCTTTGCTCTATTTAGTTTGGTAGGACTAATTATCTCTTACCACAGGAAAAATAATTATTGGTCCTTTCAGCAAAATTTGAAAACATGAAGTTGAAGTGGATTTTTTATTTGCCTATGGATGAAATCAATTAAAAGTTAAGATTTGCTTGTTTTCTAGTTCTGTGTGTGAAATTCTACACACATTTCTAACACTGTGTGTTGATGTACTTTCATTTTGTAAGCCCAGGAGAACTAGAGATTGCTAGTGTCTCCTTGCAGAATATTTATTGCTTTAGGCAACTTCATAACCTCTACCTTCAATGTCTCACATATGAGTTCTCAGTGAGACCTATGTGACTGAGATATTATCTTTAGAAAATGTTGATCATATGTATTACATTTTATTTGAGAAAGAACATCATCACTGTTTCTAGGCTGTTTTTTCCAATCCAGGAAAGGGTTTATTTTATTAACTCAGTGTCAAAACCTACATATTAAAGGCCAAAGTTTTTAAAAGGGCACCCAACTTGGGACCACAACTTCTGCCTATCAAGTTTGCCCCCACTTCTTGCAACTGCAAGTCTACTGGGGTACCAGCCTTAATTTTTTTATGGCTAACTATCTGATTGTGAGTGTACATCAAGCAGTTGATGATGTAGCTAATCAGATTTGCACCTGCAATTCATTGCTGCAGGCAAAAATTTTATTGATTAAAAATGACAAAATAGAGCCTGTTCTCAGCTATATGAGAATTCCTTGTTTTTTATATTACCCATGAATATTGTTTCTCCTGTGTTGAAACAGACTATACTATTAGAAATAATTATTCTTTAGTGCTATTTTTTCTATTGAATTCTGCATTTTGGGGGACAACTTCTGTTCAGTTACAACCACACAACTTGGATTGCACAGCTGTTACTGAGAGCAGAATTTGGCCCTTCTAATTTTCCAGGTATCTTTTGAATAACTCTCTGTAATTATTATGATCAGCTTGCTAGTTTCAGGCCATGTCTTTTTGCAACTACAGTTTATAGCTGAGAAGGATTAGGTAGAACTGCATCCACAAGACAGTCTGGTAACATGCAACATCTGTGGATGGTTTCTATATTTGGATGACCAAATTCTCTGAGATCTGTGAACAGAGGATTTGGTCACTAGTTGAATCAGGTAAGAAGCATCAACAAGATGAAAGTGGATAGTGTTACGTACCCTCAGTCTTCATTAAAACAGGTGTACTGGTAGAGGTGTGGTGAAGTGAGCCAGCCTCACAGACCAGAACTGGGTCACTTACACAAGAAAAATGTCAAGCAAACTCGTACCACATATATGTGGAAAAGGCAAACAAGAATACTCTTGCAGTAGTTATTATAGCCTTATCTATAGTTAGGGGTTACTTTAAACAATTGCCTATCCAAGGTGAAGGTTTACATCTACTTTAATCTTTGAGAGTTCAACCCCTAAGGTTGACTACAGTAGAGAGGTTATCAATAGAAGGGGGATCTCACAGTGCACAATGGAGACTACATAACACTCTTTCTATAATAATTACTTTTATTAACCAACCAAACTATACACACACTGCAATCTCACAAATGCATTCTGTATTAGACTCTGTCTCTCCTTTACATTACTCACACCATGCCTTGTGGAAAAACTGGATGTGTTAGTCCTCATAGTCACCATCATCATCATCATCAGTGATCATCATCCTGGCATCTTCCCCACCACTGCACAAAGGCTGGGATACAACTTTTATAATGTGTTACACTGATGCCTCCTAGGGTCATACATATTTATGAGGTTTTAATGCCATTTCCTTATTTGTACTTCCACACCCCACTACTTCTGAGATGACCTGTTTTTGATCGGCTAATTCGTTAGTTCCCCTTACATTCATTAACTTTTGTCACCTTAGCATCATAGTAACAAGTAGTTACCTTAAGGATGTCTCTAAGATTTCACCTGGCTTGTGCTGTCTGTGGTCTACTAGGACATTATTCAAACTCTGCAATTTTCAAAACATCAGCATATGACAAACATAGGCACAAGTTCAGCATATTTATTATTTATTTACTTATGCTAATTTATCCTAAGGCATAATTTGGCTAAGATAAATATTTTACAGGCCTGACGTCTGAAGGCCCTTTGTTACAACATTAATTAATACTTATATTTCACTTCTATATCCGAAATGTGCCTGTTACTTTTTATCCTTAGCTACATTATGCACAGGATCCTCTTCAGCATATGCTTAGACATGCTTTAATTTTAAGCATGTGCTTCAGTCCATCTCTCTTCAGAAAAACACTTAAGCACATATATTTGAGCATGTACTTAAGTCCCATTGACTTCAATGGAACTTCAGCATGTGCTTAAGTATTTGCTGAATTGGTGCCACAGTGATGAAAATGAGGATTATAATCGTCAAACGACCTGTCCCTGAGGCTGTGTTTCATCATTATTATTGGTGGTGTTTGTATTGTGGTAGCACCTAAGAGCCCCTATCAAGGTCAAGGGCCCTATTGTTATAGACACATATTACAATATAGTACTCCCTGCCCCAAAAGAGATTAGTCTGTTATATTTAGGTTTCTTAATATGTTTATAATGTTGGCATAACAATGAATGACTGAAATGAAAATAATCATCTCCCATTTATTTAGTGTTCTTCATCCAGCAGAACTCTACGTTATTTTATGAACTATGGGCCAAGTTCATGCCTCATCCTGGGCCATATATGCTGATCTTGCCCATGAAGCACCCAAAATGAGTAGAGCATGGTTGAGGTTTTCAAAAGCCCAAGTGATCTAGGAGCGTAAGCCCCACAGGAAAAGTAACTCATGAAGAAAGTTAGGTGTTCCTTAACTATTCAGATAATAAATTAACCACCTTTTATAGAACCTGGTGTTAGAATTGATTCTGACTCATGTTCCGAGACAATGAATTTGTGCACAAAGAATTTATAAGGGACATTCCGCGAAAAAGCACTAACACTTTATTGGCCGCAATAACTGCTGGGAGCCTGGGAATTAATTAAGGATTATCAAACAATGAGCCAGTGCTGAGGGAGTCAGTCTGGCTATGGTTTGCTAAGAGGAGTTACTCTGGCAGCCAGGTTATATTTAATTTTAATTTAAACCTATCTAATTTTATAGCTTGATTTTTATCTTGATCAGTCTGCTGCTGTTCTGTCATCTAATGAATGGTTACTTTTAGTCAACAAGACTGGCTCAACACGACTGAAAGAGCAGGGGGCTTGTTAGGTCTCCAGATGTAGTTACCAAGGAACTGGCCAGGATACCCTTCTGATGTTTTAAAAAATGATCAGCTTTTGTGTGATCCCAAGAGGTCAGAATTTTATAAGGGGCCATTAGACCTATTCCTGTGACAAGGCATGAATGAAAGGGTGCATGGAACAGGGAGGCCTGCCCCTTTAAGGGCCAGGGGCCATGGGGCTGCTCAGCCCTGTTCATTTAGCCCTGCCCTGCTACATCTGTGCTGGGTGTGGGATGAAAGAGGAAGAAAACCCAGTAGTTAAAGTCTGAGTGGGGAGGAGAACAGATGGGCTGACTGAGGAGGAAAGCGCGGCCATTAAGTTCTGGCTGGGGAAGGAGAGTGGACAGGCTGTTCTGATGTGAGATAAGAAGCTGGGCTTATGCCAGGAACTGGCTGAGGGTTGCCAAAGGCCCTTGATAGGAGGGTTGACCTGGCCCAGATGATTGGAATCCAGGAGCTGGCAGTTAGACAGGCTGTTGCTGCTGGGAGCCTGCCTTTAGAGAAGGGGGCTGAAAGCTGAACCCAGTGGAGCTGAAGACTTTCGTTTTGATATTGTATTGGACTTGGACTAAGGGACGCTGTTACCCCAGAAGGCGCTGAACTCTCTAAATTGGCTTGGCTAAAGGGCCAAATCACCTCCATACCTAAAACAGGCCAAATACTGTTGTGTGTAAACTGGAACGGAGTACCACAATGCTGACTCTTAATTCAAGGGGGTCCTCTGAAATAGTGAGTCTCGTGATAATGTACCTTGTGCATCGCCTTCCTCTTCCAAAATGAGCAGGCATGTCGTTCAAAGATCTTTTCCTGGCAGGGGGTAGGCAGTGTCGTTTCTGCTTTTACGTTTAGCTCACCGTTTACTTTGCAAGAGGGCCTGAGGTACAAAATTCTGATCCAGACTTTAAACCCACCAAGGTCTGAAGATATTTGGATGTGGGCTTTTGGGCTAAGTCTATCTTTACTCCATATGGTACCAACACCTAAGCATTTCCAGAGGTAGCATCAGTTCTGAACAATGTTAAAGAATGTAAATGGCTGTACAAAGAATATACAATAAAAGCCAAGACAGGGTTCAAAAAAAGAACTAGATATGTTCATGGAGGATAGGTCCAGCAATGGTTATTAGCCAAGACAGGCAGAGATTGCTGTTTACAAGAGATTGGGAATGGCTGACAGGATAGATCACTTGATGATTACCTGTTCTGTTCATTCTCTCTGAAGTACCTGGCATTGGTCACTGTCAGAAAATAGGATACTGAGCTAGATGGAACATTGGTCTGACCCAGTATGGCCATTCTTATGTTCTTAAATACGGTATCACAAGCTGAAATGTTTACTTGATTCAGATGTAAGTTGATATTTTGTTTAATACTTAATGCTATTATTTATATAGTGTTAGGTGTATACATGGTGCACCAGTGCCTTACAGGTTTAAAAAAGACAGTGCCCCTGCCCCTTTTAGCTTACAATCTTATAACAATTTCCTGTATTCCTGGAAACTGAAGACTAACTAACTTAAGTGCCGAGTTGTCCATAGGAATACAGTAAATCGTTAACTCTGTAAAACATGTCTTCCTGGCAGTCATTTGATCAAGGCAGAGCTCCATCCCAGTTTTAGCTGAGCTTGTAAATTAATTTGTTGGGTTTTTCCTCTTGCTTCTGTGATTGTAACCGGTGCCATTTCAACTTCAAAAACAAAGCCTCAAGAAGAAAAATGTCTGATATAAAGGCTGCTCTTTTGTTGCTGAAACAGCTGATCGCTGTGCCAAATATTGCTACCCTGCATATTGCCAAGAAATTACAAAGAATCGGTTAAAAACTGCTAAGCATTTAGAGACTTTTAAGATAATTTTTTTACAAAAGAGATGGATTACAAAGCTGTTTGATATGATAGTACAGTAGCCCTTCTGTCAGAGTGCTGTAACTGAGAGTCCTATAGTGAAGGTATAATTAGGTTATACTTACTCAAATGTTTAACAGCATTAAGACAAGTATAATTATAGCATGTGTTTAACCTCAATTTGAAAAGTATTTGAAATATATTTGGTGAAGGCAGTAACTGGCAGGAGGCTTTTGTTACTGCTTGGCTTCTTTCTCTTGTTTGTGCAACAGAATAAGAATACAAATTCCAAAAACTTTGTTTAATTGCAATTAAGACTGCTAACTTTTTTTCAAAAGAAATAGCACCGTTAAACACATCTGGGGGGGAGAACATTATGAATCTCACAAGCTAAAGATAAAGAATTCTACCAGGAGCCTCAATATCCAGTTCATACATGCAAATGATTAAACTCCAACATCTAAAAACCTTCTCTCTCTCACTAGGTTAATGTTACTATTTTAGAGCCCTACCCTTACTTCCAGTGAAATCCATGATAATTTTTCCTTTGCCTCTACTGGGATTTAAACCAAGCCCTTGTATGCCTTTTTTTACATTTTCCTGAATGGGGATAATTGAGTACATGTGCATATTATTTGTTCAGATTGTTCAGTGTCAGACTAATGGTTCACTACAACTTCAACAGTTCCTATTTTTTAATTTAATGGACATTCTTATGACCTGCTGTAAATTGTTTAATTTGTATTCATAGCATAGCTGTGTCGCTAATGATATTTGCTCAATTAGGTGTACAGTATATGGAGCTATTTTGCCCAGTAGGAAAGATTGACATTTTGATGCCCTTATATTGTTTCATAATGGGTGCTAAAGACAACCTTAGACTACATAATTATTGTTAAAGTATATTTGATTAGGTGGATTGGGTATGAATAAGTCAAAAATATTGAAGTTTTTATGTATAGCTCTGAGAGACAGCTAGTGGTATGTCATGGACAACTAAGGCCCATTTCCATTTTGTAATTACCACGAGTGTTCTTTTACAGATCAGAGTTAAGGTTATTTCCATGCTGATCGTTGACAGTGTTTCTGTGTAGCGGGCTGTGTGTTTGGAAGCACCTTTGTTTATAATTATGTCAAGCTCCTGCTGCTTTTATGTGAAAAGCTCTGCACTTTGTCTGGTGAAAGCATGGCATACAGTATTTTACCATAATTTTGATATAATTTAACTAGTTACCTTGTCCTGCAAACAACCAGCCCAGCGTTCTAACCCCCCAGGGTGTGTCTTCACTGTAGAAGTAACTTGGCTGATTGGCATCTGCATCTTAGCACCCGGGTTAGCCTAGCTTCAGTGTGAGCAGCCACACTGCAAAGCCAAACCTGAGTTGTTGTGTTCTCACTGGTGCTGCACTCCACTTTGTGTCTTGTTAGGATGTCTGGGGGAATATTTCATGGTTCTTTGTGCTGCACTAAACTGAGCGGCTGTATGATTCTTTCCCAGTAAATTGTGGGAGAACTTGTATGTCCTTCTGAGCACAGGGGATTGTAGAAAGACATTGGAAGCTTAGCACCACTGTAGTATTTAGCCCGCATCCTCTCTTACCAGCCTGATTGAAAGCAGCACCTAGGATTTAGCCTACATAGCTCCAGATGAGCCAACTTGCTTGAGTTGAAAGCACGCCTAAACTTGGTTGAGAATTGTTTTGTGTGTGGATGGGGATAGATGGATTAGAGACAACACCAGCGTAAAACCGTGAGTTAACTCTGAAGTGAAGATAAGCCCCAGTATTGGTTCTTCAGCCAGGCCGTACTCTCTGTCTACAGCTCCACTCTTTGGTTCCAAGTCCAAGCCAGGATCGCTCCATGGCCCAATGCCAGCCCTGACTCCAAAAACAGCCCTGCTTTGTCACCAGCATGCCGATTTTCCTGGCCACCTTCATGCCATGACACCAGATCACTCTCCTCTCCTTTATTAAGGTGTGCAGAACCTGGCTCTATTTCAGCTTAGCAAATCTGTCAGTCATCAAAGGTGTCTACACCACAAAGTTTGGAGCTTCCTTCTCTCTTTGGCTGCTTCCTCCTTTCTCGGACCTCAGGGTTCAGAGCTCCCTGGTGACCCATCTACCTCTGCGCACACAGGTGCTAATTGCTTAGTAATGAAAGCTCTAATCATCAGGTTATTAACATTTTACTCACTATGCAACTACCAGGGAAGTAAACCACAATACTTAAGATTTGTTAATTTTTATAACTGCTTTTCTGTGGGAACTACTTCTCTTTAAGTGGAGGTAGAGAGCAATATCCATGTGTGATACTTGGCATTCTTACATATTTCCTGTGCTGAGAAAAAGCTACATGAAGAACTCTGAGACACTGTTATAAAATTTGATATGCAGCCTATTTGTGATTTAATCCCTTAGGAAAGAGTTTCTTTTAGTTTCTAAACTTCCAGCAAAAGTTCTCATCCTACCTTGTTTTAACCACATACATTTCTTCCTTCAATCAAAAGTCAGAGGGGGTGAGAAAATACAACTTATAATGGAAAACTGAGTGCAACCTCACTTTCCGGGATCGAGTCACTCAAATGCCTTCATAATACTTTGCTACTGTTTATATGTTCTGAAAATCACATTCCAGATATGTATGTGTGTGATTTAGATATATTTGCATATTACAAAAGTGTGTATGGAGTAGAAATCTGGTAGGTCAGAAATCAGAATAGAGCTCTGAATGGCATAGTACATCTAATATGCCCGAGAGGACAATGAGCCAGCAGCCAGAGCTGCTAGCCTTTCTTATTCTCATCACTGGGAATATTGTGCAATAGTTGCTTTTCTGACTTTTGGTGGTGCATATAACTATGTAACTGTTGTGACTGTGTGTGTACTGCAGAATTCTAAGTTCTATGCTATCTACAAGGAGCGGTGGTCATTTTGTGTTGTGTTTAGTGCAGATTGATAGATGGGACACACACACACACTGTTCTCTCCTGGGGACTTTACGTTTTATCCTTTTGTGTTTTGATGTTCTCTTAATCTAACATAAAAGTCACAGACTGAAAGCACATTGCCAGGGTGTGTGTGTGTGTGTGAGAGAGAGAGAGAGAAAATTTCTGAAAAAGGAACTACGGGAAAGGCATTACAGAGTGCGGACTGATGGGGGAGGCGGACGCAGAGGGCTTGGTCTGCATGTAAACATGCACAATTGCCTCATTACATAGTCCCTGTGCAGACTACTCTAATTGCCAAGGTGGGTGAGACAATCTTTTACTGGATAAACTTTGATTGGTGAGAGAGACAAGCTTTCAAGCTTCCACAGAGCTCTTCTACACTGCATACAGATTTGGACTGACCAGTGATATGGGTGGATTTTAGAGCCGTTGTAATATTCGTAAGCATTAAGAGTCAAATCCCGAGGCTGGCTTATGCAGCCATAAAGGGAGACAAAGCTTTAAGGAGCTACACTAAGTATTCTTCATAACCAGCCCATCCATTCCTAAGCATAAGCAGCCTAGAATGTAACAGGATGCAGAGGGGTCATATGCCCATCCAGGGATGCTATAGACCACACCACTTGCCAATAAAGAGAGGGAAAGGCTCAGACTTGTAGGAAGAACTCTCTATTTTAATTAACTAAATGTAAAACGTTCACTAGCCTTAAGCATGAACATTATTTGAACATAGCCTTTTGGACATTCATTTCTTTTCCAGGACCTTCGCTGTTGAAGAATAACAGCTGTTTGTTCACAGTGAATATATTGTTCCTACCCAGAGCTGTAGGAAATGTAAATGAGCAAGTCTCAGTTTCTCAGGAGATTAAGCAGGGGTTTAGGCAGCTAATTTATTATCACTTCTTCCAGCATGCAAATGTATCATTATCCTTTATGCACAAAGAAGAATGCTCGCTAGAAGAGAGAGATGCATCAGAATGAGAAATAAGAGAAGCCACTTGTGTTGTCACTTTGATTGTCCACCATTAGGCCCCTTATTTTAAAGGGAAGGTGTGTCCTATACTTGGAACAGACCTATTGATCTGGGAAGGCACTTCTTCCACACTCTTCACTGCTCTCTTTATTCATGAGTAGCCCTAAGCGGCCATAACCCAATTCCAGTACTGGGATGGTTAGTAGGCATCAAAAGCATTTCTGTCGCAATTCAGTGCTCCTATGTAATACTCAGCATCCTCCTGCTCTATAAGTCTGCTGACTTCAGCCTCTCAACTGTATGAGCAGTGAAATACAGTTTCCTCTGCTTCCTAGCCAGCTGCACACATGTCAAAGAGCCGCTGGGATTTGGGATCAGGCAGCCAAAGTTGGGGGTTTTGGAGCCAGCCAGCATGGGGAAGGACAAAGTGGTCATAGGGATCAGCAGGGGAGAGGGGGATCAGAAAAGAATAGTGTGAGTAGTTGAGCAAGGAAGCTAGGGGAAGAAATACAGTAATTAGAGGATGGGGGGGAAAGTCGGAGATCGCACACTTCAACAGCAAGAGAACAGGGCTCCTATACAGTGCTCAAGAGCCCTCAGAGAAGAGGTGATTGACTACCAAGCCCACTGGCACACCATAGTCCCAAGTGAATGTGACTGCCATTGAGGGAACAGGAGGCCTGGGCTTAGCCAAGCTGAAGAGAGGAGGCTGCAGGGAGGAAAAATAGATATCTGTGGTAGGGTGACCAGATGTCCCAGTTTTATAGGGACAGTCCCGATATTTGGGGCTTTTTCTTATATAGGCGCCTATTACCCCCCACCCCACCCCCAGGCCAATTTTTCACACTTGCTATCTGGTCACCCTAATCTATGGGATGTGAAGGTCTTGTCTGGGGAATTTTGAACAGCCAGGAGCAATCTTCTTCGAAGGGCCTTTAAAATATTTCAAAGAATGAAGCTGAGGCCATGGAATGGAGCATTAATATGGAGTTCTCTACTAGTACCACTCCATGGTGGGGTGAAAGGCCAGTATAGGAACACTGTGTTAAAATGCAATAAGTGAGCACCACACTAGGCAAAACCATAGGGCCTCCTTAGCATCTTTGTGGATTATCTTTGGAACTTGCTGCCACCTTCGGTCCATACCAGCCCTAGTTTAATCCGCAGGGTGTGCTGCAAGTCCATTCTCTTCTGCATGGCCAGTAGGGAGTAGGGTAGAGGGGATAATGGTGTCATTGGACTTCTGCAGACCTATAGCAGGGCTCAGGTTTAGTTTGGACTCACCGGATCTACAAGACTGAATCATGTTTATCTTATCACCTTTTCCCCCCTCTTCTCTCCCCTCTCCCCCCTGCCTGCTGCTGTCCCATTCCGGTCAGTACTGAGAACCAGGACAAGAAGCAGGCAGCAGGGGAAGAGGCAGAGAGGAACCAGGCCCAGAACAAAATCCCTTCTCAGGGCTGGGAGCTGATTCTAGGGAAACTGAGAGGAGTGTGAAAGTGACACCCCTCAACTGCCTCCTTGTGATGATACTGATGGCCCCGTGACAGCTCAGTCAGGTCTCTATTTGGCTGCAGCTGATAGCCTGGGGCACACACGTCTCCTTTTTCACAGCCGAGTCTAACTCCCATTCCAGTTAATGAGGGTCCCCATTGACTTAAGTGAGAATTGGATTGAGGCCTGGAAGAGGAATAAGGTTCATGTTGTTGTGCATTTCTCCATCCCTGCCATAAACCAAGCTGTCCCACACCAGAACATATGCCACAGCTGGCACACTTCCCTTTCCCCTCCTCTAACTCTTGCGCACATTTGGAGCAGCTCCAGCATCATAAGACGGGACCATGGACTTTGGTGTGAAATACTGCAATCACGCTCCCACAAGTAGACCTCTACACCCATGCACAGCCACGAATTCCACATGCATGGATATGACTTCAGGAATGGGACCTACATCTACTCACTTTTTCATAAGAGCTGTGCTAACTCAAATCCAGAGAGAGACACATGCCTGGCATGAAGACTTTTCTGCAGAACCAATGAGATGATGAATGTAAGAAAATAATCCAATTTGTTGCAGCCTCAATACCCTAGTAAGGATGTGTGAAATTAATCTTTCTATAATTAGTTATCAAATCTATTTGCACATTTTGGTAGGTGGGAGACATTCAGAAAATTCAGCACAGATTAAGTGCCATGTAATGAATTATGAAATATTCAGTGTGGTTTTTTTGCTTTGCTTTGTTTTGTTTGTTTTTTCCTGCTTTTCAAAATCTCCTGCAAGAAAAAAATAATCATTGTTGAAGGTGTCATTTATCACCCTTTATACTAAAAACTATCATGGGATGATAGTTCCTTTACATTCCACCTAGGATTTTCCCCCCTTATTTGTATAATTGTTCTAGGGAACAATGGTGAATAAATCATATCAGGAAATTTAAACAAGCCTTTGTCATAGCACCAGATCAGTGAGACAGCATACTGAAACACCAAATAATTTTTATTTCACACACTATAAGAATGATCAGATATTGACAACTTCCTTACTATTAAGAGTTTATATCTCTCCCATACTTTGCTGGAAATGTTGATTTTAAATAATAATAATAGTCCAGATTTTGCCTATGCCTTGAATATCACAAATTATTAATTTATCTCGATGCAAGTAGCAAGGAATCACTTTTTTTGTAGATTGGCTGGACTGTCACTTTTACAAATATTAACTCAGTCATAAAACACTAGAGCTGGTTGGAGAGTGGGTGTACTTTTTTTTCCTGCAGAAAATTTAGACTGTATCAAAAAACCAAAAACATGAAAACTGGGGGGAAAATCATTTTTGACAACTGTTTGGTTTTCAGCTCTATGTGATATGAGGGATGCATCCACACAATATATATATTTACTATCCGTATGCCCCTGAGGATGTCACGTAGGCCACAGCTGCATGCTGACTGGGCTGCGATTTGAGAACCACTGGTCTAAAACCAAATTTTCCATCAAAACCATGAAATGGAAATTTTTCAGCTTACCCTATAAGACACTGATTTTGCCTATTTACACTAATTACCTTTTCCTTAGACCAGCTCATCTAAGGGCAGGAGTTACCCTTGAGATCAAATGATTAAATCACATGTGGGAGATATTAAAAGATTTGGCTATGGAGTTGCAGTATTCAGACATCAACACACCAGCTTTGTGAATAGCATTCTGGATTTCCTTCATACACACAGCCAGTGTTCTCCTTGGTTTTGTGTATTTATTAGGAGATCCAAAAATATAGTATGCTTCTGCATCAGCAGTGCTTTGTCCTCTAGCTATATGTTCGTGAATGTGTTTTTGCTTTATATTTCTTTGCAATTTGTGAGTGAGTTAAGCTCGTCTATGTTACTGCTCTCTAAATTGTTTCTGCCTCTGCTTTACAGGATACAATTTCAGATCTTTTAGCCCAGTATATGTCCCAAGTAAAAACAGTATTTACTTCAGTGTGGATAATGATTCACAGCTATAAATACAAGGAGAATTATAGGGCCGTCATGGCTCTGGTTAAGTAAGCTGTAAAAGGAGCTGAGAGCTGCCTAAATCAGGCTTCTGAAGATACCCACAATGCAGAAGAATCCTTGGCTGGGATAGAGCTAGCATTCTCAGGTTTAAATCTCTCTCACTCTGACTCTACTTCATGTAGGGGGAGCTCCAGGGCAGTGAGGGGCAAGCCAGAATTGAAAGGGATGGAGCTGGAACTTGATGCACATAGGCACCTTTTTACCAGCCCAGGATCGCCAAAGAGACACTTCCAGCTCCTGTAAATTAAAGCAGCCATTTGTGCCTGAGGCCACACTGGTTATCAGGTATGTCCTGAGTAGTGGAGAAGGCAGATGAGCGGTTTAAAGCCATCTTTGTCTATCCCCTCCTGCATACACACTAGGGTTATGTCTATGCTACAGACCTTACAGCGGCACAGCTGTACCGTTGCAGCTGTAAGAGACTGTAAGGTCTCCTGTGCAGCTGCTCTATGCTTATGGGAGAGAGCTCTCCAGCCAGCATAATAAAGCAACCCCCAACTAACAGCGGCAGCTAGGTTGGCAGGAGAATGTCTCCTGCTGATCTAGTGCTGTCTACATGTGCGCTTTTGTCAGTGAAACATGTCAGCTAGGGGTGTGTTTTTCACATTCCTGACTGACAAAAGTTTTACTGACAAAAGTGCTAATGTAGACAGACTAAGTCAAGACTGAGCTTGATGTAGACCAAAATCCAACCCATAATCACTTGCATCTATTGCTTTGCCCCTCCTAAACTGGGTTTGTGAAAGGCTTTGTCTGCACAGCTATTCTGTGCAAGCCTCAGAAGAACTGGTTGAAATAAAAAAGTTCACTATTTCTCTTTCATTGAGCACAGTGAGTCAAATTAAAAACAGGCCCTGCAGTGAAACAGAAAATGTTAAACAACTTCAGGAATTTCTCAGAGATACTGTACCAACCAGTTTGATACCTGTGGCTTCCCACTGAAAGCAAATGACATTTTGCAGTGGCTAATTGAGAGCACAGGGATGCATAAATTAAGGAAAATGCTCTTTTTTTTCTCTCTCACTGTTAAGTAACCATCTTGTGTGCATAAAAATGAAAGGGGAAAATGATTTTTTTTTAAAAAAGCTAATCTGCTGAAAGCAGCCAGGCATTTAGCTCCACAAAACATGGGCATCTTCTATGGAATAAAACAGGGTTGCATTTCTATTTAAAAAGTAAATTGTGTTGCTTTAGTAACTCTTACAAGATATTGCATTTGAATTGAATTTTTGTTGTGGAAAGTAACTGTTTCCAGGGTGACTAGATTAGAAATTTGGTAACCAGGGTAGCTAAAACCTTAATGCCATCTAGACATGGTCCCTAAACAAATTAACACCTCTTAAATCAGAGTTGTTTTCATCATTGGAAAGAGGGCCAACTGAGTCTACTGTGGGACTCCAGTTTGTGAAGCATGTGAATTCAGGAACTCTGCAAGCACAACCTATTGGAGAAGTAATAATGTAGTCGTAGGTGTAGATGGTAACCACTATTTGTGTGTATTGTCAAAATATCCTGAAATTATCCTGAGACTGGCCAGAGAGCAAGCTTTCTGAGGGGGCTGACTCCATACTGTGGGATAAGTTCCTCTATCTCAATCACCTTCCAGTTTAAATGCAAGATGCATTTCTTTGATCTTGCCTTCTCTAACATTAATACACAGGAATTTGTGGGTGTGTGCTGGGGTTTTTTTGTTTTGTTTATTTTACAAAATCCAAAACACTCACTTGAAAACACTTCTGTCCCTGGAGACAGGATGGGAAAACAAACATGTTACAGATATTAATTATGTTGCTCACTACTGGAAGTTTCTCTGATACTATGGGGATGAGCTCAATTTGAGAATGGGTAAGTGGTGTATATAGAATGGGTCATGGTAGCATATTTCATAACACTCACCTATCAAATGCAGTTTCTGCAAAGGAAAGTGGTGCCTCTCTAATGTTCTGAAACAGTGAGGATGGAAGACCACATAATGGTTCTGTAGATCTTTTCATAAGTGTATGCAAACTCCCCTTTTATAATATCACGGTGCAACCTTCTGCCAGGTGGAGCTGGCACAACAAGGTCCAGGCCCAATATCTAGGGGTTCCTTTTGACAATACAACACAGAACCAGTTCAAGCCTCCTTTCAGTAATCTGGGAAAATTACACACCATGCCTGGGCACCTCCAAGAAGCAATGCTTCCCTCTTACAAGCACTAAGTCTATGTATGGAGGAGAGAACTTTTTATACAAGGGGAAAGGGACTCAGCATTAATTTGGGAAAACACCTCAAGCATGATTCAAAAACATATGACCAGGAACAAAACACCCATGCCAGGGGATGCTGGGCAATGTCCTTTTCCTCAGTCTCTCACTTTGTGGTGTAAAAGTACAACAAACAAATGTCCCTTTACCACTACTCCTCTCTGTCCACTGCACCCCACTCGCAGTTTCCTTTGGTCAGCAAAAACCTAGAGTTCAGAGGTGCATTCACCTGAGTTCACCTCCACCCAGGGGTGGGGAAGGCACACTGAGAAATGCCTCAGTTGCCACTCTGCCATCACTCACTCCACCACTGCCCTCTCTACTGCAACCTCTGGAATGTCTTGAAGTCCCACCACTTACCACAGTTCTCAGTTACTTCGGCTCTCAGTGATTTGAGCAGTTAATGGGGGAGCCTCACTACAGGCTGGGCAGTCTTTCACCAGTGATACTATCCTGTAGCAGCTCTATTGCTTAGAACCGGTTATTAGTGATTTCAGCTCTAGCAATCCACAACAAACAACTCTCAATAGAGTTTTATAAGTTCTATCTTTGAAGAGTGGAAAGGAGAAGGCCAAATGGTGTCAACTCTTTAGGCAGCACCACCACCAGACACAAATACATCTCTCCACTCACTGGGCTTTGGCACCCCAGCCCCCTGGTTAGCGAGTGCAGTTCAGTTGAGGGTGAACCCCTCTATCATGGCATGTCAAGTATAGTTCTGTTCCCCTTGAGTCACACAACAAGGATATTGACACTTTATTATTCCTGCACACAATAACAAGGTGACTTTCAATCCAACGCCAGCTAGAAGTGATCATTTGGGTAAAGCAGTTCCATCATGCTACACACCTGGACAGAGTGGGTGTGTCTGTGCAAACAAGGTCTGTTCCAGAAGTCTTCCCTCCCTGTTCAAGGCAAAATGTCAAGGGAGAGCTCATTCAGACCCTGCTTACAACTGTTTCCCTACCGAAGTGAACCATAATGTTATTTGTATGTATCTGCTATATCCCTTGTATCATCCTTTTTACATGCAATTAATTCCACTCAGCTTCCTAGGATGTTTTGTATTCAGACAGATTGATGACAGCATTTACTTTTATTGGAGGAATGAAATGCAGAGTTTATGAACAGCAGTTTACTTTTCCAATGTGTTATCCATTATTGCACTCTCAAGCAGATCACCTTCTTATTAACCAACATTAATTTTCTTCGGTATTCTCTGTACTGAGAATCACCAAGCTATTTTTTTTCAGTGGTTACCGAAGTCTTTGTTGTTCAAAGGCCTTTCTGATGATGTGTCAGATTAAGTGACTCTGGAGCTGCCTATCACCTGTTTTCACAGACTGTGGGATGCAAGTTCACCTGGTGAAAATTGGTCCAGCTTCATTTATTCAAAGAAGCTAGGCTGATTTACACCAGTAAAAAATCTAGTCTGTCTTTTCATATTTCAGGGGAAAAGTAGAGAAGTTATGTGCTTGTTGGCATGTTTCTAAAACTATACTTCATAGCAAATACTTGTAAGTACACAGTGCTTGATCCTCACATGTGGCTGAGATCACCCACTTCAGCCTCAGTGGGTGTAACAAAGGTGGCATACCTAAGCCACATCTGTGGCTCCCCAGTTCTGCCACTGGCTAGGAGCCACTCCAGCTTCCCCATAACTCAGAGCAATCTCAAGCGTGCTCTAACCTAGGCCCAGTTGCCCATAGCTCCAAGAAATCCTTCCTGTCTACAGGGATAGATGACATAAAAGATGCTTTATTCATATCCTCTGCCACACAGGCCCTTCTCCACAGGGGAGGCTGTTACTCCTTATAGGCCAAAATGCTTTGCTGGATCAGGGGCTGGACCAGCATCAGGATGAGAAACCTGCCTCCTTCAACATCTGGGAAGTCAGTAATGTTTTATGGACAAATATACACAAAAAAGATAGGCTAAGGTGAAATTTGCTATACAGCAAAGCAATGAAAATTGTAACTATAGTACCCCACAGAGAGGCAAGAGAAAAAAATGAATAACAGATGAAAATCCATGATGTATGATACCTTGAGGACTCTGATGAAACTAAAAATAAATGAGCTGAAGAAGTAGAATGATAAAAATTAGTGTATCTTAATGATGGAATGAAACCCAGTGGATAGTAAGAAATAGCCTCTAGCAGCTGAGACAGACAGATGAATTGTTAGGCTTATTAGCATTGATGCAATTCATAAATTCCAAGGCCAGAAGGGACCATTCTGATAATCTAGTCTAACCTCCACTTTAACTGTCAGTGTACAGCACCTTAGTAAATCAGTCCCTTAACTCTGTCTTTGTTTCCCACCTATAAAGTGAGGATGATAATGCACATTTAGATGCCTTGTAGGACTGCTAGGAAGATTAAATAGTTAAAGCATGAAGCAGAAAAATGATATTACAGTACATATTAGTAGCTGGCAGTTTGTGTATATTGAACAATGCAAAATATAGAGAATTTGCCCTTTTAATCTAATTTTTAAAACTTTATATTTTAATGGAAGCTAACACTGAAGGAATTGAAGCAATGTATGGCATAGGACTTAAGATTTTAGTTGATTTTAATTAAGGGAACCGTAGCTGAATTGAAACATCACTTGTCTTCTTTAAGTGATCATAGATTTTCATAACAAACAATTTCTAGTGCCCTACAAACCATTTTAGAATTTTAATCATGAGGGCAAACGTTCATTAAGTAAGATTCCTTAGAAGATTCCTTAGAAGATTTTAACAAAATGTTGAATGCATTATAGGCTAAAGTTTGTCCTCAGCTTCCAATTTTCCATGTACAACTGATCAAGCCCTCAAACGTAAGCTCACAAAATCAGAGGATGCTTGAAAAAGGCTGTATAAAAATAGTTGCTATAGTATCATGCTTCTATACCCGTCATCTGGGGACTGAATAGAGGTCATTCCCAGGATTAGCTCTCATTCGTCTGGTGAGTGCAGAGAAAGATGAACTACTGCTCTGACAATAATGAGCGTGGTGGGTAATCCAAGGAACTGCAATGGATGGGGTGAAATGTGAAGATTCCCAATTGGACTGAGTAACAGCCATCGTAAAACAGTGGGAATTATCTGTCAGACAGACTTATTGAGGCACCCAGCAACAAAAGCTAGGTGTGGATTCATAGATCCATTGTTTCCAAGATCAGAACAGACATTGTGATAACTTAGTCTGACCTGTATAACATAGGTCATAGAACTTCCCCAAAATAATTCCTTGAACATACCTCTTAGAAAAATATCCAATCTTGATTTAAAATGGTCAGGGTTGAATAATCCATTGCAACCCTTGGTAAATTGTTCCAATGGTTCCAATTGTTCTCACTATTAAAAATCTACACCTTATTTCTGGTCTGAATTTGTCTAACTTCGATTCCAACCACTGGATCATATCGATGGATGAATCTATTATTAAATATATGTTACCCATGTAGATACTTGTAGACTAATCAAGTCACTCCTTAACTTTCTCTTTGTCAAACTAAATAGATTGAGCTCCTTAATAGATTGAACTCCTTGAGTCTATCCTTACAAGGCAGGTGCTCTAAGCCTTGTAATCATTCTTATGGCTCGTCTCTGAACTTCCCCAGTGTTTCAATATCCTTCTTGAATTATGGATACCAGAACTGGACACAGTATTACAGCAGTAGTCACACCAGTGCTACATACAGAAGTAAAATAATCTCTCCACTTCTATTCAAGATTCCCCCATTTATGCATGCAAGGAATACAATAGCTCTTTTTGCCACAGCATTACACTGGAAGCTCATATTCAGCAAATTGTCCACCTTGACCCACAAATCTTTTTCAGAGTCGCTGCTTCCCAGCACAGAGTCCCTCATCCTGTAAATATGGCCTACATTCTTTGTTCTTAGATGTATATGTTTACATTAAGCCATATTAAAATGCATGTTTTTTGCTTGTACCCAGTTTATCAAATGTTCCATATCGCTCTGTATCAGCAACCTGTCCTCTTCATTATTTATAATTTTTGCATCATCTGCACACTTTATCAATGATGATTTTGTTTTCTTCCAGGTCATTGATAAACATATTAAATAGCCTAGGACCAAAATCAGATCCTCTCAGGACTCCATTAGAAAAATACCCACTAGATGATGATTCCCCATTTACAATTACATTTTGAGACCTGTCGGTTAGCCAGCTTTTAATCCATGTAATGTATGACAGGTTAATTTTATATTATTCTAGTGGCACCAAGTCAAGTGCCCTACAGAAGTCTAAGTATATAACATCAACACTCTTACCTTTATCCACCAAACTGGAAATCTCATCAAAAAGGTATCAGGTTAGTTTGACAGGATCAAACTGGTGGGCCTATAATTACCCAGGTCATCCCATTTACTCTTTTTAAATATTGGCACATTAGCTTTCTTCCAGTTTTTCATCAGATGAATCTGACGAAGTGGGTTGCAGCCCACGAAAGCTTATGCCTGCAGAAATTTGTTAGTCGGGTGCTACAGGGCTCTCGTTGTTTTTACTGTATACAGACTAACTCAGCTACGCCTCTGGAACTTTCCAGTTTTTTAGAATTTCTCCTGTTTTCCAAGACTCATTGAAAATCAAATTAATGGTCAAGCGAGCTCCTTAGCCAGCAATTTTTTAAAACTCTTGGATAGAAGTCATTTGGACCTGCTAATTTAAAAGTGTCTAATTTTAGAAGCTTCTGTTTAACATCCTTTTGAGATACTAGTGGAATGGAAAGAGTGTTTTCCTCACCATATAATGAAACTATGAGCTGTTTTTCTTTCCTAAAACAGAAATATTTATTGAAATTTTCTGTCTTTTCTGCGTTATTGACAAAGATACCATTTCCACCTACCATGGACCACTACTATTATCAGGATTCTTTTTGTTTCTAGTATATTTTTAAAAACTCCTTATTGTCCTTAACTCTGCTGCCCATAGATTTCTTCTTATGTTCCTTTACTTTTCCTTATGAGTTCTGCATAATTCCTAGCTTTTGATTTATATTCAGTACTATTAACTTCCCTTTGCTTTCATTTGTTCTACAGTAGAACCTCAGAGTTACAAACACCTCTGAAATGTTCATAACTCTGAACAAAACATTATGGTTGTTCTTTCAGAAGCTTACAACAGACCATTGACTTAACATAGCTTTGAAACTTTACCATGCAGAAGAAAAATGCTGCTTTTAGTCATCTTAATTTAAATGAAACAAGCACCTTGTCAAATCTTTTTTTTTTAAATTTCTCTTTTTGTCGTAGTTTACATTTAACACAATACTGTAGTGTATTTGCTTTTTTTTTTTTCTTTGCTGCGGCCTGATTGCGCACTTCTAGTTCCAAATGAGGTGTGTGGTTGAACGGTCAGTTTGTAACTCTGGTGTTCGTAACTGTGAGTATTTTTTTATTATTATTTTTGTAGCTGCATTTTCTTCTCTAAACCATGATGGTTTATTTAACCTATATAGCCTTATTCCTCAATTGTAGGATTCTGGCTTGGTGGGCATCTCCTAAAATGTTCTTTAACAATTCCCAATTATTTTTCACATTTTCTGATTAAATTCTTCTTCTGTGGATTTGGATCTTAATTGTTTAGAGCTTTGTAAAACTGGCCCTTTTAAAGCACCAAGTATGTGTTACTGGTTTGGACTTTATTCTGTTTGCACACTATAAATGTGATCAAGCCATGTTCACTTGTACCTAATCTACCATTAATTTTTAGTTCTGCGATTAGTTCCTTTTCACCTTTCAAGACTAAGCCTAATAAAGAATTCCTCTGGGTTGATTGCAAGACTTTTTGAGTTAGGAAATTGTCATCTGTAATATGTAGAAATTCCAAGCGTGTTTTAGTATTGGCATGATGGGACCTCCAATATATGTCACTCAACCCAAGGTCCCCCATGATCACATGGCTTTTTTCATACACATTGTAGATAGGTGAATAAGGAGCTGATCATCCTGTTCCCTAGTGTGATTTGGTGATCTGCAGCAGACACTAACTAATACCTATCTTGTGCTTTATCTCTTAGGACATTGATCCATAAACATTCAAGATCACTTTCTTTTGAGCTATCAGTCGCTCAGAAACAGGTAATGCCATTTTTGATATAGAGCGCTGCTCCCCCTCCCTTTTTCCCCACTTGATCCTTCCTAAATAGGTTGTAACTATTGATTTTAACATTCCATGTCTATGAGTCATCCCTACTCTGACTCCTTAATGGCCAGCTCATTTCTTCTTTAAACCTGGGATACCATGGTTTCCTGACCCTGGATCTCTAGGAACTCCTCAGCGATTCTGACTCTCAGTACCATCGCCACTTGCCCCTCCAACCCAACAATCTCTTCCTTCAGCAAAGCCACCAACTTGCACTTCACACAAAGGAAGTCCCTTCTAGTTTCAGGCAGGAAAGAAAACATGGCTCATCTATTGCAGGTCACCACCACTGTTCCATTGCGCGCTATCTTGAAATTGCATGTAAAGCTGAACTGATAAGGACAGCCTGTCACGCTTCTTTTTGCTACTATCTCTGAAACCCTCCTCTAATTACTTCTGTCTGTGGCTCTTGAGTTTGCCTAGCAAGTGATTTTTTTTTATACCAAGTTTCCCTGTTTAGTTCAGCTCGGCTCAGCTCTGCCCCCCACCACCAAGGAGCTTTTGTTTGAGCCAGGTCAGAAATGCTTGGGAGCATCATGATTCAGCCTTCATATTCAGAGGAGAGAGTAAAACAGTGAAGCTGAGAAATTAAGTGTCTATTAATACTGGAATCAGAGCAACCATTGGCTGACTCTCAAACAAGCCAGGCTACATTTTTTTGCCCCTCCTCCCCGTTTTTTAAAAGTCTAGATTGGAAGTAAAGTTATTAATATGTAGATGAAGTCTGTGACAGATGCCCAGTGAAGAAATAAGAAGACAGATTCTCTCCAGCACCAAGATCTGCATCAAGATCTGCTCATAATGGAGAGCTGATTACCGCTCCCCAATTCTCAAGCTGCTTTCAAGCTGCTGCAAGTCATAATAGCAACCATTGTAGTCTAATTTAATACAACTGTATGGTTACTGAGGGACAGTTCATCAGCTGTGAATTGCCATAGTATGGTGGAGCTCCACTCTGTTGCTTCTCTGCCCTTCCCTCAACAAACCCATTCTTCTAGGGTGTAGTGGAACAGCTGGTGAAGAAAGTAGTTGTGATGGCTTTACACCAGCTGAGAAAGCTTCTATAGTGGGGAATTATCAATGTGGCAGCTGCAGCCAAATTTCATCCCATGGCACCAATCAGGTGATGCTAGAGCAGGGACAGAATCTTGTCCACCACATCCTTACCCCAGGTTCTGTTTAGTGCTTTATGATGATTATCTGCCCCTTCTGAATAAGGTCACTGGAGGCTCTGTCCCTGCCAAGTGAAGAAAAAAGCATAAAGCCTCAGAAGGGCTGCGCTTGTGCATTTAAGATTGGTAGTTGCTTCCCCTGTACTGTATTCCCTCCAGTAGGGCTGGCACGCCTGTGTATGGTCAGCCATTAATTAGTCCTTAGTTTCTTGTTCGGAAATGTTGCAAATGGATATTTCTTTGAGGATTCAAAACAGCTGCCATTTTTCTGTTGTTTTATGCTCTGTGTCATTGATGTTTCCACCCACTAGCTTGAGCCTGCAGATAGAACATTTATCACCGCGTTCTCTTCCTGGAACGGGAACTGTGGATTTTGATCTATTTAAACACAAGACACAGTGGAGTAATGCTCCCCAAACTGTGGGGTGTGCCCCCTGCAGAGAGTGTGTGGTACCCTCAAAGTGGAATCTGGCCCACTTTCCAACAATAACAAACACACTTCCCACTCCTGCTGCGATTTCTTTTTGTACACGACATAACAACGAAACGGTGCCAGAATGGGATGACCCATTTGTTTGGTTGCTATGACAATGTGTTACCTTGCAGGGAATGCTGGTTCCCTTGGTCTTGCTGCCAAGCTGTTGTAGGCTGTGGATATCTTAAATAAAACAATAATTTAAATGAATCTTCCATTGTCATTGTAACAGCAGTTGCATTCACATCCATTATGGTAACGTAGGTGTCTTGACATATTTAGATAGACAAAGACTCAGAATGCTGTGAGTGTTTTACATGAGCAGAGATTGGCTGAACCAGGTGGGCTTTTTAAATTATCCTTAAATCTAACATAACACCATAAGCGAAATATATACAGAAAAGCAACAGGGAATTACAGAAACAAAAGCTGAACTTCATGAACATTATAGCAGAAGGAAAAATAATTAGCATACAGTGGAAGCTGCTGACATCTGAAAGTGGCTAGGCATTAAGAGACATGTAGCTATGCTCCAGCTCTGATTTAAAGCAGTGGGTAAAGATTGTTCTGTATCTGATGCAGAAGAGAAGAAACAATACCTGCTCTGCCTAGCATGAGAATCTGCCAAATAGTTCTACACAAGGGAAACATACTTTAAAAATAATTTGTATTAAACCAAAAAGATCACTTGGCCTTATTTCTTTAGAAAATCTTTTCCTCTCACGGAGTTTTCAATCACTTTGTTAGTATCCTGGAGGGCTTTTCAGACTCTTGGGGGAATTTTATGCACTCTCCAAATGATTCTTCATCTTGTCACAAGAGCGAGAGGATTAGTGTGAGACTTTTGCTTTGTTTATCACACTAATATGCAGATATTTATCATTATTTATTTGTATTGTGGTAACTCCTAAGAACTGCAAATCAAAGATCAGACTGCAACATGCTAGGCATTGTATCTATTTGCCTATTTTTTTAATTTAAACCCTTTATCTGATACCCTATTGCTTTTCTGGGATATAGCGTGGTGAGCATAACCTGTCCCTTTGGCCCAGCTGTAATTTCTGTCCTATCCTTTACAAGACATTGAGGTACCTTGTATTAATGACACCTGTCATGATTATAGGTCAAGTTGAGATTTAGACCCCTTTCAATCCCTTGTGAGTGCACCCCTCAGGTGACAGGCCTGGTGGAAACACACAGTTCTACTGCTTTTAAGATGGATCTCTGGGCTACAGCCCCTCCTCCAGTAACTTGACCGGCACAACTGGGTTTGGTACCTGTAAGCCCTTTTCGTCCAAAGACCTGTGGCCACAGAGTTGACTAAAGTCACTCAAAAACAGCTTCTTCAAAACAGAATTATTTATTCATTCATCCAGTGGTACATTGTACACAGAGCAAAGGGTTAGAACAATAAAAGCTTATGTGCACGGTTCCATCACCTACAACGTAATCTTTCCTTGCAAGCTTTGGTAAATTCCATTCAGCCCAGCTACATATATTTTTGGCTGGCAGAGAGAGAGAGAGACTGCCCTCTCCAGCTTGCTTTCTGTGACACTCTCCTGGTGTCTCTCCGGTCACTCTGGGTACCAATCTCAGTCAGCTGATAACACTCTTTCACCTCGCCACCAGCCCTGGCTAGACCAGTCTCTTTAAAGATTTAGTTTTCCTTTTGGTCCTAGGTTTAGGCCTGGGAAATGTAAACCTTGCCAGGCTGGTTGGAGCTGGGCAGGGGCATTCTCCAATTAATATTTATATCCCCCATTATTCCATTGAAGAGTCTTATCCTTGTCATTGTTTCATTTCCTGTTTGCTTCCCACCCATCGGGTTCCTGTGATTTAACTTCATGCAGTCAAGCATGATAATATCAGCCAGGTAAACTGAAGTGCTTATGGTATTTATAAAACATAATACATAATACAACTCCCTCATTCTCCACCACATTCCTAACAGCTGTCATTATCTGAGCTCAATGTTCCTCAGCACATTTGCTTTCCCCCCAGTTCCTACTACAAACCACGCCCTCAAGTCTTGATTATTTTCTGTCCCAGCAGTCTAGTTCTACTGTGGTTAAATTGGAACCCATCCCTACCATATATGCTCTCCTTACCTCATAAAGTTCCCCAATATCGAATAAATATAACCCCTGCCCTTCTTTACACCATTATCACATCTACATCTTGAGACACTAACATTCCCCTCACCTAACTGCCCTTGTGACTAGAGCTTGAAGCATTTTGTAGAAAGCTACCAGAGCTCACCCTAAGCCTTTTTCCTTATCATCTAAATTTAGTTTTTAGGACCTCTCCTCTACATTTCCCTAACATCACTGGTTCCAGTATATATCATACCCATTGGCTTCATCCCAACACTCAGTAGAAGTTTATCTAGCAGTCTGCACTGGTCAGATCTGCCATCTTCACACTTAGTAGAAAAGTTGCAAAATGGTCTCCACTTACCCAGCTATTGACATATCTAGTGCTCAGATGTCCTATCACCACAGTCTACATCTCATAAATGTAACCCACATCTCCAGGAGTGATCTCCTTGTTACGTGATGAATGATAACCTCTTCTCCTTCCATTGGCATGTGTGTCCCAAATGAAGGGAATTTGTCCCTCCATTCCCATGTTGTACTTTCTTCTTTCCTTTTGTCTAAATTATTCCATGGTCCCTGTCACCATAGTATCTGAGCAGCTCCCACGTATTTAAAAATAGAAATAATCTTTTTCTGTCTCTCTGCTTTCTCAGCTGTAGGAGAAATAGCTTATTTTTATAGGGGTTTGTGTGTGTGTGTGTGTGAATGAGTGGTTTTGGTGTGTGTATATGTAAAGAAATTACTGCAGGAGAGCTAATTCAAGGAGAGGAATGTTGTAGGTAGGCCTGAAAGTGGCAAGTTTCCTTTTATCTCTTGTGAGAGCAAATTGCACAATCTAGGTTCGGCTCCTGTGACAATTCTGTCTCATGTATTTATGAGCCTCCCCCTCTGGGTTGATAGTTTTGTAGCTCATAGCAGAACACAGCGGTCATGGGAGGTCATGGCTGTGAGGGAAATGTGATCTCCCAGGCAGTTAGATCTAATCCCATGAGAGCTTCTTCAACTAGAAGATTAGGGCAACAAATTCTGAGGCGGGTATGGTCTGCAATATTCGTATACGCTGCTCCTGCAGATAATGCATTCTGGTTTTGCTTCTCAAATTCAGCAAGTGCTTCTTTTGAGTGATTATTTTTGAATCTTCAAACTTTACATAGTTTTTGGGGCATTCTTCAATAGATGTGAAGCTAATTAACTTTTAAAAATCAGACAAGTATTAAAAAAAATCAACTAAAGAGCAGAAGAAGGAGCTGACTTGTCAAATAAAGCTCTACTGCAGTGGTGCTCAAACTTTTTCGGTCGCAGCAATACCAACCCCTACACCAGTAATGGAATGTGTCCACATTCCCCTTCCATTAATGCACCACCACAACTTCCTCAGCAATGGAGCTTGTGCTGAAAGTGGAGCTCAGGATGGAACTGGGGATGGAGGACTGGTCTGGGGCAGAGAGGGAAAGAGGGAAGATCCTGGCTCGGGTGGAGCAGGAGGCAGAGCAGAGCTGCGTCGGGGGCAGAGCAGGGCTGGGGACTGAACGGGGTTGGGGGAGGAGTGAGGCTGGGGGCAGAGTTGGTCTGGGGACAGTGCGAAGCAGGGCTGAAAGTGTGCAACTCCCTCCCCGCCTCCAGTGGGAATACAGGGCAATGCTACAAACTCTCTCTCACACACGTGTGGTGCGCTTGTGTGTTAGGGGGCAGAGAGTTGATGTATTTTCATCAGTTTTTGAACTGTTATCGCTTAAAGTACAGAAGTGGGAACACTGAAGCATCTTTACACAGAAAATGTAAAGATGGACACAAACTTTTAACTTTAGGGATCCCAGTGATTGTAATAACAATGCAAATCTTTAGACCCACCTGAAAACCCCCCGGCAGATTACATTATTTTTCTGGCACATCCATAAAAAAACTGTCCAGGGCTGTCAAATACCAGCCAGGTGGTAACCCTAACCATAGATAGGCCCTACAGTCACATAGTACCTTCTTGGAAGGTGTGTACTAGTTGTAGTAATATGGGCAGCCGGTCTAGACCTGCTCATTATGAAAGCCTGCTTCCTCATCCAAAGGGGGGCAGGGAGAGGAATCACTAAACCAAGGCTTGATTTCTGGGGTCCACAAATGAAAAAATAGGAGTGGGAGTGAGGTCAAAAGCTTAAAACGAGGGAGCCAGAGGTGGACACTGAGCAGAGAACCCCTGACAATGTCCACTGCTACTCAAAGGTGTCTAGCAAGTAAGTGGACACTGCCCAGAGGAACTCTGCCTGGAGGTGTGATTGGATAAAGGACTAGAAATAGGCCCTATAGTCACAGCATATCCTCTTGGAAGGTGTGTAGTGAATAAGGCAACAGATTGAAGGGAGAGAAAGGATGGTGTCATGGTTAAAGGATTTGAATGCAGCCCTGGCAAACTGGAATCTATTCCCTGCCTGGACAAGTCACTTCAACCAAGCTTTTCACTGGTGATCACTAATTGTGTGTTTCTCATTTTCTGGGTGCCGCACTTGAGACTGATGTCAATGGGAGCTGTACTATGAACGTATGTAGTACTGTACAATGCTAAACAGTCTGAAAATCAAGTCATAGTCTCAAATCAGGAATCCCACATTGTTGGAAACTTTTTTTTATCTTAACCTCTTTGTGCCTCAAAAACCATTAATGTTTGTGAAGCACTTAGATACTAATATGAGTGCCACAAAAAGCCCATGAGGAAATAAAATAAATTCTGTCTTCAGAGCTGGCACAAATATTGTATAGTAAATAGGACATGGGACCACACATTGAACAGTGAGGACAAAATAAATATGGAATAGCTGCTAATTAAGTATGCACTGAATTGGGCTGGAGTCCTGTGGAAAAAATAGTATATGATCATGTAATCAATGATTGCATCATAATGTATATGCACAAGGGGGGGCTAAATTAATGTTCCACAGGTAATCTTAATTATGGCATTTCCTAACTTTTGAGTTCTTGACTTCTCAACCTTAATAATGTTCTTCTAACACAGTTTTGTTGTGGTTTTGGTATTTTTATATATATCCCTCCACCATAAAAAACCAAAACAAACTCCATAGAGCTAACGTATTTCTTGTCAGCCATCACTATGGTCTCTTTACCGTGATGTTGTTGTATTCTTTCCCATCACCCGTCTCTGGTTTATGTCTGCTTCCTGTAGATTGAAAGTTCTTTGGGGAAAAGTTGGTGTCTTTCTATATGTTTGCAGAGTGCTTAGAACAATCCGGATTGGGGCTGCTAGGTGTTAATGCAATGCAAATATTAAATTATTTATTTGTAGGGTAGTAGTGCCTAGGGACACGAGTCATGGTCCAGGACCCCACTGTGCTAGGCACTGCACACAGAAGAAAGGTGGTCTCGTCTACAAAAAGATTACATTCAAAGCATAAGACGAGACAACAGAAGGATACAGTAGATAGATGTATTAGACCTAAAAATAAAACTATTTTTATGCATCAGTGTAACTGAGAGCAATGCCATCCTTTTCCCATCACATCTGGTCACCATCATTCTTATTTTTTATTAATGTCCAGGTCACTAGCTTCTTTCGGGTGTTACTTACAGGAAGCAACATTTCAGTCAGTGATCTAGTGTGTGATAGATTCTCTGTTCCATTTCCAGTCTCTGGAGCACTGCACTGCTCCATTGCATTTCTCCCGCCTAGGTTTCCTTAAGAAATTAATTACCTATCAGAAAACTGGAGAATTGATCAAAATATATGTCTGCAACAGAGAAAAACTGAACTGCTCAATGTTACTGCATTATGCAGGAGAACAGGCCCAGGAGATTTATAACACATTTCTATTTGAAGATGGGAGGGGAAACATCAGTTTTGATCAAATTGCCTGAGGATTATTTCACTCAGAAGAGAAATATCACCTTTGAGCATGTGTTCAACATTCACAAACAACATGTGGATGAAACATTTAATTGGTTTAAATGTTGAAATTACTGTTGAAACTGTGAATATGAATAGCTTATGGATCGTATGATTCATGATAGCAGTGAAGAGGGGATTATAAAAGATAAAACTCCAAAATGATTGCTACAAGAGTATAAGGACACAGACCTTCCAGGAGAGAATCAATAGCTCAGCCTCAGGAAGCTGAGACTAGGTCCACTTGTAACAGGAATAGGCAAGATCTCCCCTGCCAGAACCAGCCTGGCTGGGTATAAGTGATGCAACTAAATTCTGCATTCTATTCCAATTATACACTGACATGAAATGAATAGTCCTTCTTTGAATATATGTCCCTATGGGTGATCCATCATAAGATGTGCAGGTGCCATATACCCTTGACTGGAGAGTACAAAGTAGTGTCCATGAGCAAGGCTGGCAGACTAGACTGAAACTCCTCCTAAGGGAGCATTCACTATCTTGAGAGGGGTCTGCTTCCCACACACCTCCCCACCCCGAGACATTGGTCTTGACATCTCAGGTGTCTGCTGCAATTTTGTCAGTGGCCCCAGAGACCAAGACCAGGAAAAAAAAATGCATAAACAGGGAAATGAATAAGAGGGGTAGGTCACCCCATACAACTCACTCTCAGGAGAACTTGCATCCCTCAAAGAGTACCACTGAGGTGTTGTCTGTATATGGTACCAAGGTGCAGGTGCCACTTAAGTCCTGCATGGACAAACCCTCTGCTCTCAGGGCATCAAATTCATTGGTACCGTGTGATACCTCTTGGCACCATGACACATGCAGACCAACCCCACATGTTTAGGTACCATCATCTTATTGCAGCTCTGGGATCAGGGAAGATCCAGCAAACCTCTTCAGTACTGCATTTGCCATCTTCTTGCCAGTTGGTATTCCCAACTCTGGTACCAACCCTGGCTTTGACCACTGGCGATCAGAGCCTTCCACTGCCTTCTGGATTCCCTCCCTTATCCCCCTTCCCAGAAGGCTTACTGGAACCCATGGGGAGACTTCAGAGAATAATTCTGCAGGATGTCATCCAAAAAGAAATACGAATACGCAATGTTATCATATAACCTCCTGGTACTGATGGACCAACCTCCAGTACCACATGCTTCCTAGATACTGAATGATTCACAAGAGGAGCAAGAAACCCAGACTGAAGAGGTGTCACCTCCTTCAGCCAGGTCCTCTTCCTCCAGTTAAAGCAGTAATGCCACCACTGTCATCCTATGCCAGTAATGCCAAGGTCTTCCAGGACCTCTTGAATCACCTGGCAGATTTCCTATAAATCCTCTAGAAGAGATCAAGGAGTCCCAGCACTCTTTGGTGGATATTTTGAACTCCAACCCTCAAGGAAAGATAGCAGTGCCTCATTATTTGGAAGGGCTACCTCCTGCTTACACTTGGTAGGAAATACAGCCCAGAATTCTGCCCACTTATGATTAGGAGGAGCGCATCTTGGCTTCAGTCTTCTGGCCTCCCAAAAGATGTGCAGAACATCATTGAAGACCTTACTTTTGAAGGGCCCATGCTCTTCAGTGAGCACACTGACTCCTCTCTTCACACCCTTGAAGAGTACAGGACAATGCTGCAGTCTTTGGGAATTTATGTCCCTGCAATGAAAGGATATTTTAGCAGATCTCAAACCACACAGCAATCCAATTTCAATACCATCCCATAAACCCTCCAAGCCCTTCAGGAGAATTAAAAGAGAGGTCCACCCTCCTTCATAAATAACCAATCTGAATCTCTCTAAGAGGCAGCTTTGATGCCTTGGTTGAGGGCATCGAGCCACCTTCTCCACCAAATGCAGTTATGACATCCAACCCACGTTTGGAAACTGTCTCACTTCCTAACTGCTTGGGACTCATCACCTCAGACAAATGGATTTTGAGGTTGTCAGTGGGTTACTGTATATACCCCACTACCCCAGCATCTCAGCTCCCTGACCCTCTTCAGGGACCCTTCTCACGAGGAGCTCCTACCAAAGGAGATACACTCTCTTTCAATATTGGAGGGGATTGAACAGGTTCCACCCAAGTTTTTGGGAAGAGGGTTCTATTCCATCTATTCCCTATTCCCCAAGAGGGACAGAGGGTGAAGGCCAAGCCTCAATCTCAGAAATTAGACCATAATTACATCCCTATAACCAGACGACTGATATGTTGCCCTCGACCTACAAGACTCCTACTTTCATGTGGCCATCCACCCCTCCCACAAGCATTTCCTATACTTTGCAATAGTATCAGCTCAGTACCAATACTGAGCCCTCCCCTTCAGGTTTTCCATGTCCCCAAAGGTCTTTACAAAGACCCTCTGTGGTAGCAGCTCACCTTCATCAGCAGAGCATTGCAAGTTTGCTGGCTGGCTGCAAGGAAGGCAGTGCACTCAGAGTGGGACACTGGGAGCCAAGAAACCAGGATTCTGTTCCTGTCTCCCACAGGCACACTGAGACCTTGGGCAAGTTATGTCATCTGTCTGTGTCTCAGTTTCTCCCTCCGTTAAATAAGGTAGGACTAAATGCTCACTTTTGTAAAGCTCTTTGAGAACCTCCAATGAAAAGCGCTGTTTGCATGCAAAGTTATTTGTTTGTCTTTGCTTTGCTTTGGTGGGGATTGATTTTGTAAAACCAAAACCAGGGGTAAATCAGATCTGGCTTCAGTTTGTACCCAAAACTTCAAGTCCAGGGGCTGGAGATATTTTAGATTTATTTTAAAAATTCCATAGGAACCATTTCTACTTAAGACTTCTTTCCCACCTCCTGTTTAAAAACTTCTTTTATATAATTTTTATTTTTGTATGAATATACATCCTTTTCAATTGAATATCAGTTCTGTGGGGAATTGACCAATTCTGGGAGGAACTAAGGAGCGCCTTTTTAATCATGAGGTTATTTAATCGTTGAAACAAGGCAACCAATTTAACAAGGCATGTGGTGGATTCACTATCACTTGACTGAGGACGCTCCGTAACACTACTGAAACTAGCTGTCCTCACTCAGCCCCTCTCCCATCTGCAGGCACGGACTGTCACTGATTCCTGGCTTCGGTGCTGGATAGAGAAGATAGTTCCACAGCTAGGAAAGGTCCTGTACAAGTGCTGTATTTTATTTTCCCATTTCATTCTCTGTATTTTTTCCTGTTTCTCACGCAGTGAATTATTATGACATTTCTTGTAATAAAATATTAACTTTGCATTTACACCTTCAGATAGTTTCTTCATGTACCCTTTATAAATAAGATAAAAAATTCATTGCTATAAAGCAGTGGAAACTTAAAACTAAGAAATTGTGACTGATTATAAAATGGGTTTGGACAAGAAAAGAATAGATAACCACAAACAAAAAATGCAAAATACATGTGAATTTTTTTTTAAAAAAATAGGGCAAATGGGATTTGGCCAGCAAACAAAATTCAGCCAGATAATCTAAATGAAATCTAAATTCTAGTATTCGTACAGTTGAACGTTATCATTATAGAGAACAATGGAGCACATACCTATAAAACAGACATGCAAAAAAGAAGCACCATAGGAACCAATTAGAAATAGTGTGCAATATCAAAGAATTGACTAGGATAGGAACATTTATGGTGTATGGGGAAAAACCCAAAAAACCTCAGAACTGGGACTATGGTGTAGTTAAATTTACCTTGTTTCCAGTATTAATAAATCCACATAAAAAAGGACAGAGGAAATCAGGCAACTATATGTGTAAAAGAAAAAAAATAAATGACTGGAAGTGCACAGGCAAAAATAATCCAGGAAACTTTCTTCCTGTTGCTGGAACCAGATCTCTAAAAGCAAAACCCACGTATAGGTGTATATATAACAAAAATATTGTGAGAGTTTATATAGCAGAAATAATCTTACAATATTTAGTCCATAGATTCTATATCCAGAGCTACTGAAAATGATGGTGAGAACTGACAATGAAAATACAGTCTTACTTCTGTAGTTAGAGTAGTAAGAGTTGAGAGAGACAAAGATTAAATACCAGAATGCCAGAGTCTGATAACTGTGACAGGAGTAAAAAGATTTTTGGGGTTAGGCTTTTTGTTTGGTTGGTTTCGGTTTTTTTGCTCAAACACTGGTTTCTCCCCCAGGTTACTGCAAGCATTTTCAGCCTCAGACATGGCTACTTCCGAGATTTCAATGTACAATACTTTGAAAGGTTTAATTGCTACTACAGCTCAGAATTCAGGCTGATACAGCCAGTATCAGAAGACACTGGAGATTTTAGGGTCCTCAACTTTGCAACTGAACTTTTCTTTTTGATATATGTCTGTCTAAAACAAACCGCCTGCATGTCCATTTTCCTTATAAATACCCCTTTTAGTAAACAGAAAATTTACTCTGTAAGTTCAGGTAAACATGTGAACATGATGCTATATTAAATATATTAAAATGATCTCTTTCTCTATCTCTTCATTGAAATGAAAGCTCAATTCTAGTTAGAAGACATAGAAAGTAAAATGATTTTACTGATCTCAGGAATACACTAAAATACATTTTATAATGTAATAATAGTAAAGCGATAAGAAAACGTGTCATGCTGATTGACTCTTCAAAAAGAAGAGGCACAAAGGTGGTATACTTTACAAACAAGCATCAGCTTCAGCCAAAAAATGGGTACAACATTTTGGATTTGATGGATTTATTATGATATGAATTTCCTAGTTATCATTGGTATTTCTCAGAATACTGAGAACATTTTCTAATCTGTAAAACTCACGCTTTGTAAAGTAGCAATTTGAAGGAAACAATTTCCAGCACTGAATGTTATTATAAATTATGGCTTTGAAAGGGAGATCCTGGATAAACTAATCCAAACACCTGCTTCAAGCAGTGAGGGTCTTATATTACTCTTTCCATAAATGTACTTAACCTTTCCTTAAAGACATCTAATTATTTTGCCTTCTATCCATTTGGCAAACAGTCCCACTGTCTGATTGACCTTACTGGTAAAAGGAGTTTATATATATCTAAGCTAAATTAATCTTTCTTTCAACTTTATTTCTGGCTATTACATCTGTCCACCGTGATATTCACATGGACAATATGCCCCCATCTTTAAGTGTTTCTCTTGTTTTAAGCTAAACAAATGTAGTTCATTCATTCTCATAAGACCTGGAAATACATATTGCCTTTTGTTGAACCTCTCTACATCATTATACCACTCTTGAACAGAAGAGCCCAGAAATGTTTTCAGTATTCCCATATATAGACTTACCAGTACAGTATAAAATGATGATAAAATCTTCCTAGCTCTCCAAAGGATGCCTTTCTACATACACCCTAGAAAGGAGTCAGCCTTTATGTAACATCAACTACTAAGGTCTTGGTTTTTGTTTTATAACTGATTATTTCTTTCTTGAGTATATTTATTAGTTTCCTAATTTAGATTTGCAGCAGTGTATTATTATTTTGTCAATGGCTTTTCCTTCCATTTCATGACAGTTTCTTCTGTTGATAAATTACTATGTGAGAAATAATGTGAGGGGTTCTTTGTGTTAATTCCTTGATCGTGTTTCTTGGTTGCTGGTTGTGCATTTCTGCCAGTGAAAGACACTGGGTGAAATCCTGGCCCAATGAAGCCAATGGTAGCTTTGCCAGTAGGGTCAGGATTTCATCTAGTGAGTTTACTGAAACGTCCAACAGTATTTTCTGGCCTCTATTATTGACTGATGTGTGGCACTGCTCCAGCTGTTTGCCATTGGCTAGTGGGTGAGGTTAAAGTTTGTGGTGGGAGCTGAGGGGCAGTGTTTTGTTTCAGCTACAATTTCTTCAATTGTATCTGTTCTCATGGGGAAACAATTATCCTGTCCAAAATATTTTGGCAATTTATAGATATTAAATACTGGCTGCCTTTTCCATATATTTTGTAGATTTTCAAAAACAATTTCTTTGTTTCTAATAGTGGTAAAAAACAGTAGCTTGCAGCTTACAGTAGCTTGAAACTTGCAGCTAATCCTGCACCACTGAAGTCAGTGGGAGATCCGCTACTGACTTTAAAGAGAACTGAACCAAGCCCTGAGCAAGGAAGTGATGAGAGAGAAGTGAGCTAGCTTAGCCTGACCTCAAGAGTGTAGAATGGTTCTGATGGACTCAGATTGGAGTCTTTTTTGGAGCCACTTTTTTTTTATTGATAACACCAGTCACAGGATATAGAGTGTATATAAAATAGCATCTTCTACTGTGATTCAAACCAGCAGGTTATCAGCCAGCATATCCCCAAAGAAGCTGTGTGTTAGTGCAGTGTGTTTGTAATAATGTCTCCTGGCAGATGAGCTTCTAGTGATTGATAAAGGTAAGGTGTCCAAACTGGTATTATTAAAGTTGTCAGCTGTCTTTGATGCCATTGTTCACAAGGCACTGCTGACTTGTCAGTGGGATGGGACTGTTTTACAATTGATTTTTCCTTTCCTTTCAGAGAGCTGTCAAGAATGAATTTTCATTTTCCCTTCTCCTAGGGCTCCCATATGTGGTGCCCCACATGGCTCCTTCTTGTTACCTCTCAATTTAATATGTGTATACAGTATTATGAGGTCTTTAGGATCTGTAGTATCACTGACATGCTGATGATGATCTGCTCTGTGTTCTTCTCACTAAACCGAGATTCTTCAGTCTCATGGCTTTTACAGTATTGCAATGAAATTGTGAACTGAATAAAGACAAATTGGCTGAGTCTCCCTCCAGACAAGACATAGCTGGTATCTGACAGAGTACAAGGGCACTCCTTAGCCCAAACCCCAGAGAGTTAATGCACTTAACCCTGACCTATTAGAGAGAGCAGGGAAAATATAAAGGGTCTCCTGGGAGGCCATGGTTGGGGAGACAGCTGGGTGTGAGTTGGAGCTCTGACCACAGGTTTGTACGTGGAGACTGTTGGTTGTAGTTCTGATCTGATCTTTGTTTCACTACTGCTGATGTTGTTCAGTTTGGACTCTATAAATTCTCACAAAGACAGCCCTGGGAAGAAAGGACCACAACTGACCGAAGACTACCTGTTCTATTTTGTGGCCTGAGAAATCAGTGCATCAGCCCCCATGAGATTAGTGGGCAGAGGAGGCCTGGATGGCTACCTCCACAATGGCAGTTCACAGCTTCAAGGCTTTACTGGACCCTTTGCTATTTTTGGATTCTTAGTTTGTGAAAATGGGCCCTCACGCCTATTTATGTGCATTATTGTCTAAGAGGTTGAGGAATTTCCTATCTGATCATGACTCAGGTCCTGCAATCTTTGCCTTTGACACCTGCAAGATGGATTCCCACAGTATATTTTTCTTAAGGAAACTTCTGAAGGCCAGCTAGAAGTATCTGCTGGTGCTCAGGGCAACTATCCATCTCCTAAAAGTGATGGACTGATGGAATCTTAAAAAACCAGTGCTCCATAATTTGTATTAGTTAGTCATTAATTTCTATATGCTATTCAGGGTTTTGGGTACAATCTTTAAAGCCTTGAATGGTTTGAGATCTATATACCTGAAAAACAACCACTTACTCTGTGTCTTGTTATGCTGGCAAAGATTAGATGAGGTGCTTTTGCTTTCAGTTCCTAGAGTACACTTTTCTAGGATCAGCAACAAGAAGTGTTTTAGTGGAACTCACTAAGATGTGCCAGAACCCAAGTCTGACAGTTTTCAGTGAATATAGAAAAGATTACAGCGGCTGGATGAGAATGTTTCTGACAGCTGTATGTAGTTATTAAGCAGAGTGACAATGGTTTGCTGTTTGGTTACTCAGGGGGGATAATGTAGAGAGGAGAATTATTTTGGATTCCCAGAACATTGGAACTTCTGTGCTGAAAGTTTGTTTGGATTTAACAATCCACTTAAGCAGAAGGGATTCTGACCTCCTAGATTTAAAACTGGCAGGATTATTTCAGGTGGCCTTTAAACTAAGTTGCAAAGACAGAGAAAGGGAGCTATTTCCTAATTAAAATAATCAGAGAGGCATTTCTGATGTACCATGTAATAAAAAGATGAAGTTGCTCTGAATAAAAGAGCATTTGTGAACTAAAGCATCTGCATATAAATGTAAAAACATTTTAACTGCCCAGATTATCTGTTGGCTAAGAAGTACAGCCAAATATGCAGCATAAAAGAAGTTTCTAAATTACATAGACAATTTTTAATCCATAATAGAACAGGATAAGACACCCTCTGTATACTTCTGACCGCTAAAGTGTATAAGTGGTTGAATGTGTGAAAAAAATTGAAAGCTTGGCCATGAATTGCTGGCATTCATTTTAGTAAGGAATGGGTTCAGAGAATAAAAGTATATGGGTACGGCCTTGTGTCTTCCCTTCTCTCAGAATGGAATTCTGCAATTCTTCTATCTTACCCCCAGGTAGTTGGGCGACAGCACCCTGTGTGCCATCCATGATTCCTGAATGCGTATGGTGCCTGCAAGTCTTCCCTTTAGGAGCTGTGACCAAAAGTCTTTTCTAAATAAAGTACTGTTAAATCTCAACAGTAGAAACAAAGCATAACAAGGGAGAAGGGTTCTTAACACACTAAAAGATCTGCACACACTTCTCTTACCTATTGGCTTAGGTAGGCCCATTTTATCTGAGACACCCAAACCTCTGGAGAAAAGGGTTCAATCTGCTCCTATACAGTCTCTGCCTTCTTCCCTGTTCTTCAGGGGCTGTGGTTTATGCACCCCAAAGTCATTTGTTCCAGCTTTTCCCACTTGGCTCCCTACCAATTGCGGTTCCAAACCCTACTGTTGAACTCAGCATGGCTGGAAGTAAAATCTGACATCTGAATTGTCCTTTAAGTACTAGTAATCAATCTCCCTGAAGCTATTGTCTCCTTTCCTGCATCTGTGCAAGTAACTGCTACTTGAATTAATTCCTTGTGATCCTATAGCAAACAACACAACAACAATCAAACAGTTAACTATTACTGGAAGCTTCCACATCCTTCATATAAATGTTGACAAATTAGCAAATAAGGGCTAAGGGAAAGAAGCATTAAATCAACAAGTGAAGAAACAGTAAGTAGGCTGAGGAAACCTAAAAGACACTAATTAAGGCATAACGTATAATGAAAGGTTTTTAATCTTAGAAAAATCACATATCAAATTTTGTCTTCCCTGTTTTTGTTGGAGACCTCCTTGGAGGACTAGGAACCTTGAGTTGGAGCTTTAAAGAAAGCATCTAGCCAACTGTGTGTGGGCAGTTTGGATTAAATAGGCAGTAACAAACACAATAGTTTAAAGTAGTCTGTCTGAATCTCCTTTCTACCCTAGTTGCCCAGATTTCATTTTCCTGTCCCTTGTAATGTCATCATGCCACTAGTTCTTCAGTCATCCACAGCATTCATCAGCAAAAACAGGCCAGACAAAACCTGCTCCTTCTAGTAGAAAAAATAAATAGATGGGGGGGGGTGGTTTCCTTCTCAACCTCTCCTCCCATCCCCAAAATTAATGAAAATCTGCCTTTGAGCACAATAAACAAACAACGAAGGGTACCAGCCCTATGTTTTTTTCTTTTGTATTGTCCCTTCTAGTTTGCAAGGGAAAGACCAAGTAATCTAGACCAGTGGTTCTCAACCTTTCCAGACTACTTTACCCCTGTCAGGAGTCTGATCTGTCTTGTGTACCCCAAGTTTCAGCTCCCTTAAAAACGATTTGCTTACAAAATCACACCTAAAAATACGAAAGTGTCACCGCGCACCATTACTGAGAAATTGCTGACTCTCTCATGTTTACCATATAATTATAAAATACCTTGATTGGAATAAAAATATTGTACTTACATTTCAGTGCGATACCTGAGCCAGTTTTTTACTTGTGAGCTGTATCTGAAGCCTGAGCCCTGGGCAGTGGGGCTGAAGCATTAGCTTCGTGGGGCCCCCTGTGGCATGGGGCCCTGGGCAGTTGCCCGGTTTGCTATCCCGTAATGCTGGCTGTGCACTTGCAACCCCCTAAACCCATCCTCTGACCCCACCTGGGGCTGCAACCCTGAGGCTGAGAAACACTGATCTAGATGGGTTGCTGTATCCCCCCAAAGGCCTCTGAGTACCCCAGGGGTACATGTACCCCTGGCTGAGAACCACTGATCCAGACAAGGCCAAGATTTTCAAAAGCAGCCAGGGATTCCAGGTGCCACGACGCCGCCCCCCTAATCAGCGGCCACTCGGGGAAAGGTGGCTCTAACCAGCCAGGTGTGCTCATGAGGGGGCTGTTCTGTGACTGTCCATCCCGGCTGCAAGGAGGAGTTGGTCAGTGGAGAAGGTGAAGAGGGGCTGAACGTGGACTCGCTTTGGCGGCCTCTTGGCGAATAGCTGCCCCCGTATCAGCGAGAGCGATACAGACACTTTGGGGGCCGTGGCCGGGTCGGGGCACGGATCTCGCTCCGCCGGAGCAACGACGGGGCGCTGCTCTGGCAGCGCTGCCCGCCGGTCACTCCCTCGCCCCGCCGGGGAGGCGCTGGGCCGGGTGCCCGGCCCCAGCAACGGCGGAGCCCGGCTGCGGCAGCCGCAGTCGGAGAAGGGGGCAGGACGCGACGCATCTACCCCGGCTCTGCTCCGACCTCTGCTCCCCCAGAGCCCGGGCGGCCGCCACCGCGCCCCAGCCACTAGCTCCGCTGAGCAGCGCGGGCCCTGCGGAAGAGCCGCCCCAGAAACAAAGTTAATCCCGGGGGGGTGCAGAAGAGATCCCCAGGGAGAGGAGGCGGGTGCAGAAGAGATCCTCGCGCGGGGGGGGGGGG
>ML675611.1:22152151-22279390 GCA_007922155.1 Mesoclemmys tuberculata | reverse complement strand
CGTGGGGCGGGGGCGCGATGCCAGAGCCCGTCGGGCGGGCGGGCAGCGCGCCCCGCAGAGGCCGGGCGATGGGTTTCCAGGCCGCCGCTTTCCTCTGCTGCTGCGGCGGCTTCGCCCTCCTCCTGCCGCCGGCCCACGGTAAGAGCGCGCGGAGCCAGCGCGGGCGGCCCTGCGGCGGCTCGCGGAAAGTTGCGCGGGCTCTTGCGGGGAGGGTGGTTCCCCCCGACGGGTTGCGCGGCGGCCGCGCCCGGATCCCCCCGGGGGCGGGGGGGACAGTGTGCGCCGCTCTCCGGGGGTCCGCTCCGCGAGAGGCTCCCGGCGGCAGGCGCGCGCGCGCACGGACGGGAGAGCCCGTGGGGGCGGCTACTAGATCGAACCCGGACACGCGCGGCCCCTGCGCTCCCTGTCCGGGGAAGCGCAGCGTGCCCGCTTCCACTGCGGCTTGCAGAACGCGAAGAAGTTGCCTCTGGGCGCAGGCGAAGAAGTTGCAGCCTGAAAACGAGCAGCGGTTGTACGAACTTCCCAAAGCTCCTCTCACGCTGTTTAAACGCCACCGGTAAAGACCCTGCGATCTGGTTACACGAGGCGTGTTTTTCTAGCTCCAATTCCTTCCAACTTCTCATTTTCTTTTACTGATTTTTCGGAAAGCTGCTTTTCTTCTGGCTGAGCGCGAGCCGGGATTTAGCTCGCCATTTAAATGTGATTTCAAAAGATAATAATGAATTGCCTTTGAGATTAATATTCTTTACCAGATTAAAATATTTGCATTCAATTGCCTGCAAATAGAATGTGACCTTTTCTGCTTCACTTTTGTTATTCTCATACAATTTAATTAACTGTAGTGTTTCTGTATTGTTAGAGTAGCGTGTGATGTGAGACATTATTTAGACCCTTCATGTAATTTTCGGTTTTATGTAAATAGATGTTTTTAATATTGCAAAAGTTTTGCTTAAGCTAAAGTGGTTTAAATTGTATAATTCTGAGGAATTTCCATCCCAGTTGTGTATTGGGGGTATTCGTTGAATTGCTATGAGGTAAGTGTATTTAAAATTATATTTTGGTTTTAGAATATGTGAACAAACCAAAATTGTATACATTATGGTTGGTTTTAAGGCATCAGTAATCTGTATAGAATGTGATGAGATGGTTCTTTTTAGTACTGACACTTTACAAATCTTTCTCCCAGCTGTTGTTTGTAAACCTGGCTGCCACCCAGTGAATGGATTTTGTGAAATTCCTAGTGAATGCAGGTAAAGAGATCGACCAGCTGGGTTTATTAGTGAAGGAACCGACTATTTCAATAATGCATCATTCTTGTTTTTTGTTTGTTTGTTTGTTTGTTTGTTTGTTAAAAAAAGACGTTAGGACGATTTGAAAACGTGATGCTGTAAGGAAACAGCTCTCCGTTAGCAGACTGTAACTAGAATTGTATAAACATATTAAAGAAACCTGCATGCCTCTGAAAATTAAAGTATTTATTTTAAAATATCCTAGGAACGCCTGTAAAAAGATATTTAAGTGGGCTGTTATTTTAGGTTTAAAATGTGTGTTTTTCTTCCACCTAAAGTGAATGGTTTTTCTTTTAATTATTTACATAACCTTTCCCTAAACATTGAAGTTTGGTTTTTTTGTTTTGTTTTGTTTTGTTTTTTCAAATGTGTTACATGTAGCAGTGTTATTGTCACAATTTTTTTGTGCTTTTAAAAAGGAGAACAGCCTGGTACATTTTTTTAAAAAGTCTGTATCTTCTCTTGTATCTATTTCAGGTGTCAACCTGGTTGGCAAGGAGCTCTTTGTAATCAGTGTGTTCCTTTTCCTGGGTGTTTGCATGGCGGTTGTGCCAAACCATGGCAATGTATCTGTGAAGAAGGATGGGTTGGCAGCCTTTGTGACATAGGTTTGCAAATAGTTTCCTTTTAATAGAGCAACATAATTACAGAGATTAAGTGAAGTGATTACAGCTCCATCTGGTGTTGAAATACGCAAACGCTTTTCCCGAGATGTCTTCTTACTAAAATAAATATTTGACTCAAAACATGATGAGATATGAATTTGGGGTGACAGGAAAAGAGAAAAGCCCTATGCATTCTTCTTTTAGGTGAAAATATACAATATCTTGTATAATATAATCATGGGTATTGCTAGAATTATGCATAAAATCCTTTTTCCGTTTTAACTGATTGTCACATGCAGATGGTAAATAATACTTTCTACATTGGTGCTGTAAAGGTAAGAAGTCCCCCTAGTTGTGTTAAATCAGTTGAAATAATTCATTATCCAACATTGTGGGCATATGATAATATCATCTGAAATAAATACATACACTTGGTGCTTGACCAAATATTTTCTAGCAAAGGATTTGAATGGAATTATTGGAAAGTGTAGCACTCAATTCTTCCCTCATTCAAACTACTGTTAATCAGAAGAAATTCCAGTGATTCAATAGAGTTAAATTGGTGTTAAACCAGTGTAAAAGGAGAATTGGGCTCATATTTTTTACAAGTCTTCTGGGTTTCATCATTTCCTAGTTTATCAAAAGTTATTGTTTGTTGCCATGTTCTGGAACTTGATGTTCAAGAAATCACTTGTATTCATTAAGCAATTCTATTGAGTAACATTTCCAAAGTCACCTAAATGACATAAGAGCCTAAATCTTTCAATAAAAATTTGGGCTTTTCTGAGCCAGATTTTCACAGTTATTTAGACACCTCTGCCAGGAAATTGGTGTCAGTTGCCTCAAATTGTGTTGTATTGTTATAACTCACTAACACATACCATTAATCCAGATTTGATCAAGTTAGGATGAATGAGGAAATTCCATAGGACCAATAGAAGGCCCCTGCCCAATTTGGGATGGTTCGCATGTATGTATAATTGACTTTAATATGGAAATACTAAATACAATCCTGTACCTCAATATAAAATACTAGACTCCTATCTGTTGAGGAATCCACCTTTAACACTTTATCTTTGCATGCGGGAAGGGTAGACAACCACTGTTCCATTTGCTTGAGAAAAATGTACCTAAATGAGCATTTTTAGGTACTGCAGGCAATCCATAGTTGTAAGTGTACGTCAGGATAAGCCATGGTTAAAATATATTTCTTATGTTGCTCTAGAGCAGGGGTAATCAATTATTTTTTGTCAAGGTCCACATTTCTTGGTCAACGTATAGTCAAGTCCAGACTCCAGTGAAAAAACAAAATAACAATAATGATAATAATAAGTAAATAAAAAGATTTTGTGGTTCATTCAAAAGTGTCTGGTGAGCCGGATTTGACCTCTGGTCTGCCTATTAACTACCCCTGCTTTAGAGACTCAAGAAGGTTCATGAGTAATGCTGCTTGGAGATGGGAAGTTGTTGCATCTCTTCAATGTCCTCCATTTTTGAAACTTTAGAAAATGTATATGCTTGCCAAAGCATTTCCGTGTGCAGCCATTGCTTTGACATTGTCAAGGAGGAGTGAAAGCCAGCTAGAAAGAACTGCAAAATTGATGGTGGAAAAGCTGATGTAGTCTGTAGTGAGTTTGACAGCTATAGAAGCCATACCCTTTATACTTCAAAAATGTGAACATATCCTCAGCAGCTACTTTGCTACTTAAACAAGGAGGAAACTGGAAGTGATTTTGAACTGCATTGGTATATTTTGCTCAAATGTCATTGATTTCATTGTGCATCACAGAAGGTTCCAATTTGACTAGTTTTATAACATGCACCTGTATAGTTTTTCTAAGTCTTCTCATTTCATAGCCATTGTATTTAATTATGTTGGGCCTGCTCCACAGTTCAGATCCAAATTGAGCTTCCCTAAAGTTTGGGGGCATTCAGATTTGAGGATTGGACCAGCCTGTTATCAGGAACTGGGCCAGCAGTGGTGGTAATGTTTATTATTGGTAGTGGAGCTTCATAAATGGACACGTCCCTTCAGAGATAAAGCTATGGGGCTGGATTAAGAACAATAAACGATATAATCTCTCCAGGCCCACTTCTTTATAATGGCCTGCACCAGACACTTACCCTGAGTGTGGGTATTCAAATTATGTCTACATAAGAATAAAAGCCCCGTGCAGTGGCCGTAGCTGGCCCAGGTCAGCTGACTCAGGCTCATAGGCTGCAGGACTAAAAATTGCAGTGTAGATGTTCAGGCTCGGGCTGGAGCCCAGGCTCTGGGACCTTCCAATCTCGCAGAGTCCCAGAGCTTGGGCTCCAGCCCGAGCCTGAATGTCTGCACAGCAAGTTTTCAGCCCCAGAGTCAAGCTCCACGAGCCTCAGTCATCTGACCTGGGCAAGCTGCAGGTTTTTTATTCCCATGTAAACACACCCGCAGTCATTCACTCACATTCTTGAAGTTGAGGACATGCTTGAACACTTTCCTGGATCAAGGCCAGAGGGCACTGCACATTACAGGATCCCACCTCATATCCATATTTAGAACCTGTTCACATGAGTCAGAGTGTAACCAGGTTGGACACCTCTCATACACCCCCTCATGGCCTAGGTCAGACTACAGGCAGCCTTCCTTAGCTTCCCCATTTGGACTGTTGAAATAAAACTTCCCTTCAATCTTTTTCTTGGTCAAAATATAAAATAAACTGCAAACAAAACTCAAAGTCCCAGAACAAAGTCCATTCCTAAGTCCACAAAACACAAGGTTTCTCTTCTTTCTCCCAGACCTTCCTCTGGGCCCTCTTGCCTGGGGCAACTCCCCTGGTCTCAGGGTTTTTCCTCCAGGAGCCTTTCCTCACTTTCTCCAGACTCTCCTACAGCTTCCTGAGCTGCTTCCTTGTGGTCCTTTTATACTGGAATCAGGTGGGGCTCATGCTGTAATCAGCATTGGCTTAGTCCCAGGCTCTCCAGCCCATGGGGCAAGCCATCCTATTACAGAGGGTTTCTCTTTGTTTAGCGGCCTTTGTGACATGCCACAGAGGGTATATGTACTGCACAGAACGGCTTGCAAAACAGTGTGACTGGTTTGTTTCTATGGAAACCAGGACGAAAGCCCCAAAAATTAATACCACTGTAGTAATTCTGGAGTTTAGAACATGTTTCAGGTGTCTTAATGACATCTTGTTTGGAACAGAAGAGTCCCCACAGCAGATAAAGTCAATGATCCATCTAGTGGTCTCGGATACTGGCCAGTTCCAGATGTTTAAGAGGAAGGTGCAAGAAACCCTACAGTGGACAATTATGGAATAAACTGCTACTGGGGAAGTTTCTTCCTAACACAACGAGTGATTGCTTTATACTCTGAAGTATGAGGGTTTAACTCCTTGTATGTATTATTTTAATTCTGTGAAAAGTAACTGTGGATATGCTTATCCATGTGAATGGCTAATCCTTTTTTGAATTCTCTTAAGCTCTGGACCTCAGTTATCTCTTGTGGTAAGACATTCCAGAGCTTGTCGGTCATTTGAAAGAAGGTGAGGGAAATTAGAGAAAAATGGACTTGTTTAAAAAATAGCAAATTTATTCCTATAGGTACAACAATTATATATAATTTTCCTAGTTCAGGAGCTGTTACACATCTTATTTGCTTAACGTTATTAAATGTGTGTCTATTTCAGGATATCTCCTTTCCCATGTATCAGGGTTGTGTTTGATTAGCCGCCTGTAAGGCTTGCCAAAATGGGCACACGACACTGCTGTGAAAAGCAGTCAAGGCTATTTTGGTCCTTGCGGAAACCAGCATTTACATGCAAAAGTTTGCATAAAGTGGTTGTGTGGTAACTGGAACAGCCTAAGGTAGAGGAAAATAGGCCTGTATATAGGAGAAAGAGCATTTTACTATAATTGTAGCTGAACAAAGTTTATCGTTATGGTTAATATTTTACATTGCCGCATGATATTCCTCTAGGTTCATGTTGTCCTGTGGGTTTAGGTGGGAAGTAGAATTTAATACTCATGACATTCCTATTTATCACTTTAGAAAAAAAGAATATGCATAGGGCTGTCACTCAAAATGTATGCATGAGCTTGCAAGACCTCACAGAAAGTTTCAGGACCTCACAGCTATTAAATCTTCAGTAGTTGCTCTGGAGGAGACTCAGTCCAAGGGGGTAATTATGGAAGATTATTGTGTGACTTACAAGGCAAAAATATAAGAAGGCCCACTCTTCTAGCACTGATAGGGAAGAGGTAAATGCCAACTGGCAAAGACTACACCACAGAGAGAGGAACAAGTTGAGGTTCAAAGGTGTTTAATAGAACTGAGCTGGAAGTGGGTTTCCTATCCCACAAAAATTTTCCTGTTTCTGCATCGGGCTGAAACTGAGACCTTTCAAAGATTTTCATGGAAACAAGAGGTCCTCTGCAGTATTCAGTAGCCCAGTCATTAGGGCATCTACCTGAGATTTGAGAGACCCAAGTTCAAGTCCTTGTGTCACCCACTTCTTAGGTGCATGCCTGAATATTTAATTAGGTACATAGAGTCATAAAGGTCCAACAGGAGAGATTGAGACAGACACCATGACCCTAGGGATGAGGGAGACCCAGGCTGAGGTCCCTGCTTCACATCAGGCAGAACAAGGATTACAGCCTGGGTTTTCCACATCACAGATGCGTGCCGTAAGCACTGACATGTTACTTATTGTGGAGCCTGCATGTCTCTCTCTCTCTCTGTCTCTGGTTTTGACCAGAATTTCCATCCAGGATCCAAGAAGCCTTTCCAAATGCATGCTTCATTGAAAAAAGCCCTTTCCCATGAAAAGTTTCAGTTTCACCCAAATTGGCATTTACTGACACCCATCCTGCCCAAAATATCTAAACAGCTCCTTTGTTTTATTACTTAAATATATTGGTTGTCTCTTTTACACTGTAAAGTGTGTATGTGTTGGACTGCAAACTTCAAGCAAGCTGGAGAAATTTGTAAATACACCATTTTTAGATTGCCCATTGCTTTATCTGAATTACATACATGGAAGAGCTGGGAATATGAGATAGTGTTTATGGTAATCAGTAGTTCTCTCCCTGCCCCCAGCATTTTATTGTTAATATTACTTATTCATAGAGTGGAACAATCCAAATATATTTCACAAAGTGAGAGCTAATGGGTGGGGAGCAAGCGTACAGAGCCTATGAAGTAACTGAATAACCTGCCCTCCATTAGAGGGAAGAATGAATCAATACAGGATGACAGACTTTTAAAATCCACTCAGTCCTTTTGCATTGTTTCCTATTTAATAGCTTTTATATGATAAAGTAGGTCCTGTTTTTTCATGTGCTAAATAATTAACATTATGACTAATGGTGTTTTGATGTAACAAAACGGTCTATTTTTGTTAACACAGATATTCACCCGTGTTCTTCAAAACCCTGCACCAATAACTCAACATGCATAGAGACTGGAGATGGAGGATATATTTGTCTGTGTGCCAAGGGATTTACAGGAAAAAACTGCCATCTAAAAAAAGGACCCTGTATTATTAATGGGTAAATATTGATTTTTGATATAAATATACAGTCCTGTGAAATTTTTCTCTGGGTTTCTTTCTTAAATCATAAAATGTTTGCTCGCAGCATATAACTTTTCAGATTGGATGATACTTTAGTTTCTAGTTTATTCATTTCTAGCCTCAAATCTACTAATTGTGATCTATTCCTATTATATAAATATGGTCAGATTTTTAACATGGATTGTGTGCATAATTTGAACCTCAAATATTCCAAATTGCACATATTGTAATAATATAATGTTTGGTTTTTCACAATTTCAATACATAAACATCAAAAGGATGCCTGTCCTGTGTTCTAGGTGCTCTTAACAAAAAATTAAAAATGCAATTCAATTAAGACCAAAAGAGCAGTAGCCAATCAGCAACCTCCCTCAGCCCAAAAGAACCATGTCTGCAGCACCACGGTATTGGAACTCCCACAAAACTCTACATCCAGTGAAGTGGTTAAATAGGAGGATACATTCCTATTACATCAGCAGAGGAATAGAAGGGCTTGAGGGGGGAGCACTGATTTCTCATGCCAGGGGGAGGAGAGGGAGTTTCTCTCTTCTAGCCACATTCCTCGTAATCCCTGCCTCTATGCTCAGTTAAATCCACCAAACCTTAAGCTTCCCAAAATGCCTGTCCAAAGAGCTGAGCTTGACAGAATGCTCTAAGGATAGATCGACACTGCAGCTAGGACTGTGTTTCCCAGCTTGAGGAAGCGGACACATGCTAGCTCTGCTTGAACTAACATGCTAAAATAATAGTGTAGCAGGGGATAACACAGGCAGCAGCTTGGCTAGCTGCCTGAGTACAAACCCACCTGGCCACCCTGGGCACATACTTGGGTGGCTAGCCCGAGAGACACTGCTTATGCTACCCCTGACTATATGGCTATTTTTAGCATGTTTGCTCCAGCAGACCTAGCAGGTGTCTGTCTAGTCGAGCTGGGAAGCACGCTCCCAGGTTCCGTGTAGAAAGACCCTCAAAGTCAACAAACTGGATATATGGATGAGACTGGAGGGAGGAGAGGGTTGTATTTGACGGTGAAGGCTCTCGGCAGAGCAGCCTTCCAGCAGCTCCTTCTCATCTGTACCAAGCTCAAGCACCCCCATTAACCTCCTTTATGGCAGTGCCCAGGTACTTGGGGCCCAGCTGACCATTTATTTATTCACCTTTGTAAAACTGCCTTTCTGATGTTTGTTGGGCCTGATCCAAAGCCCAACAAAATCCACAGAAAGAATTCCTCTGACTTAAACGGACTCCCTTTATGAGGTATGGCTGTTGGGAAGGTTTGCTCATGCAGTCACAGAAAGCATGTGTAAAAATAGCCGTCAAGTATCTAATTAGCAATTTGTATGCTCAATTGCCATAACTGAACATTGCAGTCACAAAAATTGCATGTACAAATTAGGCAGACAAATGCACGTGCATATGTCTGATAGCATGACCCAAAAAGTAGATAAGCAGACAACTGGCATGAGTTTACATGCAAGATACTAATTATTTCTTAGATCTGTATTGTAAGGTAAATCTTCTCTAAAGTACAAATTGAAGGAAATTAGTTATCCATAAACAGTCAATTAAGGGTGTAATGTCTGAAATATGGATCCTTGTTTTAATTAAGCATGTAATAAAAGATTTAGACAGATAAACATTAAGAGGCTGAAACAGCAAGAAGAGGTTTGAAGAGACATAATTTAGTGAAATTCAAGCGTCTATTCATTGATGAAGGCTGGCAATATTCTGATGCAATATACTACTCTACATGCAGGCCTGTATTAATGGCTAAACTCAAATTACTCTGTGGAAAACAGATTTTAAGGAATGAACCTATTCCTTAATGAACCTATTCCTTGTGAGTCTTGTCTTATTGTGGCTTTTTGGCTGCACCTTTCATCTATGACTCAGCTGTCACTACATTTTAATGGGATAGCTGTGGACAGAAGTGTTTGAAAAATGTTGTGAAAAATGTGAATAATTTTTTATGAAATTTGAAAAAATCCAGCCAGCTCTAATTGAGGATCTGTCCTTAGAAGGAATCTATTCTGTTTCATCGAGGGTCTGCTCACATTCCCATAGTATCTGGCACTTCCTCACCACCCAGTTTCCAGAGGACCACAGGACAATTAATCTTGCCATTCTCTGTTTTAACCAGACACTATAATGTGGCTTGTAATCATGGCCAAAGTCTTCTGGCTCCCATAATTACCCCTCGAACCTCACCAATCTCCCTCTACTAGCTGTACTTCATTCTTTGTCAAATCCTGAAACAATATAAGAACCTACTCTTCTTTCCACACCCCATCATTGCCAATTTCATGCTCGCAGGAGCTTTCCTCCCAACCCCCAGCTACAGTGGGAAATGGTCAGGGAGCAACTAACAGTTTATTTCATCTGGTGGAAACACAGAACAAGCAGCCTACTCCTCTACCATAGTGTGCAGGTACTTCTGGGGAGCCCCTCAATGTTTCATTCCTCCATGAAAACAAGAAAATGCCTGTAGGGGAGCTGTAAGATGACTACATCTCAAATGAAATGACAGAAGATATGTCTACATTGCAGTGTAAGCCCAGGGTTAGTGGGACTTGAGTCTGCGGACCCTGAGTTTGTAAGCCCACACTGCCTATTGAACCTACGTTTAAAACTTCTGGACTTGGGCTCCAAGCCTGGGACTCCAGCATCCACTCTGAGCAAAGTCCTCAGTCAAACCTCAGTATCCCAGGCTTCCTAGCACCCTTCCCAGCTGTGGCCATTCTTCCTTGTTTAATGGTGCAATGTGAGGAAACTTGATGGTCCACCCCGCATGTTACAGGAAGTTGATGTAGCCCTCCAAGTTCCCAACAGATCCTGCTGAGCCATCTTTTGGGTCTGTATGCTCCCGGCAACCAGAGCCAGCAATGTGGAGTCACCATTTGAAGAACTTCTCTTGCTTGTGCTTTCACTTCTGTTTCAGCAAATGGGCAATGCGTTCATGAGATGCTGGTGGACAGTCTAGTAGTAGTGTGTGACCTACTGAAGGTGCCTGACAGTGGAGGAGGAGCATATAACATGGAAAAATGGAACTGGCTGATGATGCTTGCAACTTTCAGTGTAGCCACTGATACCCTATGTAGCCCAGCAGGGATCCAAGTACAAATTGGTGGGATCACATCATCACAGAGACCTGAGATGACTAGCATTGGGTCCAGAACTTTTGCATGAAGAAAGCTACATTTCTGGAGTTTTGTGAGCAGCTTGCCCCATCCCTCCAGTGTCATGACACACTAGTGGGTCATGCTGGTCCAGAAGCAGATTACTGTAACCGTCTGGAAGTTGATTACTCCGAACTGTCCATCGCTAACCAGTTAGATGTTGGAAAATCATTTGTGGGGTAAAGTGGTTGCAGAAGTTTTGGAGGCAGTCAGGTGTGTGATTTACCCAAAGGTGGAAGGCATAAAGAATATCTGCGAAAATAATTGCTGGTTTTGAGAGAATGGAGCTTCTAAACTGCACTGGGGCCATTGATGGGATCATGTTCCCAAGGTTTTGCCTCCTCAAGGAGCACAGGAATACATAAACAGCAAAGAGTAATGCTCCATTACTGTGAAGACCCTAATGGACCACTGAGGATGATTATGGATGCCAGTATGGGCTGCACTGAAAAAGTTTATGATGCCAGGGTTTTTCAGTGATTAGCAATCTACATTCAGTATAGGCTGGAACAATACTCCCACCTAATGATTGCCATAAATGGATTTACTGGCCCTACTGTTATCCTGGGGGAGCCTATGTATCTCCTTTTTCCTTGGCTTGTGAAACTCTATCCTAGTCTCAGAAGACCTGGCAAAAGAATGTTCCATTACACACTCACCAGGTGCAGAATGGTGGTTGGATGTTCTTTGAAATCCCATTAGTGCTGTTTACAAACACATTTGAATGCCTGTCATCAGTACTGTCTGTATTATTGTGGCTTGCTGTGCTCTTCATAATATGGGAGAAGTCCAAGCTGAGCCATTTGCCTCTGAATGGACCTAATGGAAGTAATGGATTGCTGTTCTGGTACACTCAAAAAGAAAGTGCACCTATCGCATCTGGCAACACAAAGCACGGATGCTCTATGCTCCCATATTATGGACTTGCATGGCACAGTGGAAAAGGGAGAATAGTATGTTTATGAATGGGTTTGTACAATCTTTACAGTAAATGAGGTACTGTCACATCCCATATGAAATATGCATGTGTGGTAGAGGTGGATTGCCATGCACTGTAGCTATGAATGACATGACTGCTTATGAATGGTCAAGGACGGTGGATTTACTTTATGGCTTGATGTAGACAAACATATTGAGAAATAGTGTTTGCATACAACTTCCCAGCCCTCCCTTAGCATGTGTTTACTTTTATCATTTGAAATACACCTTATATGATGTGGTGCAGTGATGGCAATAAAAATTTTTTTTAAATAAACACCTTTATTTTCGAATATATATTAGAAAAGTGTAATATTAAACCATTGCCAGCTGCCATTAGCACCCCAAAACACCAGTAATAAACCAACACCAAAACCTTTAATAAAAACAAAGGGCTTGAGCAATGCAGTCAGTTCCAAAATATAAAGCCCTTGTTGCTGCATGTCTCCTGCCCCACCCCCATTCTCCTTTTCCTTCCTTCCATGCTTAGCATGCACTTAGTAGCACTATAGGAAGGTGGAGCTGTTCAAGGGGGAAGGGATCTTCACAGAAGCTGAGGCCTGCAGGGGGTCAGCATGGGGATGGAGGTATTCAGCAGGGAGGCAGCCTGTACGGGGATGGAGGACTGAATGGGACATCCAACCATGGAATTGTCCAGAGTGTTCCATGTCTGCAGCATGTGGAACCATGGAGGGGGCTCAAGACATGGTGTGAGTCCAACAGGAGCTTGATGTCTGGTGGCCATAAGAATTAGCAGTCTCTCAAACAGGTCTTTTTGCAGGTGTGACAGAATGCTGGGAGCTAACAGGTGAGCCAGCGCTCTGATCACTCAGGCACCAGCCAGTTCCCCTGGAGAAAGCTGATTGGGGATATGCAGGTAATTAACTTATTAGGCTGGGCGGGCTGATGAACCGATTAGCTGTCAATGGAGAGGTACAAACGATGACAATGGAAGAAAGTGAGGGGGAAGGACCTGGGTAGCTGAGCCCTGTATGTGCTGAGAGTTCAAGGAAGGGAGACCACTGCTTCTCCCTGGCCTTGTGGGAAAGGGCTGAAGGGCAAGAATCACTGTAAATACTTTGCTGCACAAGAGTGTATTGGTGCTGGCAGCAGGGATCTAGATAAATTCACATAAAGTTGCGCTTACTGGACAAATTCTGAGCGGTTTCTGGGGTATCAGAGGATGAGGATGGTTACAGCTGGGTTCTAGCTTCCTCCCTCAGTGAACGTTCCGGCTCCAGAAACTGCACTGGGAAGCCTCTCATACAGCGAAATGTGGTTCTCTCAGGCTGCAGCTTGTCTGTGCCTTTCCACTTGCTGTGCGTCTTTCTCCATCTGGCATTGCACCTGCTTGTTGGCCCTGTCCAGAATGTCCACCATAAGTGCATTGTGGAAATGCTTCTGCTCAGACCAGTTCATGCCAGTTCTGCATCCCAGGGTCCTGCTGGAGCAGGCCCATGCTGCTGAGGTGGAAGGACCAGCAGAGGTCAAAGGATGAGCAGAGCTCGCAGGGCTTAAAAGCTGACATCAAACAGTGTTTTAGTGTTTCCCAGCAGGTTCAGTGCATCCCCAGGCTAAAGTGCCTTGTGGAATCTCAAAGCCCAAAATGGTACTTTGTAAAACTGAGCTTCAGTATATTCTGAGAGGGATGCCTCAGCTCCCAGAAGATGTTGGACAAAACTCAGTCAATCACAGTGAAAAGTCTGCACAGACAATGATATATTGCAATTTTCATTTTTATTATTTTTTTAATTTCAGAGCTCCTTGGCTTGATGGGGAAGGGAGCCATAGCTTACTACATAAGCATTCTTTATACTTGCAGGCATTCTACATTCTTGAGGACTTTACAGTCCTAGAGGTTCCGATGGCAAAGGGATATTTTATTCCAAGCTGTCGATGGCAAGCAGACATGTATGTTACAGAGGTTTTCAAACTTATAGTGAGAGCAGCACATCTACAAGTGGCATGGATTGGTGACCTACAGAGGAGGGCCTGGGAAACATGCCCTTCCCTGAAATTTGGCTACCTTTCTCGAGTTCCTCCTATGGGAAAAGTTTGTAGCTATCAGTGCCTAGGATTGGGTCAAAATTCACAGCGGAACTGACAGGATGTGGTGTTAGCATCCACATGGATATATGCCTCCCTATGGCTCCATGTGGTACCTGATGTAGGCTGCTCTGAATGCATCTGCACAGGGACTACATGAAAACACACATGATAATGTGGACTCTCAAGCAGCAATACAACCAACCGCCTTTTCTACCCCAACACATTGTTGGACTGAGGACATTGATTTAGTCACCCATGGACCACATTTAACCTTGCACCACACCCCGCTGGAAAGTTTTATGTTTACAGGCAACTCACTATTTTATGGCATGCCTGGTTTGTAAGGCATAGCATACTAAAAGGGAAGGCAATATAAGGGTCTTACTTTAAACACCCCGGCACATCTATGTAAGAATGTGTGAGCGTCATAAAAATTTCATTTTAAATGCTTGTCTCACTGCCATTTTTGCTTCCTGGCCTCCATTTTGAATTCTATGTGGTGGTGGTAGCAGGTTGAGCCATAGTGCTGTCATGTAGTTACCATTAATGCATACGCGCTGCGGTCCACGGCTTGCAATACATTTTGTGTTGGGCAATACGCCCCAAATCCCTCGTATTCCTAGGTTAATAACAAAAAACTTACCAAACTCGGGCTGCTTCTGCCTCTTGTGTTTCTGATGCTGGTTCTGCAGCAGGCAGTTCCTCCAGGAGGGCATCAAAAAGCTCCTCCGAGTAGGGACCCAGAATGTGCCGTAGCTTCTCCATTGGCAAAGCTTCCTCAGGGACTGGTTTGAGTATAACAGTCACTTCACCAGCTTCATCTGGTGTTTGCTGGCTTCCCACTGGTTCTGTTCAGGCATGAGAAGGTCACTGTCCCAGCTGACCAGGCTGGCATGAACCACCAGCGGCTCAGTGCTTGGCACAGTACCCAGTCAAACATTTTGTAAAAGGGGCAAGATGACGGCGAGTTCCCAGAGGTGTGGCTCTTATCCCTGGCTTTCCAGTAGTCAGGTCTGAGCCACTTAAACTTCTCCCTGCACTGGTCCTTGGTCCAGTGAATCCCCAGTGCTGCCAGATTCTTCGCTATTAGCAGGAATGTGTGGATGAATCTGGAACTCTTGCTGAAGTTGTACTGTTTGCGTGCCTCGTATCAGAGATTGACCAAAATCTGGCTGTGCTCCCCTGACCAGCTTTGAGACTGGGCTCAAATCCTCCACCCCTGCAGGGTCATAGGGTCCAGGCCTGTATCAGATAGAATTGTGTGTAAACAGAAGGGGGATATGGGCTTGAGTCTGAGACGAGGCTTATATTGTGGTATAAAGAATCTGTGAAGCTGGGCCATTCCACCTCCAGAGATATGGGGTACTTATGGGACATCCTCTTCTTGCTCATTCCTCTTGATCTTATTCTTCGGATACAGTCCAAACCCCAGTCATCAATAGATTTCCTAGGGCAGCCCAAAGTCCTTGTGTGGGAATACATAATGACCAGGTCAATTAGCCAGTTGCAAATATTAACTATGAGTAAGCATGTAGCTGGAATGTGAGAGCAATGATGTTCATTGCTCTAGTATTTGGGTCTCCCACTATAAGTGCAGTATTGATTGGGTCCTATCAAGGTTAATGTCCCTTCAATGTATGAACACTAAATGTGTTTTCTAATCTTGGATATTAAAAGTTTTGCTGCTGTATGTAAAATTTTCATGAAAGCGAGATGGAAATTCATTCACAACCTCTTGCACAAGATTTCTATACTACCACAATGCAAGTAAGAGACCAAATTATGTCATAAATAACAACCCCCTTGATTTTACAAAATATGACCCACTGTTGTGTATGGCCCCGTCTCTTGGCAGCTCTATCTGGGATATTAACATAGTCCAAATTGGGAAAGAAATGTTGCTGTAATAAATATAGTGGGTTCTGTTCAAGTTGTAAGTCAGTGACACTTCAAATAGTAAGCTCAAATTGATTTATTAATTCAGATTTCCCTAACTACAAGTAGAACAGTATCTAACAGAAATGTGGTACTCACCACCAGTCGGGGGGCTCATGCTGCATCTCACCCTGTCCCAGACTGATTTACAAGTCCATAGGTTTTGATAGACTCATTATCAGATGAGTTGTGCTTTATATTTCCATCATAATAACTTTAACGTACTTAACAATAAACCTTAGCATGAGTTAAAACAACTCTTAACCAATCATGTCACTGTGTCTCTTGAGGTTTGGAACATTTTAATAAATTGACTGATCATATGTTCATGTCATATTGTGCTGCTTATACACAAGGTGAATAATGTTCTCCTTAAATGCTTCCATCCTACATGCCCTTTCTTGTGGTTTCGGTTACAACTTCATAACTTGTTGTTCACATAGCAGAGCCAATTATAAAGCACAAAACAACCTTAAGCAATTATAAAAATAGGTCGTACTCTTAAGCTTATTTCCACTTTTTAAGCAATTTAACTTGTAACTGCTAGTAATGTTTATTGTTTCTCTGACATAACTTTTGCATGGCCTCATGGCCTGCATACGAACAATCTCTTACCATAGCCAGGAGGGATGCTTGGAGCTTTTAGTCCTCTGTGTTAACATTTCTAAATCAACTTATTTAACTTAAAATGATTTGTGATAATGTATTGATATTTCAATTCTGATGGACTATTTAGGGTTACTTTAGGATCAGCAAATAAAAAAAATGCTTGCAGAAGAAAACTTCTTGAAACAAGTCATTGTGAATATTTTCAGTGTTGACTATATCGATTCAATCCAAGTAGCTGATAGCTCTTTGCTTTTGCACCACTTCCCCCTTCACTTTCCCTTATCTGGCTGCCACCCTTGCTCTGCTGAGTCCTCCCAGGTTGCAGTTAGTACAATCCTTCTTTAATAGTTTTTGAGTGAGTTTAGTACCAGTGAAAGATTCTGAATTGATATTCCCAGAGGATGATGTCCTCTTCCCTTCCACAGAAAGGGCGTAGCAAAACAACCAGTATCCCTGGCCCTGATGTGAATGAACCACCTCTAGAACGGAGAGCACTGTCCAGTTTCCATGCCCTTGGCTCTTCTGTGGAGACTATCAAGGAGGATGATAGCTGAGCTGGCTTTGGCACTGTGAACACCTATCTAGTAGGAATTGGAATAAGGGAACTAGCTCATTTCACACAGGCAACCAAACAGCCATGAGATGGTACCAACTTTTGGACACTATTGACCTGGGTCAATACAAATTTGGGACCTAGATGTGACACTTTCTCTATCCCTGTTACCAGTCTCCTGAGCCTCCCCAGACCTCTTGAAATACAATTTTAATTGTATATAATTTCTTTTAGCAAAATTATTCTCCCTTAATTTATTTATTCAAATAACAATGTTTGTAGGTTTCAGAGCTTTGAGGTTTCACGGTGCCCAGAATTCTTCCAGGCTCTCGAATGTCCAGTGTATGACAATGCTATACACCTACAATAAAAATAAAGGTCTCCACATCAGGCTGCTATGCTTGTTGATATTTTATAGTGAATATATGATGCCTAGATTGTGTTTTGACTAATTTAGTGAGGAAAAACAAAGCCATGCTGGCAATATCTTTGCTCACTATGGTCTGAATACATACTCAACCATTCCTCAGATCACTAGATCCAACCAGACAGAAACATTGGGCAGCTTAATTTCAAAAACAGTTTTACATCTCTTCAGATAGGATTTGCACAATAGGATGTACAGAAGAGATTGTAATCAATGTTGGAATATTAGAGAGACAGCGTACAGTGATAAACAGGTTGGACAAAATTCACCCTTTATGCAATTTCATTGACGTTCCACCAGGAATTGATGTAAAGAAAATAACTCCTTTTTAATTATCTGAAATGTTGCACATGTGCTTATTTCACTTACATTTTCTTTAAGCACCTATCTATTTTTTCTTGTGTTCCAGCTCTCCCTGTCAGAATGGGGGAACCTGTGTTGATGATAATGGATTTGCACCTCATGCTGCCTGTTTGTGCCTTCCTAGTTTTGATGGCGATTTTTGTGAAATAGATGTAGATGACTGTGAGCCCAACCCCTGTGAAAATGGAGGAATATGCACAGACATCGGTGGAGGCTTCAACTGTCGTTGCCCTATTGGCTATCTAGGCAAATCCTGCAGCCACCGTGCCATATTCTGTGCTAGCAGCCCATGTGAGAATGGAGGAACGTGTCATGAGCATCCTGAAGGAGGATTTGAATGTGTTTGTGAGCCGGAATTTGTTGGTGTAACCTGCACATACTCCAACAGTAACACAAGTCTCCATGGTATGAATACAGAGGCCAAACACGGGCAGAGTTATAATCTACCCCCACATGCACATCCAAAATCAATGCATCACCAAGAACATAAAGTCTTGAAGATAACAATGAAAGAAACTATCCAAAACACAGACCCCCTGCTTAATAAAAGTCAGGTGATATGTTTCATTGTTCTGGGCTTACTTACTTGTCTTGTTGTGTTGGGTACAACTGCAATTGTGTTTTTCTCCAAATGTGAAATGTGGCTTGCTAATGCCAAATATAGTCATCTTCTACGGAAGAAAAAGAATTGTTTTCTGAAATCTAAAAATGGGGACAACCTTTCGGTTAACATAATTTTCCCAGAGAAGATCAAACTCACTAACTACACTAAGAATTACACTGCAATCTAGACTCCTTGAAAGCCTTGCAGCAACTTGCAGAGTTTTGTAGCAATATGTAAAGTTTATTGAACTTGTTACCTGTGCTAGGCTTTGATGTTTGTGGATGTGTTTGCTGTAATTTGTGTTGGGAAGTACAGAAGAAATATGTTGTATCTGTGTTGTCAAGTGAATTTCTCATTTCCAGAATAAAATTTTAACATAATCAGATTACAGAGCAAGGAATGTTCATTTGAAATTTTTTTAAACATTTTAAATATTTTGTAAAACAAATGAAATTTGCCATAAGAGCAGTTTTCAGCTTTCTTGGATTCTGTCAGCTTGTTTGGCAAATATGGTCCTCATAAAATGCTTGCGAATGCTTTTTTTTTAATAAACAGAAATTAAGGACTATCCAGGCTTATTTATTAGTATTGTGAATTCTAGCGTGCTATGAGGAATGTGTCACAGGCATTAAAATGTAGTGCTTCTTCTCACTGTGATAGTCTTTCAAAATTGATCACAAACTAGCCTATTGTTTTGAAACCTACATCTATAGTACAAACGGTTCCTGTGTATTAAATGAATAGAGGAGGGGGGAAGAAATCTCTTAAACACTTATGTAAAGGTGAGAATTTTGCTTTTGTGCTTAAGGCCAATATTTGACCATTCATAGACAACCATTACATAGTGCTTGTCCTCCACTGTAGTGCTCACCCCTTAAAACATAGACAAACTTTGGTGCCAGACCTGTCAACAGCAAACTACCTCAGCTGTCCACACCCCAGAGTTCTCTAGAGGCAAAGCAATGTAGCCACTGGGACAACCTGGTCTCGGGAGCTTTTTAAGCTGTAGCTAAAATACTCTGCAGAGACTATTGCTATACCACCACCCACTGGTTTAATGGGTGGGAGACATGAATGGATCTAGAAGGTGCTGGCCAGCTGTAGAATGAAAGAGAGAGAGTACCCAGAGATAGGTTCCTCTTCCCCCCGGCTGCAGCGCTGTGCAATGGCCAGCCAGATAGATGTGAGTTGATTTGGCTCTTGCTTCCCAGAATTATTGATTGGAATTGCCTGGGGCTTCTCAAGCCTCTTGCCTCACTTTAGTGGAACCCACCCTTCCTCCTCCGAGTTATATACGATAGCAACTGTGACGGTTGTTGTGGGTCTGACTGATTACCTGTTTATTGGGTCAGGAAAGAAACTTTCCTGTCAGGCCAAATTAGCTGGTGCCTACTAGGTTTTCTTCCCCTTTACCAATTGCATCATGGAGACGCACTTAGGGTAAATAGGAATAGGATTTACAAATTTAATATTAAGAACTGTATGAATGTTTACTTGGGCTAACTTGCAGCCATTGTCCACAGTGGATCAAAAGGCCAGCACCCAGAAATAAGAGACTCAGGATTTTGCTGTTGGGCCAAGGGAAGAGCTGAAGTCTCTGCAGACCAAGATCCCTCATTGGTGTCTTTTGTCTCCTTCATGGGGGGGGGGAAGTGAAAGGATTCAGCAGAGCAAGCTTAAGTGTAAATTATTTGTGGGCTGCTGCTTAAACGTCATCCCTGTGTCTGTCCTCATTCACTTGCATGTCCTCATCAAGACTGCTACACTAGTTTCAGGTTGAAGGTTTCCCTAGCTTAATGCCTGTGGTTCTCTCCCTTGTTTTGGGCACGCAGTCTATTCCTGTAACTCTCAGCTGGATGCTGCCTCCTTTCATCCAGTGACAGAGAGTATTGCTTTCATGAGCCAAATGCATGAGCACTTGCTCAGCATCTTTGTCAGCCCTTCGCTCAATAGACCCAAAACTAAGTGGATCTGTTACTGGCTTTTCTTTTAAATACTCCACTCAGTGCCCGAATGAAGCCCACAGGATCTAAACTTCATATGTACATTCAAGTAGGCCTTCAAATCTGTATGTCAATAAGCCATAGAGATTGAAAAGATGGTCTTCTGTGACCTGAAGAACAGCAGCTTTACATTGAGCAATTTTAATTCTCCAGACAGGTTTCTTTGTTCTTTTTCTTCATCGAGTAAGGGGAACAGATTTTCAAGGATCAAAAACAACATGGTAAATGTATACAAGGTTGTGGAGCATAAGAGATTACTTTTTTAACTGCTTTTCCTAAGGATGTCTTTAGGAGCTGTTACCTAACAATTTAGTTCCTCCTCCACCCCAGATAACAGTGTTTAACTTCTTCTAAGCTGTCTAATAATTACCCTGTTCACAAATCTACTAAGAGCTTCTCAGAATACCTGTTAAAAAGCACAGCTCCTTTATTCATGTATTTAAAAAAAGGTTAGCTCATTATCACCGGATTTCTCTGTTGAGATCATGCCTGTTAATTGCTGTGAAGTGCATAATAGGGATTCAACTATTCCCCATATTTACACATATGGTAGCATTATTCTAGTGAAAAGATTAGAGCAGATCAGTAAATCAGGGTGTGCTTCTGCAGAAAATTCTGATTTTGTCAATATATTGAAAATGTCAATGCAAACATACTTTTCTTGACTTTTTTTTGTTAAAAACCCTATTTTTAGTTGAAAAAAAGTTAAAGGAATTTTTTTGATGAAAGAAAGATGGGGCTAGGAACAGATGACAGAGGTGCAAACAAAGCATGGCTAGAATGATAAAAGAGCACGATGTTGACAATTAAAATTTAGATGTGTTATACAATGCAGTATCTTCCAATATGTGATCTACTCAGTAACACAAATACATTAGCATAAAATCCATTTGTGGCATTAAAGAGAGATGGGCTAAGGAAAGGTTTGGAACCAAATCTCCACCTAGCTGAGGGGGTTTAGATCCAGTATTCTGGTGCAGATCCATCTTACAAAGATGGGGATAAACTGAGAATTTCTAATCAGAATCTAGATTCAAGCCATGTTTGAGGGACTTCAGGTTTGGTATGCCAGTTCCAATTCTAGGATTAAACACAACAGACCGCGCTAATGAGCAAGTGGCAAAAAAGAGATGCATGTCTGTTCTTGCCATTCCTGGCAATAGAATTAACAGGTAGCAGTGGAGTTTGGTATTTGAAGCAAGTTTTCTGATTAGAGCTGCCATCTCCATGCTGCGGTGCGTCTGTTTCCCTTGCTATCTTTCACTGTTGCGAGAACTTCCTCTTAATGAATCTAACTTTTATCAAGAGTCTTTTTTTCACTGTTTGAAAGGTCTTTTCTTTCTGCTCAAAGTAACAAAAGGGTGGGGTTTTCTCTGTGATAGAATTCACAAGAAAATTCCATTCGATCTTTGACAATGACATTCCTTAATTGTTCAACAGACCGAAATTTCTTGTTCCGGAGTACTTGGCATATTAGTTATATGTGCGATTCCTGCGTGAAAGGTATCTGTAACACTGTTAGTGAGCTTGATCAGTTAGGCAAATAATAATTTGCACAATCGTTTGCAAAAAAGGAAACATAACCAGAAATCTGATTATCTCCCACTAGTTTTACACTAGTGCATGTCCATTCACCTCAATGTGATCACCTCTCATTCATACCAGTGTAAGAGATCTGGCCCTCCATTTAATCACACTTGGACTTAGCTTTTATATATCCTCTCTCCTCCTGCGATATTTAGAAAAACTTACTTTGCAAGTGGAAAAGATAAAAGGGGAGAAGGTGTCAGTAACTGATGTAGCACTTTGTTTAGGCAAAGGTCCTTTCAAGATACATGTAGAAGGAAAGTATACAGGGCAATACAGCATATCAGACCATTTGGGTACGTTCTTCTTCTTGAAGCATTCGACTGATTATAGAGGCATTTCTGTTATCTTTTGATACTTTTTGTTCCTTGAATTCATGCTCCTTTTGTCTATCTTCAATTAAATATGAGCAGGTACAGTGCAAGCACAAAGTCAGGTGTATAATTGCTTTTCCAAACATTCACTAGAAAGAAGGGAAAAGAAAGGTATAGTAAATCTATAGGGCTAGATTGTGAGTTTAGACATAGCTCTGGAGCAATGGTTCTGGAGATTTAAGTCATCTGTTTATCTACAGAACAGATACATCATAAGCAGGGGCAGAGTAATTTGCTTTAGGCAATCTTCATCAACCCTAAGGGATCAGACGATACCTAAGGGATCAGACGATACCTAAGGGAAAGATGGTAATTCAATTTCCATCCCTATTCAGTCCTTGGCTTCTGTGATGAGACTACTAATTTGAGTTACAGATGTGAGACTGAGTTTTGTGATATTGACGTAGATTCATATTCATAAATTTTAAGGCCAAAAGGGACCATTAGATCATTTAGTCTAACTTCCTGTATAACACAGGTCATAGTTTTTAACCCAGATTCCTGTAGTTCCAATAACTTGTGCTTGGTTAAAGCATATTTTCCAGAACATCTGGCCTGACATCAGCTGCTCATTTCACATAGGCCACTAAGGACCCATCAGATGATCACATTCAGTCTCTTCAACATGATAAATGGGTACCGGTGACAGATTCATAAATGCTGCATAGCTTCTTCTCTTTACTTTAATTACTGATAAATGCCACATGGCCGCTTCTCTTTATTTTAATTGCTGATCACTCTGATCGGTAGCATGAACGTATGTGCCTGCCCATAATATAGTCATAGATATGCCTCTCTGAGCAATTAGCATGCTGTTTGCAAACATGTGACAGAGTCCACTCACCCCTAGCAGCCCCTTTGTGGCCAGGCATAGCACACAGCTCAAGCAGGATTAGTGCCCTCTGCTGATGGTCACTTCAGCACTGTGGTGGCTGCTCTCCCAGTAGCCCATCCAGTAGCTCAGCCCTCCAGCCTGGTCGCAGTCTTTAGTCTATCCCCTCTCGGGTCACAGTTGTCCAACCTAAAAATCCCTGAAATGTCTTTAACACAAAACAAAGCATTCCAGCCACTCTGGAGCTCTCCCTCAGTCAGTCTTTTGTTCAGCCTGCTGCCCCTGGCTGGGCTTGACAGCCATTGTAGAGGACTTGTACACTCCCTCTTGGGGGCTGTGATGGGACAGCCCCACTCTGGCCCTGGGTGGGTTGAATTAGGTAGGGCAGGCCCAATCAACCCATTAAGCAACCAACAGGGGAGAGATTTACACTAGGAGGAGGCTGCTAATTGGAAGCAAGCTCACCTCTGAGGGAACAGGCAGGGCTTACATAAAGCCAAGAGGCTAGCAGCAGAGAAAGGCTGCAGCGTGGAGAATAAGAGTCACTCTCCCTGAGATAAGGCAGGATAGGAATCCCTGAGACCTAGAAGAAAGGAGTCACCCTTGGAAAAGTGGATTCAGGGTTGGAAGTAGTCCAGGGGTGAGAGCAGTAAGGTTAGGGAAGCTGTAGTCCTTGACTGCTTGGTAAAGGGCCCTGGTCTGTAACCCACAGTAGAAGGCGGGCCTAGATTCTCCTACCAACCACTGAAGAGTGGTACTTCCAGGAGCAATGCACTAGAAGGCTGCATACATCACTGCGGGAGTGACAGGGTCAGGCTGGCATGTGTGAGGGCTGCCTCATGCTGCTTGGGCAGAAAGACTTTGAAGGACTCTACCCCGGTAGAGGAAAGCTGTTAGTGACCCAGGCTGCAGTGAGAGAGTGGTGAAGTGCAACTGAAGGAAGGGCTGTCAGCCTAGCAGCGCTAATTCCCAGAATGGCAGGAAGAGGTGCTGTCAAGCAGTGAGTAGTGTTTGCCATCACAGGGGCCAATAGGGGAACCCAGCCCCACTCCCTACTCTGCGTTCCAGTCCAGGAACCTACACAGCATTGCTTAGGTCACACTGCATTTTTCCCTGGTCCACTTCCTATCTCCTCTTTGCTACCCCTCTGGGTCTCCCAGTCTCCTCCCAGTTTGATAAGGATTTCTCCTAGGGCTCCCTGCCTGCAGCGTTTTCCTCCCAGTTGTGAGCTTCCTTTCCTGCACGGACTCTCTCCTTCTGAGTCAGGCACCTTCTTGCTCCCTGCAACCTCTTCTCTCTCTCTCTCTCTATCCTCCAGTGGGCCCCTATCAGCACTCACACTTGGCTCCCTGCAGCATCCCCACAAACTACATACCTGCTAGTCTGTACTGATAACCTACAAGGACAGTCTCCGAAATGATGCTGTGGTTCCAAACTGGCCATAATATCATCCTAGTCCAAATCTACTTTCGCCTTATCCTAGACTTTGGGTGTGAAGTAAAATCTGTAACCTAGCTACCCAAATCTTCATAGAGGAAAATGACCCAGATTCTTGTCCCTCCTATAGTGGTGCAAAGGAGCTTTAAACCTGCATTAACCATCTCCTTGAAGATTCCCCTTGCATTTAGAAGCTATGGTTAGTGTAGTGTTGCCATAGTGATGCCTATGCCATTCTCACATCTGGGCCTCAGTGTCAATTTTCATTTGCCAGAATAGCCCCTTAGCAGCTGGGACCTAACCATATAAGACTGCTCTAATTTGTATTGGGGCTTCATGAGTGTGCAGATTGGCTCCAGCATCTGGGGGCCACAAAAGTAACAGCAAGCCAACTTTGTCCCACCTGCCCAGTCTTGTGCTGAGGGACATATCTGGCCCAGTGCGTATCTCTGCAACTCACTGTTTTCCTCTTGTCTGCTACAACTAAGTTTTTTTTTTCTAAATGCAATGTTCTTTTCTGGCAGGAAATGAGTATAGTTTTACATGCTACTTTAAAAGTAGGATGTAGAAGAGGCCTCTTGTTTCCAAAGGTGGAAACAAAATCCGATTTAAGAAGCTTATGGGGAAAAAAGAAAAGTATCACTGTCTCAAATATATAGTATATATGTATAGTCCCTGCTCTGGGAGCTGAGCAAACATTAAAACTGTATCATTCAATATCAAATATCATAAAGGGATATACTTGACCCCCCTATTTGCTTCTGCATGGAAGAAAATATTCTTCCTGTGAAAGTCCCAGAGCTTGGGCTCCAGCCAGATCCCAAACATCTAGCTACACAGTGATATTTAGCCCTGCAACGTTAGGGACTGTAAGGTCAGAAGGGATCAATATGATCATCTGGTCTGACCTCCTGCCCAACGCCAGCCACTGAACCTCACCCATCCATTCCTGTAATAAACCTCTAACCTAGGACTGCGTTATTAAAGTCTTTAAACCATCATTTGAGGACTTGAAGGTACAGAAAATCCACCAGCAAGTGAGCCGTGCCCCATGCTGCACAGGAAGACAAAGAAATGAAAACACCTGAGCCTCATTTAGCTGACCTAGGTCAGCTGTGGGTCTGTTATCCCTGTGTAGACATACACTTGCAGCTGACTCCTATTAGGAGAGAGTAACTTGGCAGCTGTTAGATTTTAGCTAATGGATTTTTTTTTCAGGGGGCCAAACTGACAAATCGGGGGGGGCAGAGGCAGGGAATCTTGTTTGATTTGAACTGAGCCTTTTTTTTTAATTGAATACAAAATCCAAAAACAAATTCATGTAATTTCATGCCTGACCAACCTGATTGCTTTCTATGAAGAGGTGACAGGCTCTGTGGATGAGGGGAAAGTGGTGGACGTGATATACCTTGACTTTAGCAAAGCTTTTGATACTGTCTCCCACAGTATTCTTATCAGCAATTTAAAAAAGTATGGGTTGGATGAATGGACTACAAAATGGAGAGAGAGCTGGCTAGAGCAAAGAGCTCAACGAGTAGTGATCAATGGCTCCATGTCTAGTGGGCAGCCGGTCACAAGCAGAGTGCCCCAGGGGTCGGTCCTGAGGCCGGTTTTGTTCAACATCTTCATTAATGATCTGGAAGAGGGGGTAGATTGCACCCTCAGCAAGTTTGCAGATGACAGTAAGCAAGGGGGAGTGGTAGATACCCTGGAAGGGAGGGATAGAATACAGAAGGACCTAAACAAATTGGAGGATTGGGCCAAAAGAAATCTGATGAGGTTCAACAAGGACAAGTGCCAAGTCCTGCACTTAGGACGGAAGAATCCCATGCACAGCTACAGACTGGGGACCGACGAGCTAGGCAGCAGTTTTGCAGAAAAGGATCTGGGCATTACAGTGGATAAGAAGCTGGATATGAGTCAGCAGTGTGTCCTGGTTGCCAAGAAGGCTAATGGCATATTGGGCTGCATTAGTAAGAGCATTGCCAGCAGATCGCAAAAAGTGATTATTCCCCTCTATTCGGCATTGGTGAGGCCGCATTTGGAGTATTGTGTCCAGTTTTGGGGCCCCCGCTACAAAAAGGATGTGGACAAGTTGAAGAGAGTCCATTGGAGGGCAACAAAAATGATAAGGGGGCTGGAGCACAAGACTTATGAGGAGAGGCTGAGGGAACTAGGCTTATTAGTCTGCAGAAGAGAAGAATGAGGGGTGATTTGATAGCAGCCTTTAACTACCTGAAAGGGGGTACCAGGGAGGACGGAGCTAGATTGTTTTCAGTGGTGGCAGATGACAGAACAAGGAGCAACGGTCTCAAGTTGCAGTGGGGGAGGTCTAGGTTGGACATTAGGAAAAAGTTTTTCACTAGGAGGGCGGTGAAGCACTGGAATGGGTTACCTAGGCAGGTGGTGGCATCTCCATCTTTAGAGGTTTTTAAGCTGAGGCTTAAAAAAAACCCTCGTCGGGATGATTTAGCTGAGGATAGTCCTGCTTTGAGCAGGGAGTTGGACTAGATGACCTCCTGATGTCCCTCCCAACTCTAGTATTCTATGATTCTATGATTGACCAAAACATGTCAGTCAATGCCAAATGAATTTTTTCTCAGTCTTTTGTTTTGTTTCATCAGTTTCATCAAGCCACCTCCCTTATTTTATTTTTAAATATTCCACATTTAAAATTGAAATGCTATTTTGAATCAAAGGCTAAGCAAAATGATTCTCCTTTTTTCAAAATTTAAGTCAAAACAAAATGTTTCAGCTCTTTGAAACCATTTTCTTTTAACCAAAACCATATTTTGAATTCTCCCTGAATTAAGCAAATACATCTGGGCCCTGAAAAATACATTTGTCAATAAAGAAACCATTAGTCAAAAAATTTTGCCCAGATCTAGCAGTGACACAGGAATGTGCTCACATTAATTCATAATTGCATTCCTTTTTATTTCCCTCTCCTGTTCATCCATTTACCTTACACTTGTATGCACCTACACACACTTTGCAGAAATATAACATTTCTTAATTAGATGAATAGTCTAACTGGTTACCATGTAGCCTTCTGTTTATCCACAGCACTTCATGGGAAAACAAATTTTAATAGCCCTAAAATATAAAGCCAATATACTACAGGGAAGATGGGCTAAAACAGTGTGGTCGTTACTGCACTTTTGTATACTATTCAGTCACAGGCTTTTGGCGAGGACAAGTATTATATTCTCATTATCACTGAACAAGCATGTTGTCCTCAACTGCAGTTGCATCAGTTTATATACCGTGCAATGAAAACACTGGCTTATTCTTGGTCTAAAAATCAAATACATATATACACTTTGCCCACTAGATGACAGCATTTGCACATAAAACCACTTGCAATTCCTTCATCATTGTCCTCTGATGTGCTTTTTCCTTTACAGTAGGAAGATTTAAACCTATCTAAAGCAAACCCTTCTAGCCCAACTGCGGTGAAAGGGAGAAACAGAGTCTGATTTTTTAATATCTTGGTTTCATTGACATATAATTCCTAATCATCACTTGGCAAGCAGCATCTAAACCAAAATCATTCCCACCTTGACACAAGTAAACAGCAACTTACCCTCTGCATCCTTGTAGTTCTCATGGAAATAACTCAGAACACTGGCTTGCCTAATCAGGTGTAAATGGGGACACAAAAGAGTGGAATTAATAACATCTCTAGAAACTTACCAGAATAAGAGTTCGTAATGTGAGCCTTCTGTCCTCCTACTTTAATGTATATATTTACCGTAAGAGTAATGCTGGATTTTGCTGCACAATTTTGTTTTGCAAGTACGCCATTCTTTAATAGCAATAAATAGCAACCCTAGTCATTCCACCAGCAAATGTTTTCAGCATGTAAACAGAATCAGACAAACCAAACCGCAAAATATGTATCTTAAAAATGAAATTGTGTGAACAAAGATACCTCAAATGTACAGCCAGGGAAAGGAAATGGAGGAACAATGACGCAGGAACAGAAGAGGGAACATGTCCATTTACACTACTTGTAGAAAAGGTGAAAGTTGTTCTATATTTCTTCCTCCCCACTGTCTCAGGGCATTGTATGGGATCTATAGAACCTTTTCGGGAGTTGCACAGCCAAGTATTTTATACTCTCTGGAATTATTCCCAATCTACTTTCCAGAGTTTAAATCACTGGAAAATTATCAAGAATTCTGGGGACTTATGGGGTGATCTTGGACCTTTAAGGGATTCAGATCACAGCTCTCAGCTGTGCCTAGTTGGCCTCCTATACAAAGGGACTTGGAGAATTAAACTTCTGTGACTGAGAGCAGGTGAGTGGGCACTAGGCCTGCTAGAAGATATAACCGCCAGCATGTTCTCAATAGGAATGTGCTTTAGTGGTTCTTGTAGAGGTCTCGGAAAAAAACTAGTGAGGATTCTTTGTTGAGGGGGGAAACCAAAGACTCTCTGGGAGCCTCTCCATTAGGAAGCATATGGGGAAAGTTTAAATCTTTGTGAATGCGCTTACTTGACAGGAGTGCGACCAAGCCTTCGTGGAAAGGAGCTCAAGGTATAAAAAAACTGGACTATTGTTATGAATTAATAAAGGACACCCCGCAGGGGAGATCTTGTTTTCATTTTAAAAATATGGGTTGCATGCTTCACACAGCACTTATCTATGAGGTAATGCATATCCATGATTCTCACTGTTCTTTAAAAAAAAAAAAAGTTGAAGATCCCAGCACCTCTGAGGTCATTCACCATTTCCCAGGGTCAGGCTTTTCCTTTTTAATGTGCAGAACTATAGTCGTTTTTTTTCCTCATATTTTTCTCATTAGGGCTCTGATTCTGTATTGAGTAGCATCAATACAGCCAGTAATCCCTTCTAATCAGTGTGAATGAGAATGGGAAAAATCAGACTGCTAATGAGGCTAAATCCTAAACCAGTGAGTCTTAAGTGCACCTGCTCTCCAAAAGCCTAAGGAAAAAGTTGACTAGCACACCTGTAAGGTTAACAAAACCGCACACTGATGGGCAAGAGAATTACAAAGGTAAAGGCCCCCAATGAGAATGCCCTGCCAACACCCATATTTGTAGTGTGGGAGGTCCAGTTTCAGCACCTCTGCAGATCTCAGTTGCAACCACGTAGTACTAGGACAGAGGCAATCTTGTAGGTAACCAGTCCCCAAACAATGTCATGCTTTATAGGTCAATACATTGAACCCACACATCAGTGGGGCTAAGTGTATACTAAGGTACTATGGAGAATGAATAAAAGTGACAGAATTATACCTTCGGTTTGCTAGTGGATACATATGTATGTGTATAGGTGGGAGGAGCAGGCCTTTATATTGTATTGTATATATTGTATTGTATACACCCAGAGCATAGTGAGGCGCTTATAGAGAATCTTGTCAATTTAAATGAATGAAATAATGGACCAAAATCAACCAGGTGTAATGCCACTGAAGTCTTCAACAAGTTCCACAAGGGATGAATTTGGCCCTTTTTAGTAAAGAGGGAGTGGAAGAGGAAGAGAGGAAAATAACTTTCCTTAGCAAGGCAGTTGGACTACAAGTCTAAGCATTTTCTCAAAGATGTAAAGAAAGCTATCATAACATAAGACTATTCACCACTGTGGTCACTGAGTATCTCTTCTCCCAGTTTTCATCCTCATGCAGAGAATGGCAAAGCCTTTTCAACTTTTGAGATGTCACTTCATTTTGATGTAGAAATGTGAGGGCATTAAGCAGTCAGCTTAACCAGATCTTCTGACCTGAGTCATGTAATACTGATATTTAAATTTGCTCTTATCTTCTATGACAGAAATAAGTTTACAGTTTAGGGTGGTCATTCTTAAAAATGGTACAGATAAGCTCATGTAAGAGCCCTATCCCTCTTGAAAGACTCACTTATGCCAGGTGGGTTAAAGTGAATCAAGCTTCATTTTTGCATATGAATTGCCTCCTGTTGTTCCCCTTCCTTTAGTCTGTCTCCTTGTCCACTTGTCATTTAGATCATGAGCAACTTGGAGCATAGACCATACCTTCTTGAATGTTTGGAAATTGCCTAGCACAGCATGGATGCTACTCTAAGTAAATGAATAAAGTTGGCAGTAGATATGGTCACTTCAGTATTTTGTATACTGTAGATGAGGGGGGAAGCATGATATCTGTTACTTGCAAGGGTTAGCAAGGATTTTGACTACTGTATGCCACTTTGTCTTCACCTTCAATGAAGGAATTATTCATGCTGGGCTGATTTCAACCCTGGGATAAGTTGGGGCTCCTGGCTTCAGAGAACTATAATAATTGTGTGTGTATTGATTTGATGCAATAAAATGACAAAAATAGCACTACATCTACATGCACAGCCAGTTTAGCCAGCGTGCTCTTATGTGCATATCTGTTATGATTGGGTTACATCTAATCGTCATCTAAACTAAACTGCTAATACAACAGCCAGATCAAGAGCTGAACTTGCCCAGCCTCTGAAAGATTTTTACTCAGGTGCATCTCTAGTACAAGAGATATCTATATTTTATTAGTGCCAGCCTGAAGGACTTGGCGTTGGAGTTTTGTCGGAATAAGGACTTCAGGATAACATCATCGGTCTGTAAAATCAGAACTGAAACCCAATCTATAGAGGGCTTCAGATAGGTACCCTCGCCTGACGTGTTTACATGCTTTCCAGAGCTCAGTGAAGGTATCATATGATCATCTGGGGTGCCAGTACCCACTCCTGAGCTTCAACAAACCAACTGGCATCCTCACTTGCATATCACCATGTAAAAAAGCTTGTTTGGTCTTGGCAGACCAGATTCAGTGGTGTAACTGAAAGGGTTTGGAGGTTCAGTCTGGCTAAGGCTCAGGTGTTTCTTTAATTCAGATGACCTTACCCTTTTGAGCCAAGTGCATTCTGAGGGATCGAGCATTACCTGTAAATTAGTAGTTTGACACTATACAACAGAAGAGGAACCACAAATGAATCCTATTTGTTCATGTTGGAAAGTCTGGCAATATATCAGTTTAAAAAAATAGGCATCCTTAATTTTTTTAAAGTGAACTTTCCAAATGTTAGTTTCAACCTTGTTGTTTTGTCACTGATCAGATCTGGTGAAGAACAAACAAAAAGTCTTTAAGATTTGACACGAAGGGTAGGGTATACAGTAAATGTAGTTATAGGTGTTTGCTGAATGCTTTTCTCAGGTTACATATATGGCAGAGGGATTTGTTTGGGCCACTGTTATTTTCTCCTAAGCCACTGCATTTCCTGGTATTGGAATTGCAGCAGTTCATGCTTGCACTGTTTCATACACTAGTTTCAGTTATGTGATCCCAAAAATCATTACAAAATTTGGATACCAGAATGGGTGTTGATTTTGGATCTGACCTCCCCACAAAAAGTTTAGGGTTGCTGTTTAAATATCGGGTTTGGGTTTGTTCCATTATAAAAAGATGCCCTATATAAACATGACATTAAGGTTTTGGTTTCAAAATCTCTCCCCACAAATTTAGAGTTTATTCAGATTTTCTGATACAGACCCATTTCTAGTTAATAATTTGCACACATACTTACCAGCAAAGCTCTTCATTAACATTAACCAGTTAATCATCACAACACTCCTGCAAGGAAGGTAAGTACCATTCTATCCCATCCAACTGAAGGAGATGACTCCATGTCAGAGCTTGATTAAAACTCAAGAGTTCCTAGCTCCTGTTTCTGTGTTCAGCCCACTCTATTCTCACAGTTCTGTATTCAGACCACTCTATTCTCACAATGCTCCCTGGCTTTTCTGCTGGGTTGATCTGTTCAGAAGATGAAAAGCTAGATAGGGTTTTGCTTCCTGTGCTATATGGAAAGGATCAATGCTTCTGTTTTATCAATTAAAAATTGCCTGGTCTCTGGGTATGTCCTGACAGTTGAAAGATGTCTGTCTCAGAGGGGAAGATTTATATAGAACATTGAATATTCAGTCCTTGTTTTTCTCTGGCTTCTAGCTCTGTATCACTGGTCAGATGGTAAATTATACCACCTAACCCCCAACAGTGCAGCCCATAGACACAATTAACTTTCTTTAAACACCAATAAATCCTCAGGTGTGTATGTTAGTGTTAGACTTCCCTCCTGTAACTGAGGCTACATTTACATTTGGAGGTTGGGGTATGAGTTCCAGATTCTTAAGATTTACACAAGCTCTCTTTGAGCTAGTGAGCTAAATATACTATTGTAGCTGTGGTAGTACAGGCAGTTGGCGCAGCAGCCCAGACTAACCGCCTCACATACAAATCTGCCTGGACTCATTTGGTATGCACTCCAGTTGGCTAGCCCACACTGCTACCATGGCTACACTAACACTACTGTTTTTAGTGCACTAGCTTGGTGAGAGCTAGCACAAGTATGTCTATGTGATCTGGGGATCACACCCATAGTTCCAAGTGTAGATGTAGCCTTGGACTCTCTCACACTTAGTGAAACATCCTTAGGTCTCTTATACTAGTTTAACAATTTATCAGAGGATTTTAGATGGTATAAATTACAGGCTGAGGAGACAGAAAAAGCTGTAATATATTTTAGTAAAGTGAGGTGTGATTTTAATTCATACCTTCTGACACCCGACTGTTAGACATCTTCCTTACCACATTCAATGGCACTTGGGATAAATCTCATGATGGGAAAAGTAGTACTGAGGGGTATAGATTATCCAGGAAGGACAGGCAGGGAGAAAAAGGGGAGGAGGTGTTCCCTTATACATGAAGGATATATGCACTTGTTCTGAGGTGAGGGACAGATGAGTTGAAAATCTTTGGGGGAAGATAAGGTGGGGAAAAACAGGGTGATATCACAGTGTCAAATATAGACATGGAGGTAGATAAGCATTTCTAGAACAAATAAGAAAAATGTCCAGAACACAATACCTGTATTAATGGGAGACTTTAACTACCCAGACATCTGTTGGAAAAGTAATACAGAAAAACACAATGTCCTTAAGTTCTTGGAATGGTCTGGGGACACCTTTTTTTCAGAAGATGGAGAAAGTATCTGGGGGGCAGCCATTTTAGACTTGATTCTGACAACCAGGAAGGAATTGGTTGCACGTCTGAAGGTTGAAAGCAATTTGGGTTAAAGTGATCATGAAATGATAGATATCATGTTCCTAAGGAAAGGAGGGAGTCAGCAGCCAAATAAGGATAGTGAATGTCAAAAAAGCAGATGCAAAGAACTAGTATGTAAGGTCCCATGGGAAGAGAATCTAAGGGGAAAAAGAGTTCAATACTTATAATGGAGAGAAAATAATACAGGATAAAATAATACAGAAAAAAGATTCTAGTACATCTAAATAGTACAAGCATGCGAGGACAAAATTAGAAAGGCTAAGGCACAAAATCAATTACACCTAGTAAGAGATGTAAAAGGCAACAAGAGGTTCTATAAATACATTTGGAGCAAGAGAAAAATGTACGAAAGTGTAGGTCCAATATTTAGTGGAGAAGCGGAGCTAATAATTCGATGATATTAAGAAGGCTGCAGTATTTAATACCTATTTTGCTTTTATCTTCACTAAAATGTTTCATTGTGACCACATGCTTATACAATGAATATTAACAACTGGGGGAAGGAACACTAGCCAGAATGAGGAAATAATAAGTTAAAGAATATTTAGATTAATTAGATCTAATAAGTCAAGAAGGGCCAAATGAATTTCATCCTAAGGAGCAAACTAAGCAATGTTGGAACCATTAGTGATTATCTTTAGGAAGTCATGGAGAATGTGTGAGGTCACAGAGGACTGGAGAAGGGAAAACATAGTACCTATCTTTGAAAAAGGGAACAAATAGGACCTGGCAAATTTTAGACCTGTCAACCTAATTTCAATTCCTGGAACGTTACTGGAACAAAGTATGAAACAATCAACTTGTAAGCATGTAGAGGATAGAATGGTAAGTAATTGTCAATATGGATTTGTCAAGAACAAATCATGCCAAACCAACCTAATTTCCTTCCTTGACAGGGTTACTGGCCTAGTGGATAGAGGGAAACTGTAGACATTGATTTTAGTAAGGCTTTTGACACAATTTCATAATACACTTTCATAAATAAACTAGGGAAATGGGGTGTAGAAGAAATTGTCAAAAGGTGGATGCACAACTACTTGAAAAACCCTACTCAAAGCATATTTATCAATGACTTGCCAACAAACTGGGAGGATCAGGGATCCTCCTGGATCTTGTACTATTTAATATTTTCATTAATGACTTGGATAATGGAATAGCGAGGGTGCACTTATAAAATTTGCAGATGACACCAAGCTGGGTGGGAGTGCAAGCACTTTGGAAGACAAGATTAAAATTCTAAATTATCTTGATAAATTGGAGGATTGGTCTGAAATCAACATGATGAAATTCAATAAAGACAAGTGCAAAGTACCACATTTGAGAAGGAAAAATCAAATGCACAACTACAAAATGGAGAATAACTGGCTAGGCAATAGTACTTCTGGAAAGGATCTGGGGATTATAGTGGATTGCAAATTGAATGCCTCAACAATATGATGCAGTTGAGAAAAAAAGCTAATATCATTCTGCGGTATATTAAGAAGAGTGTCATGTAAGAAACAAAGGTAATTGTCCCGTTCTACTCAATGCTGGTGAGGCTTCACCTGAAGTAGTGTGTTCAGATTTGGGTGTCACACTTAAGGAAAGATGTGGATAAATTGGGGAGAGTTCAAAGGAGAGCTACAAAAATGATAAAAGAATTAGAAAATCTGATCTATGGAAAAAAAGGTTTTAAAAAATAGGCACATTTAGTCTTGAGATAAAAGATTATAGGGGGACTTGATAAGTCTTGAACTATGTTAAGGGTTGTTATAAAAAGGTTGGCAATCAATTGTTCTCAATTTCCACTGAAGGTAAGACAAGAAGTAATGGGTTTAATCTTCACAAAGGAGATTTAGATATTAGGAAAAACTTTCTAACTATAAGGATAATTAAGATCTGGAATAGGCTTCCAAGGGAAATTGTGGAATCCCCTCTTCAAAGGTGTTTAAGAATAGGTTAGACAAACACCTGTCAGGGATGGTTTAGGGTACACAGCGCCCTGCCTCAGTGCAGGGGGCTGGACTAGATAACCTCTTGAGGTCCTTTCCATCTCTGCATTTATGTGATTCTATGATTCCTTTGTTGTGATCCCTTGACATGCATGTTTAATCCTTATGTACAAGTCCAATCAGTGGGCCAGATCTGAAACTGATATGTAAAGAGGGATATAAGTTACACATGGGTAAGTGAGTGTGAGTTTAAGGGAACCTAGGGTAGGATTCTCAAAAGCACCTAAGTGACTTGGGAGTGGAGCCCTTTTTGGGCCCTTTTCAAAATCCCATCTTTAAATCAGAGCTAGTCTGATTACATCCTAGGGACTTTAGAGGGAACCTATGATGGGCAAGAAGACAATGTAAGTTACACGATCTTAGACCTCCTATAGACTTATTCTGTCTTCTGAATTTGGTCCTGAGAGTCCATTCTCCATTGCTCTGTTTATATCTGTAACATTTTTATCAGCAAAATAAAAATGTTACACCTATAGTAATTAAATCTGAAAATCTGTGACAAAATCTGTTCACAGGTATTGGTATCAAGAAAAAATGCAAAGTAAGATATGTCTGTTTTGGCTGCCAATGGACTGCCTTCGCCCATGTGATAAGACTTCTTGATTCAGCAAGCTGGGAGGAAAGTGTATTTTAGCAATTCCAAGACACTGAGTGTCAGTGGAACACCCCACTATCTCCATTAGTAAATAAGGTGAACAGGAGAGTTTTGTTGAAAATAAAGGTGGAAGTGAATCACTATATACTGATTGTGTGAAAATATTTTGTCAGTGAATATCAAAGAGATGCAAAATAAGAACAATGAAATAGACTGATGGATATTGGTTCATTCACATGACATTTGCATAGGGAGAACTCGGTTCTGTACTGCTTACCTAGACAAAATTCCTATTTGTTTTAGTTCATAGCAAAAAATATAGGTTTGGCCCCTGTATTGTTAGCAGAGCTCAACAAATAATTGATTTTGAGGTTCAGCGGCCAAAGTGAAAAATCAAGAAAACAAAAGCGTTCATTTGACCTGAAAGCACAGGGGTTTTTTGCATTTTCTTTCACTGAAAAAAACAACAACAACAAAATTCTGGTCGTCAGACAAAATGTTTGAGGATGTTTTGACCCTTTCTTGTTATTATTTGTTTAGCTAAATCTAGCTAAATTTCAAAATGAAATGATGTTTCAAAATGAAAAATTGATACCTTTCATTTTGAAAATGTCAAAATGAATTGTTTTGACTTTTTCAGACATTGTTTTCTATATTTATATATATTTTTTACCAAATTCGTGAATAGTTTTGGTCAACCCCAAACTGCATTTTTCAGTTAATAAACATTGCCCTCCTCCCAACCCTGCAAAAAACCACACAACTCTAATTGTTTGGTGTTTATTCTCTACAGTGATCAGTTAAAAAAATTATCTACTCATAAAAATGTTTTGAACCTTAACTCTAAATTTGTAATAGTGACAAAAAAGAAAGATTGATAACATGAGTAAACATGTCTGTAGCTTTTGTTCTGTTCCATAATGCATCAAATAGAACTCCATGTACAAAGGGTTTACAAAGTTGGGTCAAAGATGTAATAATGGGAGAGCTGTTAATAAATTCATAGATTCTAATGCCAGTAGGGTTCATTGTGATCATCTAGTCTGTCCTCCTGTATAACACATGCTATAGAACATCCCCAAAATAATTCTTAGGGCACATTTTTCAGAAAAACATCCAGTCTTGATTTTAAAGTGGTCAGTGATAGAGAATCCACTAGGACCCTTGGTAAATTGTTCCAATGGTTAATTACCCTCCTGTTAAAAATGTTCATCTTACTTAGAGTCTGAATTTATCTAGTATCAGCTTCCAACCCAGGACTCATGTTATACCTTTCTTTGCTAGATTGAAGAGCCCCCTTATTAAATATTTTTCCTTGCACAGCTACTATAGACTGTAAACAAGTCACCCCTTAACCTTCTTTCTGTGAAGCTAAATAGATAGACTTGAGAATTTCTATCACTATAAGGCATGTTTTCTAATCCTTTAATCATTCTCATGGCTTTTTCCTTTCTCCAATTTAACAATATCTTCCTTCAATGGTGGGCACCAGAACTAAACACGGTGTTCCAGCAGTGGTCACGCCAGTGCAAAATCCAGAGGAAAAAAAACCTCTCTACTCCTAAAGGTGTTAAATAGTATAGGGACAAGAACTGATCACTGGAGGACCCCACTGGAACCATACCCACTCAATGAGGATTCTCCTTTTAGAGTTACATTTTGAGACTAATCAGCCAGTTTTTAATCCATTTAACATGTGCAATGTCAATTTTATACCTTTCTAGGTTTTTAATCAAAATGTAATGTGTTACTAAGTCAAATGCCTTACAGAAATCTAAGTCTATTATGTTGACTTACTTACCTTTATCTACCAAACTAGCAAACTCATTTAAAAAAATGTGGTTAGTTTGACAGGATTTATTTTCCATAATCCCAGGTTGAGCTCTATTAATATTACCCTCCTTTAGTTCTTTACTAATCAAGTCCCGCCTTAATGCTGCATTACCTTGTCCAGAATCAATGTCAGGCTAACAGGCCAATAATTAGCCGGGTCATCCTGTTTATCTTTTTTTCAAAACTGACACAATATTATCTTTCTTCCACTCTTCTGAACTTCCCCAATGTTCCAAGACTTACTGAAAATCATTAACAGTTTAGCAAGCTCCTCACCCAGCTCTTTGAAAACTCTTCCTTGCAAGTTATCTGGACCTGCTGAGCCACAAAATGTCTAACTTTAGTAGCCTCTGTTTAACATCAAGCAGAGATACTGGTGGAATAGAAATAGTGTTATCATGACCATATATTGAGATTAGATCTGTTTTTTCCCCAAACACAGAACAGAAGTATTTATTGAACTCTTCTGCTCTTTCTGCATTATTATCGATAATTCTACCATTTCCATCTAATGGACCAATACCATTGTCAGGATTCTTTTTGTTCTTACCATATTTTTAAAATTCCTTCTTAGTGTCTTTAACTCTGTTGCCCCTTCACTTTTCTTATCAATTTTCTACAGTTCTTGACTTCTGAATTATATTTATTACTATCAATTTTCTCTTTTTTTTCCATTTGTTATATATTTTGTTTATTTTTTTACAGCTGCTTTCATTTCCCAGCTACACAAGGTTGGTTTTTTAACCAGCACAGCTTCTTCCTTTATTGTGAGAGTGTGGCTTTTTGGACATCTAGTAAGGTGTTCTTCAAATATGCTCAGTTATCACACATTTTTCTCATTTAATTTTTCCTTCCAGCTGATTTGGCTCATAATTGTTTTCAGTATTGTGAAACTGACCCTATTAATGCACAAAATATGTATACTATTGGTCCTAACTTTATTCTGTTTGCACATTATAAATGTTATCAAGTCATGATTACTTGTACTTAAGCTACCATTAACTTTTAGTTCTGTGATCAGTTCCTCTTTATCTGTTAGGACAAGGCCTAGTATAGAATTCCCCTGTGTTAGCTGCAACACTTTTGAATTAGGAAATTTGTTCCAAGGATGTTTTAGTAGTGGAAGCATGAGACCTCCATCATATGTTCCTTAGACTGAAGTGCTCCATGATCACACCAATTTCCCCCCATACGGTATGCACTGTAGGGATGGGCATATCATGTGAGACAAAATGAAATCGGAGTTGAGTCTTCACCCAGACCTTCACCTGAATCTTTTAATTTATTTAATTGTTTTGAGTTCCCTTTGGTCACTTTTCTCATTATGTTTTGTTTTGGAGCCAACTGGAAGTGGAAATCCCAAAACCCAGCCAGAAAAACCTGTTCTGGGGCGATCTGTGTTTGTAGACCAGAGTTTTCAATATGAATCCAAACTATGGGTTGCTTTAAAAAGATTCTCCAGCCCACTTGCACTGTAAGATGATTTATGATGGACTGAAACACCTTTTGGGTGTAGCATAAATTTAAAAAAAAAAAAGCATTAAATTGTAAATTGACTATATTCATTCTATCAATCAATGTGTCATTAATCCAAACAATTGGCTGTCCCGTCTCCTATTTCGTTTGGTCTAAAGTCTCATTAGACTGAATTCATTCTGGGAGAATACATCATCTCTGTTTCTAATGAGTCAAAACTTTGCCTTTTGTTCAGACTTTAGGGTGACCAGATGTCTTGATTTTATAGGGCCAGTCCCGATAGTCGGGGCTTTTTCTTATATAGGCACCTATTTCTTCGCACCCCAACCCGATTTTTCACACTTGCTATCTGGTCACCCTATGAAACATTGATCTTGCTTAGCTGCCTGGATTTTTGTTTTTGTTTTTCGGCAAGTGGGTAGCATATCTTGTGGATCACGTTTAGGAACTGTACATGTGCAATGAGCAAAAAATCTTCAGTGAAAAGACTCTTTGCTAATGACACTTTATCAGGTAGATTTTGACGTTTGTGTGGCTGTTTCAAGCATTCTATTATATTTAGAACTCCATGGGAACATACTTTTCCTGTGGATCCCTGTGTAAAAAGCAGAACTGTTCACTGATTTGCACAGAACACAGTTTAATCATGATAAAATATGGTCAGATGTTATGTATAACTGAGTTGGTTGGCCCAGCTGAGAATCAAAACATCTATATTTTTATTTCAGTAGTATAATTCTGCAAAGGCAGTGTATTTTGCTGGGCAAAGTTTTGCTTTATTACTACCACCATGTTAGAAAAGTGATTTGTGGCCTTTAATTCATACTATTTGCTTGGGGAAAGATTGTTATTAGACTAGAAACCTGAGCCAGAAAAATATAAAACCTCATTGCTTGCTTGGAGAAACCGAACTCTACAGATAAGTAGTGTAGGATGTATGATCAGCCCAAACATAAGATGCTTGCTCTGTTTTCACATAAATCAAACCAAAGCACATATTTTACTTTTCTTTTTTCTTATTTATATTCTGGGAACCTCAAAAATCACTCTGAGCACAACCTACAGCTGTTTGTATAGACCTGAGAGCAACCAGCACAAACGTAGCCAAATTCAGGCGGAAAACAAACTAAATAATAATAAGTAGGCCAATTCTGTACAAGTCCCCAAAATATATTCCTTATCTCAGGAAAGAGCTCATGTCCTAATTTCATACCAAAACACATGGCCCTCTGGATCATCCATGCGACAGACAAATATGGGATCTATATACTGCTGGCCTACTCCACAGGAAATAAGTTGGCCTACAGAAAACAATTTTTATCCTCTAACTGGCCCAGACTAATAGAAATACATGAAGCAGCCCAGAAAGTGAAGATTTATGCAAATGGTCTATCCCTTCTCGCCCAAACCACCACTCGGAGCTTTTATAGTTGTAGAGTTTTATCCATATTTGTTTGCTGAATTTTTCAGCTGAGGGCTGGAGTATTTCCCAGTTTTCCTTACATAGTGACTGATCATGAGAATTCATGATCAAGAGGTTCAAGGGCCCGTTTTATTAACGTCTCCATTTTAAAAGTCCCTGTTTGTCTAGCCATAAATGGGCACTTGAACCCTCAGATAGACATTATAATTAATAGTCCTTGAGTTGTTTTCTATCTTGCTGGCCCCTTAGGTGCCACTTGTCGCTTTAAATCTTGCTCTTCACAGGTCCCTTCCTTACCTTAGCCAGGTGAAGCTATAGCTCCCAGTTTAATACAAGAACAGCTAGAGGACTATCTGCAGGATAGATTGGTCCCCTAGGTGACTTTAGGAATGCACATGTAATCTAGAGACAATTCAAGACACACTATCCAGATTGAGACCTTAGGGAGGCTTTCTAAGCAGCAGTGTGGGACCCATTTGAACACTGATGTCAAGAGGTCATTTAGTCCATCCCCCCCAATTAGGGAAGATGGAGCCATACGACTTCACACTGTGAGAAGGGAATACAGGATCCCTGATGCAGCATTAGGTAGTGGCTGACATGTGCGGAGTTTGTTTTACCTTTGGGGCTGTGATAGCAAAGCTAAGGAAGGTTCCAGAAGCAGCCATGGGAGCTATGTTTTTTAAAAATTAGACAGGCCCCCAGGATCTTTTTAAGCCATACAACAGAGTCAAACCAGATTCAGATTTCCTTTAAATGTTAGTTCACTCACCTCCCTATATTTCAGTAAGAAAACCTAGGTACAATTTTCAAAGTCTGAACTTTTGTAAACCGCAAATCTTGTCATAAATTTAGACAGACTAGAAATGTGCTTGAGAATTTGTAGCTATTCATGCCATCTGGCATCTGTCAGCTTTCTCTATTCCCTTCCCCCTGCTAATGCAACACACAGAAACTGGACCTTTTGTATTTTGTTATGGGAAATGTTAAAAGGTTGGTGTCTGGAGTTCCTTATAAAACTGTTAAAAAGCCAAAACATTTGCACTACTCCTATGCCTGCAGTCTTAAAATCTCAAAGCACTTAACAAATATTACTGATGATTATTGCACTCCTGTGTAGTCCATATTATTAGCCTCCCTCCCCAAACTCTCCCATAAGGCAGTGCAGCGCTTCATGGCCTCTGCTAAGACCAGTGGCTAAATGTCAGAAATTGGCCCTATACATTTCTTAAAAGGAATTTAAATATAATCACTGCTTATCTAACTATGAGGTGCAACTTAGTGAAACCACCTTTTTATTGTCTGAATGGAGAGTTTCATTTTCTTGGGGCAGAGGGAGCAGGAGGGACAATTTTTGTCTGCAAGCATTTATGACCATTCTAGCCTCTTGTGATTTTTTTTCTTCTCTGGTATTTTGCTACTTAGTTAGTCTAGCAGTGTAAGCCACATGTGCAATAAAATGCAAAAGAAGAAGAGATTCTACGCCTAGTGTCGATCAGTACCAACATGGAAGCATGGCCAAATGCTGGCTAGTTCTTAGCTAAAAGGATGTATAGGATGTACTGAGAGCATGTAGAACAATGTAGCTGGATGTCAGTTTAAAGAAATGTGTGCAAGCAACTGTACAGAACATTTCCCCAATATGCTTGTGAATATCCCTGCTTGTCACAGGGGCCCTAATCTCTCTTTCTGGGAGACCAGTGTAAACCCAGAACAATGCCTTTGACTTCAGTAATGTAAATTCAGATTTCCACAAATTTCATTTCATGGTGCAGAGTCCTCAATTCCTATTAACATTGATGACTTTCCCGGGAGGTGTGTACCCACTTAGAAGATTACTTCCTTAGAGCAGAACTTGGCTTACATTATAGCTGAGGTAGAGAAGTGAAACTTAACAGACCCTTTCCCTGTGTATATTCCAAACACCAGTTCAGAAAAAAAATCTGAGTAATTTTCCATATAAGCAGGTCAAGAAATGCCTTGTTGAGTAGCTGTTCAAGGCCTGGTGCTGGTTAGTAGAAAGGGTAATGCGGTATATGAACCTTATGATAGAGCTTTTGGGCCTCCAGCTTTTAACTAGCTCTCCTGGAGTCCTCTTGAGTGCCGAGAGAATGTCTGCCACAATCTATCTTAGTGCAGTAAGTACGCACAGCAGGGGATTCAGTTGCCCTTCCATCCAACATTGTCTGCGTCAGATGAAAAAATGCTAGTGGGGGTGCCGCAAATCACACTTTTTACATCCCAAAAGCATAGCAAATTAACTGGAAAAGTCCTTGTGCTCAAGCTCTGAAACTTTTAAACACTCAAAAGGCAGTAATAACAAACCTCTGTGTGACACTTAAGCCTTCGGTATTCAAAAAGAGATTTGCCTCTGCAGCAGGGTGCCAAATATCTGTATGGTTTTGGCTTTTCAAGTTCCTCCTTTAACCTTCTCCTTGGTTCCATTTTACCAGCGCCCCTTTCCTCTGGCCTTCCAAGTCATTACTCTACCTCTTGTTTATGTGTTTTTCCATTTTTCCCTTGCTACCTGCTTTCTGGATGGCTAAAGGTTTTTTTTATTATTTATTTAATAGATATGTAGGGCTGGAAGGGTCATCTTGTCCATTCACCTCTTCCAGCTACCCCTCAGTATGGTAGCTCCTAGAGACAGATAGCAAGAGACAGTCCCTGGCCTCCGGAGCTTACAGTATAAGTAGACAAGACAGTAGAGGATGGGAAAGAGGAAGCATTATATCCATTCTACAGATGGAGTTTAGGGAACAGAGAGAAAAGGGAGTTACCGAGCAGGCATCTGTGGCTGTGCTGGGAATTGAATGCACATGGCTGGTGCCTTCACCCAAAGACCTTCCTTCTACTGCCAAAGTGGTCTCATCTAAATATGTCGCTAGTGCTATTATACAAGGTTTGCTCATAGAGTGAGCAAGAGAATGACATGATCAGGACCTTCCGTACTCAGAAATCAAGCATGTCAGCTCTGTGTGAAACTGTTTGACCCAATCACTGTGAATGTCCCAACACTGATGCTAAACCCAAGGCTCCTACATGACAGAGATCATTGAACTGAGCCTCTTATTCAACTTTTTTTTTCAAAAGCAGAAATTAAATGTATGTATGTCTGGAGATAAGCGTCTGCCTGATAAAAACAGTTTTATTCTGTTTTATAGGTTCAGAACTTTACCTCCAAGAATCTGTTCAGCATTTTAAAAATGAAACCACTACAGATGGATATTTCTTTTGATTACTATAAAAACATCTAATAAATCCTCTGGCATGCCAAGACCAGACATCAAGGCTCTAGTGCTTACATATTCTATTAAGTGCTTTAATACTGTAGTGAGAAGAACAGGAAAAATACAATGGTTTGTCCTTCATGGCCTTCTTTAGGAGACCTCTGGGTCTGACAGGTTGTATTTTTCCTGGTCTCCCTCTTCAGTATTAAACCACAAAATAAAATATACAAGTGTTTGAGCTCTAGTGCCTAGTTCTTGACATGTAAAGAATTTCTTACATGTTTTGATGATTTGGAGCAGTTTGTGGGCTACTACACTCCCCTCCCATCGAGAAGCCGCAAGCAGTAAAAACTTGGTATACAAACTTCATTTTGGTATACAGAGGTTTTGATATTTTTCTTTGCATTGTTTCTTCCTGTTACCTCCAAAACTTTAAGTGAAACTAAATACAGATGTAACTGAAAAGGATGCAGGCATCAGGGTTTTTATTCTGCCAAAAGGACTCTTTTATTTACATGTACTCATCCTGGGCTTCATCCTTGGGTCCTGCTGATCCTCACTCAGCATAAGTTAAGGTTGCAAAGAGGGCTTTACTCTGCCTCAGTCCTTGGGCTAGCTGGGGGCCAGTGCAAGTTAGAACAATTTCAGACTCTATCTCAAGTTGACCCAGGGAACCATTTGCCAGCCACAGATCAATGGAGCACAGCAGCACTCCAGCCATGCTCCTATATCAGCTACACCTGCCCTATATCACATGAGGATTCCCCTATGTTGAAGCAATGTGAAGGTGCCTTTGATTCTCAGTTCTTCACTTTCAGATGAATCCACACATAAGCTCTAAATGCTGTCCCCCTGAACTGTGAGGATGTTTGAAATTGAAACCCAAATGTAATGGGTTTTTATCTTTTTATCATCTTTTTATTGGGTCTGATGCTTCTCTCACTTACACCTCTTTTGTACCAGTGTAAATTCAGGGCAGTTACTTCACCTGATTTGCTCCTGTGTAACAAAGGCAAAACATGCTCTGCTGTCTCTTCTTTCTAAAGAAAACTGCCAGTCTCTGCTACTTCAAGTGGAAGAAACCGTAGACATATTATTGAGAGTTTCTGTTTTTCAATAATTGTCTCAGATAAGGGTCTCTTTTCAAATCCGTACTGGCTACAATAATGAGATATGCTAGCTTAGGTACTGGATGGGAAACATGTTCTGAAGCCCTGGTTCTAATTTTAGAGTAGAGATTTATTCTCTGCTCATTTAAAACCTTACTCAATAGAATTGTAAAAGGTTCTTGAAAGAGGTCACTGAACGTTCAGCCCAGCTTTGATAAAACCTGTGTTTGCCTCATTAACATGTATGCATTCACTGTTTGCTAAGTTTCTTTTCTTCATACTCCCAAGTACAGTTTTGGCCAGTTTTTAGCCTGTGAATGTGTTGAGTTGGAAGAGCCTTTAACTGCACCATGGATTATACACAACAGCAACCATTCAGATTCTCATCCTCCATCTCTACATTAGCTGTTTTCGCTTCTAAATGTTTGCAGTCAAATTTTCGTGCATGCCAGAAAATTTACAGACAAAAGAGGAAGAAAGGAGTTTAGTGTCCTGTAGGTTGTAATACTTTGGTCTAATTTTGATTGCTGAGATTAGCGTGTGGGTGCTGATCGTCTGTGACATACAGGAGATCAGACTACAGGATCTGGTGGTCCTTTCTGGCCTCAAACTTTATGACTCTTCCTGCAATGATTCTGGCTTTGGCTAAAATCTACAAACATAAACTCTCCATGGGCCTGATGCAAAGTGAGAGAGACAGATTCAATCTATTTAGTTTATCCAAGAGAAAGTTAATAGGTGGCTTGATCACAGTCTACAAGAACCTACCATGGGAAGAGATTTTTGATAGTCAATGACTCTTTAATCTAGCAGAAAAAAATCATTATGAGATCCAGTGACTGGAAACTGAAGCTAGACAAAACTAAGGCTAGAAATAAGGCAAATTTTTTTTAACAGTGATGGTAATTAACCATTGGATCAACTTACCAAGGGATGTGAGGGAGTTTCCATCAATTGAAGTCTTTACATTAAGACAGGAAAGCTTATAAGAGATGTGATAGCTCTATCTAAAATTATAGGTTTGATGCAGAAATTACTGGGTGATGCTCTATGGCCTGTGTTATGAAGGAGGTCAGACTAGAGGATCATAATGGTCCCTTCTGGCCTTAACATCTAGGCACCTATGAAAAAACCCATTTAAATGAATGGAAGGCTTTCCAGTAACGTCAATGAACATTAGAGATGGGTCTCTGTGGGGTGTTCTCTGCTGGCCTATTGGTGTTTGTGATCTACATACACTCATGGTCTGGCACTGGGAACTATACACATGAACTCCAAGCAAATTCTTTGTGCTCCAACTGGCTTATCTGTTGCCCACTGAAGTGAAGCAGAGTATTCCATTGACATGGGAATGGGAATCAGTCTCCAGATTGGAATAACCTTTATGGAGGAATTTGCTGTGCTCTTTCCCATTGCTGGTCTACATCAGGATGTACAGTAACACTATTTGGGCAACATATAGATGTTCCTACGCAGATGGCAGCTCCATGGCTGAGGCAGAACTGGGCACCCATGAGTGCCTTGTAATTTAGTGTAATAATAAACTGTCCCTTTTAAATTTATGCATGAATAATTATAATCCACAAGAGAGTCAATGTATGTATTTAGTGCTAGTCATGTCAGCAAGGTAATTTCTATAATCTATTATAACTGAAATTTCAATGTATTAAAAATGAGTGAGCATCAGTGTGTGTGAGAATTCTTATTATAATTTAGTTTGGTGTCTTTTTACTTTGTTTTCCCTCTTCACTGATGTAGCAGGCTAGTACCTTTTTATTAATATTTTACAATTATAAACCCCCTTTCCATGGAGGGTCTCAAAGCCCTTCATAAACATCGGTTCACAAAAACCCTGTGGACAGGGATTATTCTTACCACTGTACAGATAGAGAGACTAAAACAGTGAAAAGTTAAATAATCTGCCTTGGGTGATTGGCAAAGCCTGGAATGTAATCTAGGGGTTCATAATCCCAGTATCTTGTTCCAGTTATTAGATAATGCTTCCTCCCATTTAACAGATCCTTTATTTGTCTTGGTTCTCCCCATCCCCCAGAAGAAATTAATTAAAAAGGAAAAGTGTTTGTCATTCTTAAGAGAACAGTCAGAGACAGGTTTTGAATTAATTACCAGTGTGCTCAGCAGAGTATTAAAGGCACATTAGTATGAAAATATAACGGAACTCCAGAAGGATACCTCATAAGTTAATTACTCTAGTCTCTGAATTGTATTTTGTTGTTCTTCTGTGACCTCCTTACAGACTGACATCATCGCTCTGACCCCGAGAGATCCAGAAATGTATTAAATATCCCAGATGTGATGGTGTAAAGGACTTTTGCTTCCCTGGTCAAGGACAGGAGGCCTATTTGTATGCAATTCAGAACTCTTTGTAGTTGTGCAAAGCTCCATCACCTCTCATCCACAGTTTTCACTGCTGGGTTTTTTTATACCCCGTTTCCCATCTTATTTAATAAAAGGTAGGAAATAAAACCTGCTTGGCCCTCTCTAGTACAGACATATGCTTATCTCTGCTATCAGGGCTCCATTACACTCTTTGCCATCCTAGACTTTGTTCCCATTTGGGATGCCCTCTCTGAGCATAACCTGTACACTTACCAAGACCAGAAGTTAATGTGAGAGGATTCAATCATCAGTGGCCAAGAACCAGTGTAGCTGTGCCAGGGCATCCCCCTACTGGAGACAGGCAATAATGCAATCTGCATAGGTTGAGTTTACTCCTGTATGAAACTAGGGTAACCTCAACCTTGGCTTTCCATGTCTAAAATGGGATTGTGTATGGCTGCAGATACACTGGTTGTTGGCCACTGATAGGTGAATCACGGCTAATCCCCTGTCTAGACAAGGCACTAAGGTGCTCTGTCATTTTTTTGTCCTTTTCTTTTACTCCTCTCTAAGATTTTGCTTTGCCCTCAGTGTGAATGTCCTTCCCATATACCTTGAAGTTCCCTACAAGATATTGAACTCATTGGTTTTCGTTCTGTATAGCCTGATTCTGGGACAAGAGCCCTATTACCCTTGTCAGTGTCCTGTTGCTTTCTTTCTTGGTTAATTAATGACATAACTGCTGACTGTTGTTAATTTGTTTTCTTATTCCTTGATTAGGATGTGCTGTTCTCTAAGGCAATCAGATCATTATATCTTATCTTGTTGTTCTCTGTAGTGTCTCCTTTTTCTCGTTCAGTTTTTCAAGATCAGGACTTTAAACCAAGATAATTCTTTGGACTGCATTGTGCCTGGCTCTGCCTGGGTGTCCAGGAAATAAAGTGGAGGAAAAGAACATTCCTCCACTGGTGGTTCCACATGGATATTGGGCACAAAAGGTCCTGAATTTCTCTAATCACAGAAACACATAAGATTATTGTTGCTCCCAAAGCTAACCTCTCCCAACTGCACAAGGAGGAAAGAGGCCTGGTGCAAAGGGGAACATAGGTTGCATCAGATTCAAGAAAAGCACAGTGCCCACACTCTGTGGAGTTCCACAAGGCACTTCACAGGCCCCAAACACAGTGCTAGCCACAGCTCCTCTGGAGTGGTATAACAGAGCCCTGTAACTTTAAGGAACTTGAAGACCACAGAAAGAATAAATGTCAGTGTTGTAGCCCATTGGGTCGGTTTAGCCTTTTTATATTCAGCTGTAATGCAAGGAGCTACAGACATTAATGTCCAATAAGACATTAGCTTAGGCAAGTTACTATAAGTATAGTCAAGTATAATAGGCCTGTGACCCTTGGCATTGATAAATGGCCTGAGCGTGACCCTTAGATTTTGGGGAACTGGGAATAGCTTGCACAACAGTAGGTAGGAGTTAGTTGGAATCTAATCTACCCACAACCAAAGGGACAAATGGAAGTGATATTGGATTGAGATCTTTTATGACAGAATCATTACCAGATAGCGAACCACAAATTTGCTTGACCAAGTGGTGACGTATATGATGAGTTAAATGGCATTAATATGTATTAATATGTTAACCTACAGAAGTGCACCCCAATATAATGAGGGTGAGGAATTTAGATTTGAAAATGGATGGCTGAGCATTAGAATGAATATTCATGATAATGCTCAGGCCCTATAATAGGGCAAACCACCATATCGAGGGGCTAACTTTGAATCATTTGACCCTTCAGTTCTATTGTTATCTACCATCAATCTTAGGCATTGAGGAAACTCAACCATCAGACTCATTTGGAATGTCAGACATAGAGCTGGTCCTTTGTCTCTTACCACCAGGTCCTCAAGTAAGGGTGTAAGTATGCAAATCTAAGTGCTTATGCAATGAATGATATCACAGAGATCCCAATTCTATATTATTCCTATCTGTTTATATGGTTTGGAGCTTTTCTGGCTTTATTATTAATCTTAATAACAGTCTCCAAGGTTTTGCTTTGCCTCAGTGTGAGTGTACTTGCCATACACCTCGAGGATCCCTACTAGTTGGTTTTAGTTCTGTGTAGCCTGATCTGGGACAAGAACCCTGTTAACCTTAGCTCACTAATCAGATCAACTAGCAATCAATACAAGTATTATTAACCATTAAAAAGGATCAGGCAACAGTGTGAAACTTTCATGTTATGTTGTGGTCTCAGAAAATATAATGTTTCATTAACACACTAGTTCCACCAATAAGTGGTGCTGTATCTTTAGCTTAGTATTAAGTTGTTGTCTTGGTTCTGTGTGGGCTAAGAGGAAGTTAAATCCTGTCTCTGTATGCTGGACTTGCAATGTTCCAATAAATCTTTTGATTTCTATTACTATTACAGAAGAAATCTTCTGCAACTGAGATGTAAGAATAAGTCTTTACAAACAAGGGAAGTAAGAGTGGATTGCTACAAAGAAATCCAGCAAGACTAAATTGTACATTTTCAAATAGCTAAGGAGTTGTAGTTGGTTTTTACTGCTCAGTTCCCACTACTAATGAGAGTTTATTGCACAACTTAAACCTCATGAAAGACTTAAAATTTGGACTTTATTACTCTATATCTAACCTAATCATTAACCATTGGGTATCTCCTCGTTTAGAGCAGGTTTGACAAGGATTGGGCTCACATAGACAAAATGCTGATGGAGAGTTAAATGACCTGGTGGTATAATGTTGGGTAATCCAAACTTTAAAGAAATGCCTACAACCCTGATCCTGTATCCATTGTGTTTACTGTAAATACTATTATTTTATTTACCAATTGTGAAGCAGCTCATAGAACACAGAGAATACATGGGCCCAGCCACAAAGATCTTTTGTTCTAAGAGACAGATTCTGCTACCCATACTCATGTTATATAGTACCCTTGGGACAGATCCACAATGGCATGTGGGTGTTGCAATGCTTATCATTGCAAAATGTAACCCCTAGATGCTCTGTCACCTAGTGGAATCCTCAACCCCTGAGATAGATGCCCAGAGTCCCCAGGTATTTTATGGGAAAAGTTAGGTGCTTAAGAAAGGCAGCCTCAATAGCCAGTGAGCTGACTGAGAGCTCCCTAAACTAGATAGGAGCAAAATGCAGAGGAATGAAGTAGGCTTAGAACCAAAACCTCAAAGGTATTAATGTGCTGAAATCACACTGATCTGGACCTGAGGCACCTTACGGGGCAGAGATAGGCACTTCCCTCTGCTCCAGATCTCCAGCTGTGAACCCCCTCTTAGCTTTACACCCAAGCCAGGTCAGCCCTTTCTCATGAAAGATCAGAACGAGACAGGAACTGATCCCAGAATACTTAATATCACAGTTGTTAGAGCATTCACCCGGGAGGTGGGAGAGCTGGTTTCAAGTCTCTGCTCCAAGTCAGGCAGAGCAGCGATTTGAACTTGGATGTCCCACATCCCACATCAGTGACTTAACTATCAGGAGAGATGGAGACACAGGCATACCCTGGTTGTCTTTTGTGACAGGTATCAGGTCTTAGGCATGCCTCCAGGATCAGGCCCTGCTAGTGAGATAGGTGTTCTTCCACCTAGTTTGAGAATCCTGCTTGGAGGCTTTGGGTTTCAAGCAGCTTGTTCTCTGTGGGGCAGCACCAGCAGTTAGGCAGATTTGCAAACAGGTGCTAATCGAGTTAGGTCATAGCTAAATGGTGGTTTTGAGAATGTCACTGGCACCTGCATGGTGAACTTAGGCACCTGAAGAGTCAGTTAGGGTCCTAAATAATCTGATGTATCCAGGCCTTATTCCCCAAATGTCCCCATGGAAATCAGTGCAAGAGGGACACAATCTGGCCCTAAAGTCAATGAAAAACAATAATGTAGCACATCTGGCCTAGTCTGGCACAGCTAGCCCCATCAATCCCATCTAATTTGGGACCCTACCATCTGACAGAGGCTAGGTTCTGAAGTGTTCTGATTATATGATCATATAATTTATCCTGTGTAAACTCTGTACCATGCCCACTCATGCCTTTATAAGGTAAGCTGTCCAGTACAGGGACATGTTTTCTGTTTGGTATTGTTCACATACTACACAGTGCTGTACAGGGCCTGCCCTAGACCAAATGGCGACCCAGCCCGAAAAGCATCTTTGGCAACCCCCCCGCCCCATTTGATAAACTTTTGAATATCTTATTTTTTAATCCATGTGTAGCCCATTTCACAGAATACCTGAAGCATTTTTCTTAAAATATTTCATTTTCTCCTTTGGCACTAACAACAAAAACAGCACCCCAAGTCCAGCACCACTCAAGCCTGGCACCTCAGGCAGTCGCCTGGGTTGCCTGTCCCCAAATCCAGCCCTGGTGCTATGTATGCTTACATCACTATAATTAATAATAACAGAGAAGAAGGAGGGTCAGGAAATCCAGGTTTGATTCCAGGCTGTGCCACAGATTTCCTGTCTGACAGGAAATCAGACCTGGCTGACTTCCTGTCAAAGACTTCCTGTCTGACCATGGGTAAATCACTTAATCTCTCTGTGCTTCACATCCCCTTTGTAAAATGTGGGTAATACTATTTCCTTTAACCCACTCTTTGGATGCCTTGCCTCTTTAGATTGTAAGTGGATCACTTACGATATATGTATGTGCAGCATCTAGCATAACTGGACTCCATCTTGGTTGGGGCCTCCAGAAGCTGGTATAATATGAATAATAATAATTATTATGCTTCAGAAGAAGGTAGTCAAAGAGCCTGTAGGGGAGGAATAAATACTTCCCAGCCCACAGAGGTTATAAATTCATGACCACATTTGGTAGTGGTCTTATCTCAGAGTCTAATAATTTTTGTTCTTTTAGATTCATGAGTTTAAGGCCAGAAGGTACCACCAGATCATATAGCCTGACCTCTGGTACATCACAGGCCACTAAAAGTCACCCAGCCACCTCACATCAAACTGAATAACCGGAATTAGTCCAAAATATTACAGCCCTCCACCAACTACATAGTTGTGTGCCACAGCCAGAGAATAGATGGGACTGAGGAATGTCCAAGGCCCCTGCAATGGCAGGAAACTGATTTAGTAACATATAACTAGATGATCCTAGCAACCCACAGAGCCAAGAGAGGTGACCCACAACCCACAGAGCACAGAGATGTGAAAAAACCCCAAAGTCACTGTCAATCTAACCAACAGGAAATTTCCTTCCCAGCCCCTCATATTGGGATCAGTTAGACCCTGAGCATGTGAGCAAGATTCACCAGTCAAGTATATGAAAAAGAGAATTCTCAATTTTCGGGGTTGTTATAAATGTGTATGGGTAGGGTTTTGTGGCCTGCCTTGTGCGGGAGGTCAGACTAGATGATCATATTGGTCCCTTCTGACCTATGAGTCTATGAGTCTAATACCACCTCAGAGCCCACTTCATCCAATGTCCCATCTCCTGACAGGGCCATCTCCAATGCTTCAGAGGAAGGATACAAAAACAAAGCAAAGAAACACCACAGTGAAGAAACAATTCTCTTTCTGACCCCTACAGGTGATGCCCTGAAGCATGAGAGTTTAGGAACACAAGAAATGAAGTGGAAGGGACCCCAGGGCTTCTGAGCCTAGCCTACCTCCCACCACAAGCAATCCTGTCATATAATCCCACTCATAAATGTATCTGGCTCTTAATATTCTGCTTAGACAATAAGTTTCTTGGAGCACAGATCATGTCTTCTGCTGTGTCTTGATGCAACATCAAGAACCCTGTTGGTACATAACAGAAAATAAATGGCAGCGCTCTTTCTTTGACCAATCCACTGACTCCAAATTTGTTACCTCTATTCACTTTTAGCTCCCTGTGAAGTTTACTACAGATTATAATGTATACTGGATATGCATAAATAAGTAAACTACATAATGCAATTGAATGCACAGAAGTGGCATATTCAAAGTGAGAGGCAAGAAAGTAGATTTTGTTGGAAGCATTTTGGATGGATTGGAAAAGGATCATGTTAGTATCAGGAGACGGAGATTATGCTATTTGACTCAGAAGAATTGGCCTTTAATAACATAAAGGAAAGAGTGGATTTTTGTACACATTGCATCAAAAATCAAGACAGGATTTGGTCACAATTTGAATATAAGGGTTGAATGAGGGTGAATTTATGGAGATGACCCCCTAGGTTAAACTTTTCTGAGTGTGTTTCTCATTTTTCTTCAATATCCATATAAAATGGACTTCATAAATGTCCAGTTAGTCCATTAAATACCATGATTGTTATCTAGTTATGAACAAATCTTCTGCAGAAAATATACCAACCACCATGTATACATATTATGGTGTGTTAAAACTTTGTTACATGACCTTGGTTGCTACAAGTACCTGCCAGCAGAAATAAAACAGAGAAATCCTGCCAGCTTCAATTAGACAAGCAAGTTATTCCTTTCCCAAGGCTGTTCAGCCACTTCAGCTATTAACATAAAACAAAAACCAAAGGGTTACTGCTAATTCTGACTAATTATCTGTTTCTGAACTGAAGAGGTGAAATTCTGGAAAGAATTTAAACTCATCATTATTAACATACCTAAAAATAGAAAACAAAAATACTTGATTTTAAAATATCCCCAATTATCTGGCTGCTTCTAGAAATGGAATCTTAAGCCACAGGACCCATGAAACACAAAGGTTCCAGAGATTAGCTTTCTAAAGCACTTGAATTTGTTAAGAATAAAGGCACGAGAGGGGATTTTTGGCAAGCAAATGCAACATGCTTTTCTTTATTCAACAGGTAGGAAGCATGTGACCTCATGCTAGGCTTGCTATTTCTGTCAACTATGTGGTCTATTTCCAGTCATATAAATAAAACATTTTAATAAAAGTAATCCTTTAAAACCCTCCAAATCTAAACGTTCAAACATTTATTTGTATGAAAGAGAGGCCAGCTTCATTATGTGTGTCTTTGTCAAATAGTAATATTTTAATCTCTTGGAGATTTTTTTGTGTTAGGATTTATAATCCATTTAACCCTTTCTGAATAATATTACTGATACCAAAGTGCTGAAGTAAGGCATAAAATTAGGGGTTCAACCTGGACAGTGTTCATGTATTTGGCAGGACAAATATATTGCTCTTTTTCCAGGAAGTCTAATGAAATATATTATTCCTGATGTTAGAAAGACAAGTGTCCTTCCCCTTCCTTTAATTATTCTGTTTTATTACAGAATTTTTATTGATTATATAACAATTATAATAGTACAATAAATAAATAAATGAATTAGGGAAGGGGTTGAATTGCACCATCAAGTTACAACTCTGCAAGAGCTCTGGGAAGCATTGTGCCTCAGAAAGTTTTTAGGTAGATTATTCACAGGCAACTCATTGTGAGTTTATCAATGTTCAAAATTCAGGCTAGCTTAGTTAGCTTTTATTGGATGCTTAAGTCACTTGACATTGGTTCTGCTCCCTGAGGATGAGGGCATTTCCTCCCATGAGATGTGTCTGGTGCTAATCCTGACATTTCTAAGTTAAACATTCCCTTTCCAAGGATATTATTCTCTAATCTTTTCTTAAAATTTAATATTTCTGCAAATATTCTTACCAGTAAAATTGTTCACTGGACTAGAACTCCCCAAATTGTGGTTCATGGAATACTCACTGAAGCTCTTCTACAGCAAGTTCTTCCTCTTTGTTTCCAGTTGCCCAATTGCATTTCATGAAGCTAAAAGTACATGTTACGACTTGCACTTTTCCATGTGCAAAATTGCTGTAGTTGCCACAGGCATATTATCTGAAAGGCAAGATGATCCACATAATCATAATTGGGGAAGATATTCTATGAGACAATTTCTCTGATAAGGCATGGTCAATCCTATGACAAAGTTGGTGAAATTCTGCACTAGAAAGCAAATAGGAAAACATATTTGAAGTAAATATATAATTGATTGGTTAGAGAAGTGTGCTGAGGTTTTTGCCTGGCTCTCATTTCTGTGTCATCTCCATGTCATCCATTACACATCTTTTCCTCACATGCCAAACAACCTCTGACTCTTCATTTTAAGTAATTCTTCAGAATTCATCTTCTTCTATTGAAGTTACTTATTGAAAGACTTAGCGATGCATATGTTGATCCAAGATGAAAACATCATGCAGTGTGGCACCAGAATATATTGTCTGTGTGTATCTTGCCATGAGCTTGATGCAGAGCCCTGCTGAACTCGATAATGGCACTTAGTAGATAATAAATAATAAGAAAAATGACGCTAGTCACACCTCATAATAAACTTTTTGGTCCCCGTAATTCATATAACTGAAAAGTTCAATTTCTGACTGAGAAAACTCACAGTGTAGTGAATCTAACAGTACATGTATTAAGAAGTCATGTGTTAAACTTCCAGTTATATTAATCATTTATAATCCCATATTTTATAGCAAACCCACAGTGTAATTACACTGCAATTGCTACATATATAGGCTTCACTCTGATTACAGTCTGACCAGGTATGCATTCTTTAACCGTTTGTATTGCTTCTATTTCAGTCTACTGAAATCAGAGTTAAGCCAATGTTACTGTCAACTGGACCAATAAAAATCTACCCTGATAACAATCTAGGATAGCATAAGGTGATTTTTGATCAGAGGAAAGAATTGGAGTCAATAACACTTTAGTACTGGTTGGTAGACTATCATGTCTACAGGCTGACGTGAAAAAGTTTTTTTTTTCATTGAGTCTAAATACACTTCCCTTTAATTTCATCACATTCACTATCGAGAGCTTACATTATGGCACAGAATGAAAGGAAATGACCTATTTCTGTTATGCAGCATACCTACTATACAAAAAATTTCGAATCCCAACCATACACTTGGAAATCAGTCATTTCAATGGGCAAATTTTGGTTCTTTAAAAATGATAATTAGCACTAAGACATTCCTATAGTGTTTCAGGTTAAGAGGTTATTTAAGCTCCTTCTTTATTTCTGATGAGAATCCAAAGTGTGAAACAAGAACATTAGAATGGTCATACTGGGTCAGACCGATGGTCCATCTAGGCCAGTATCCTGTCTTCTGAAAATGGCTGCTGCCAGGCACTTCAGAAGGATTGAACAGAACAGGGCAAATTTATCGCATGAGCCATCCCATCATCCAGTCCCAGCTTCTAGCATTCAGAGAACTTGGCTAATAACCATAGATGGACCTATTGCCCTGAACTTATTTAATTCTTTTTTAACCCACTTATATGTTGGCCTTCATGACCTCCCCTGGCAATGAGTTCCACAGGTTGACTATACATTGTGTGAAGAAGTATTCCTTATGTTTTTTTTAAACCGGCTCCTATTAATGTCATCTGATGACCACTGGTTCCTGTGTTATGTGAAGGGGTAAATAACATTTCCTTATTCACTTTCTCCAGATCATTTATGATTTTATAGCCCTCTATTGCATTCGCCCCCCACCCCCAGTTCTCTCTTTTCAAAATTGAACAGTCCCCATCTTTTTAATCTCTTGTCATACAAAAGTTCTATATCGCGAATCATTTCTGTTGCCTGTCTCCATAGTTTTTCCAATTTTAATATATATTTTTTTACATGGGGCAACCAGACCTGCACTCAGTATTCAATGCTGTATCATGGATTTATATAGCAGAAGTATGATATTTTCTGTCTTATTTTCTATTTCTTTCCTAATGGCTTTTATCATTCTGTTACCTTTTTTGACTGCTGCTACATATTAAGCAGATGTTTTCAGAGGATTAGCCACAATGACTCCAAACTCTTTCTTGAGTGGTAACAACTAATTTTGACCCCATCATTTTGTGTGTATTCTTGGGATTTTGTTTTACAATCTTCGTTACTTTGCATTTATCAACATTGAATGTCATCTGCCATGTTCTTTCCCCATCACCCAGTTAGGTAAGATCCCTTGTAAGACTTCAAAGTCAGCTTTGGATTTAACTATCTTGAGTAATTTTGTATTGTTTGCAAATTTTGTCACCTCACTATTTACCCTTTTTTCCAGATCATTTATGAACATGTGAACAGCACAGGTCCCCGTAGAGATCTTTGGGGACCCTGCTACTTAAATCTCTTCACTGTGAAAACTGATAATTTATTCCTACCCTCTGTTTCCTATCTTTTAACCAGTTATTGATGCAGGAGAGGCACTTCTCCAGTATCCCATGAATGATTACTTTGCTTAAGAGCCTTTGGTGAGGGACCTTGTAACACGCTTTCTGAAAGTCCAGTACACTATAGCGATTGGATCACATGTTCACATATTTGTTGACCCCCCCTCAAGGAATTCTAATCAATTGGTGAGGCATGCTTTATCTTTACCAGAGCTGTGCTGACTCTTCCCCAACATATTGTGTTGGTCTATACATCCAATGTTTCTATTCTTTACTGTAGTTTCAACAAGTTTGCCTGGTACTGAAGTCAGGCTTAGTGGCCTGTAATTGCCAGGATTGCCTCTGGAGCCTTTTTTAAACATCGGCATCACATTGGCTACCCACCAGTCATTGGCTACAGAGTCTGATTTAAGCGATAGGTTACATACCACAGTGTGACTATAAATAGCAGCAGAATACAAATGATCAGTTCCCTGGAAACAGGATCCAACCTTGTATTTAGTGGTGAACATGTTTAAATATATATATGAGATTCATATAACTGAAATTTTCTTAAAACAAAATTTTTATAATCCTTTTCGACAATGTATTTCCATCAAGATGGCACCTGGCTGTTTACTGCATTGACCTCGCATCTACACTGCTGTTTTAGCAACCTTGCCTACTTGGCTGCATCACAAATTTGTTTCTATTTGAGTGAAAAACTGTTTCCATTGGATGTTCAGCATTTTTCTTTTCTTTTCACATGTTCCCTCCAGTTCAGCCATCTGTGCAAACTTAACAGTTGCTTATTAGTGAGTTTTTTCTTGATTAAAATGTTCATATTTATTTCTATTTCTGAAGTATGGGTAAAATGTTCAAAATTGTCTGAACGACTTAGGAGCCTAAGTTTCACATAAAGTCAATGGCCTTTGTATCCAGGCACACAGGAGTAAGCAGGTTACTTTTATTTATTTATTTAATTACTTACTTACTTTACTTATGATTTGTATTGTAGTAGAGCCTAGAGGCTTCATCTAGATTGGTGCCTTATTATGCTAAGTGCTGTACAAATAGATATTACATGATAGTCACATGGTATTATGCTAGGTGCTGTACAAATATATACTACACGCTAGTCCTTTCTTGTTCTTTACTATTGTTTACTATTGTTTCAGACACTTTGCCTGGTACTGAAGTTAGATGTACCATCCTATAATTGCTAGGATCACCTCTGGAATCTTTAAAAAAAAAAAAATCGATGTTACATTAGCTATCCTCCAGAAATCTGGTACATAAGCTGATTTAAGTGATAGTTACATACCACAGTCAGTATGTCTGCAATTTTGTATGAGTTCCTTCAGAACTTCTGAGTGAATACCATCTAGTCCTGGTGTTTTATCAAATGAAATTTAATTTATCAATACAGTCATTTATTAATATATTTTTTATTTATTACTGTTTAATTTATCAATTTGTTCCAAAATTTCCACTAAGGGCCCCCTCCCCAAAATCTGGGAGAGTTGCTTAGACTTGTCACCTAAAAAGAATGGCTCATGGGTAGGGCTCTCCCCCACATCCTCTGCAGGAAAGACTGATGAAAATAATTTATTTAGCTTCTCCACAATGGCTTTGTCTTTCCTGGGTGCTCCAGGGAACTGTGATCATTCAGTTGCCCCACTCACTGTTCTGCAGGATTCCTGGTTCTGATATACTTAAACCATATTTTCCTGATAGTCTTTAGCTACTTGCTCATCAGATTCTTTCTTGGTCTGCCTTATCATACTTTGGCAGGTGATTTGCCAGCATTTATGCTCCTTACTATTTTCTTCAGTAGGATTTGACTTCCAATTTTTATCTTTTTGTCTCCAAACATCTCGTTTACTCAGCTGTTTAGCCAGGGTAGCTTTCACCTCCCCACCCCCCTATTTTTTGGTCCTCTTACTGTTTATTTTTAGTTGGGGAATACATTTAGCTTGTGCCTCTATTATGGTGTTCTTAAATAGTCTCCATATAGTTTCCTGATATTTCATCCTTGTGACTATCTTTTAATTTCCATTTATCTAGTTTCTTCATTTTTGTGTAGTCTCCCTTTTTGAAGTTAAATGCTACTTGTTGTGGGTTCCTCTGGCATTGTCCCCCCTACACGGATGTTAAATTTAATTACATTATGGTTGCTATTACTGAGTGGCTTAGCTATATTCACCTCTTGGTCCAGATCCTGTGCGCCACTTAGGAGTAACTCAAGAATTGCCTCTCCCCTTGTGGGTAACAAGCTGCTCCAAGACATAGTCATTTTATGGGTCTAGAAATTTTATCTCTGCTTCGCTTCCTGAGATGACATGTACCCAGTGTCTCCAACCAGGCTGTGGGTGATCAGGCCTAGTGGTGGAAGCAAGAGTTCAGTGTCCCAGTTAGAGCTCAGTCCAGGGACAGCAGAATCCAGAAAATAAGCTGAGGGTCAGTACTGGTGGGACAGAAGCCAAATGCTAGGACCAGGTGGTAAAACCGAGTTGTCAGCCAGATGCAGAGCCAGAAATGGAAGCCAAAAGGGCACAGGGGCTGGAGCAGAGCAACAGAGCTGGAAGAAGGCCAGAGCAGGGATTGGACGCAGAGCAAGCACAGTAGAGGGCATGTGCTCTCTGAGCAGCTGCTGATCTGCCGTGTGGGGGCCAGGCTTTTACGTAGGGCTGCTAAATCAACAGCCAATCAGGGGCTGTGGCCACTCTGTAGGGAGTGCAAGGTAGTGCAGCTGAGCTCACTGGTTGCCTAACAGCACAGTTAGTTAGCACGCAGGCCAGCTGCTGGTCCTTATTACTATGTTTTCTCCCTTTGTAGCCTCTCTAATTTGCCTAGGCAGCACGCACTCACCATCACCATCCTTGTGGGATGGTTGGTAACATGTTGCTGCGGCTATAGTCCTATTGTTCAAGCATGGAATTTCTACCCATAGAGATTCTATGGTACAGTCGAGTCATTTAAGATGATTTTTTCATGTGTCTCTCTGCTTTCTTTCGCTCCCACACCAGTGTGACCAGCTTCATTCCGATCCTCTTCACTTGTATATAGAGTTCTCCCTTTAATAAATTCATCCCTAAAGAATGTCTCTGCCAAACTGTGTGCACTTCCACATCTAGATGTATTGTGAGAGCCACAACCCTCACACCTGGCAGGTAATTCACCATGTGGCTCTCCAGTCATCACAAATCCAACTACCAATATTTCTGATAATTAAATCCCCCATCACCATTACCTGTCTCTCCCTAATAACTGGGGTTCCCTCCCCCAGAGCGGTATCCTCGGTGCAAGGGCATACTGTGGCATCATCAAGAAGGAGAGTCTCAACAGTGGAATCCTTTCCTCTGCTCCAGCTTGATGTTCTCCTTCCCTTAGACTTCCATCCTCATCAACAGCACAGAGGCTGTCCAACTGGGAGTGTGTCCCTGAAAGTCTCCTTTGTGTCATCTCTTTGTCTCCCTTGGCTTCTTCTCTTCGGCCACTCTGGCCTCAGGAGTCTGTACTGTGCCTCCACAGGCCATGAGCAGCTTGAACTGAATGCACACATACACACCAATCGTACATGCTGAATTCAGTGCAATACCCTGGCTAGACCCCACTCTGCTGCTGGACTCATGCCTGAATGATTTTTACTCTCGCAGGCTTTTATTTTGTTGGTTTTTGTGGGTTTGCTAGCTCCTCTGGTCAATTAGAAGCTGGCACTTTAAACCTCTGTTCAAGATGAATTAGCCCCGCCCCCTTCAAAATGATTTTTAATCAAAAAAACAAGATTAATTAGCTTTCAAATGACCTAGCTAGCTTGTTCTGAGTGTCTGATTGCTATCAGGCATCCAAGGAACAAGTTAACCAAGCTATCATAGACTAATCCCATAGAGGGAAGGATGTAAAAGAGTGTGTAATCTGGGGGGGGGGGAAATAACATGCTAAAGGTTCAAATAGACTGGTGATATCATCTGGCCAGTCATCTAAATTTAGCAAAAAAATGTATTAGCAAAAATTAGAATCTGAGGACAGACCCTGAGTAGCAGAAACAGAGCAGAAGAAGATAAGGTTATTGACACTTGTGTGGTTATTGGCAACGGTAATTGTAGAAGGCTTCAGCATCCAGTACAGCATATGCTGTTGTTGGAATATCTGAAACTTGTGCCAATGATAGATTTACCTGGCTTTCCAAATGTAAAAAATGTTCTGTTTTATATTTTTATATCTTTAAAGTATCTTTAACAGTGTTTCCCTCTTAAGCTGTTTGGTCCTGAGTCTCCTCTCACTTTCCCTGGTTTCACATGCCATTGATTCCTTATTTGCAGTGGTAAAAAATTGGGGACAGGGAACATCTTTTGTTATGTGGCCTGTGACTGTGTCTGCTAGGTGCTACAGCAGTACAAATAATAAGAGTGAGAGGAGAATCAGGCCTTGTATGTGTAGTTAGGGATAACTCCAACCTCAGCTCCACAGCCACAGAGGATACCAGTACAGTCCCACTGTGTGGGAAGGGCAGGATTTGTGAGTAGGGGAAACACAGATGGCTCTGTGTACCCCCGTGTGGTGCATTTTTGAAGTGATTCTCTGTGCGAAAGCATGCTGGGAACAGGGCAGAAATATGGCAAAACTAAATCAGCCTCCTCAGAGCAGCTCTGCAGCTGATACACTGTCTGGGGAGAGGATTCTTCCTCCCACCCCTTACACACATTTGTCCCTCACCTAACTCAGCTATTCAGGCTGGGTGTTGATCCCCAATGCAAACAAATGTAACTCTCCCTTCCGCCCCCCATGAATGCAACATTAAAATTATTTATTTAGATGCATTAAGGTCAGGAAATGAGAGTATTGTATTTCCCACACTAACATTCTCTCTCTTGCATTGTGCACTCAGCATGTGCAATGCTCTCATCACCAGAGTTACCTTTAGTAACCATGGTTTCTTCCTATCCTCTGAAAATGAGATACTGCGGGATCTTTATTGACTGTCTGTGGAGTTTCCTATTTATATTGGTATGTTGATTCAGTCCTAGAGCAGGTCGTAACTTTTATGGAAAAATTCCATTTAGTCAAAAACTGAAACATCTGGGGAGGTAAGGGTCTCAGACTCTATAGCCTGATGGCTGGGGCACTGGCCTGGTATGTGGGAGACCCTGGTGCAAGTTTCTTCTCTGCCTGATTCAGAATGAGCTGGGATGAAAAACTCTGCTCTGAATCAGATAGAGCAAGGACTTGAATGTAGGTCTCCCACATCCCAGGTCTCCCACACTTCCCAAATCAGGAAGCTCAGGTGTCAGTCTGAAAATGGACATTTCAACTCAATACTGGTTCTATGATAGCATTTGAAAGTTTTCATACTCCAGTCATACCCCATTTGCTTGCTTCTCCCACAACCATCTCTATGCTCTCTTACGTCACCAAGGGCAAGTCATGCCTGACCAACCTGATTGCTTTCTATGAAGAAGTGACTGGCTCCATGGATGAGGAGAAAGTGGTGGACGTGATATACCTTGACTTTAGCAAAGCTTTTGATATGGTCTCCCACAGTATTCTTATCAGCAAGTTAAAGAAGTATGTGTTGGATAAATGGACTATAAAATGGATAGAGAACTGGCTAGAGTATAGGGCTCAACGAGTAGTGATCAATGGCTCCATGTCTAGCGGGCAGCCGGTCACAAGCGGAGTGCCCCAGGGGTTGGTCCTGGGGCTGGTTTTGTTCAACATCTTCATTAATTATCGGGAGGATGGGGTAGATTGCACCCTCAGCAAGTTAACAGATGACACTAAGCTAGGGGGAGTGGTAGATACCCTGGAAGGTCGGGATAGGATATAGGAGGACCTAAACAAATTGGAGGATTGGGCCAAAAGAAATCTGATGAAGTTCAACAAGGACAAGTGCAGGGTCCTGCACTTAGGACAGAAGAATCCCATGCACAGTTACAGACTGGGGACCAACGAGCTAGGCAGCAGTTCTTCAGAAAAGAACCTGTGGGTTACAGTGGATAAGAAGCTGGATATGAGTCAGCAGTGCGCCCTGGTTGCCAAGAAGGCTAATGGCACATAGGGCTGATTAGTAAGAGCATTGCCAGCAGATCGCAGAAAGTGATTATTCTCCTCTATTCGGCATTGGTGAGGCCACATTTGGAATATAGTGTCCAGTTTTGGGCCCCCACTACAAAAAGGATGTGGACAAGTTGGAAAGAGTCCAGCGGAGGGCAACAAAAATGATTAGGGGGGCTGGAGCACAAGACTTATGAGGAGAAGCTGAGGGAACCAGACTTATTTAACTTGCAGAAGAGAAGAATGAGGGGGGATTTGATAGCAGCCTTTAACTACTGGAACGTGGGTTCCAGGGAGGATGGAGCTAGGCTGTTTTCAGTGGTGGCAGATGACAGAACAAGGAGCAACGTTCTCAAGTTGCAGTGGGGGAGGTCTTGGTTGGACATTAGGGGAAAAAATTTCACTAGGAGGGTGGTGAAGCACTGGAATGGGTTACCTAGGGAGGTGGTGGAATCTCCATCTTTAGAGGTTTTTAAGCTGTGGCTTGACAAAACCCTCACTGGGATGAGTTAGCTGAGGTTAGTCCTGCTTTGAGCAGGGGATTGGACTAGATGACCTCCTGAGGTCCCTTCCAACTCTAATATTCTATGATTCTATGTATGCACTGAACACCCTGCATGAGCTGAGCCACAAGGTCACGCTCCTCTCTGTGCTCAAGTCCTGCTTTAAGACAAACTTCTGTAACAGCAGCAAGAAATAAGTCATCTCTATATTTTAAGTAACCTACAAACCCCACTGCCTTACTCCATCCTGCCTGGCCCTAGCCTCCACTGAGTATCCATGTAATCTCATTGATGTTACTCCATATTTCCTCCGGTGGTACTTTCCTATTATCTTGTTTCCCCTTTGTTTTGTCATGTCTAATGTTTGTAAAAATCTTGAGAAGGGACAACATCTTGCTTCAATTTTGGAAAGCATCGCTCACTACCTTGGGTGCTCTTAGAAATAATAATAACAATGCCTGTGAAGTGTAACCTTTATATATTAAGAATATGCACGGTGCATGTTATTAGGCCAGATCCTGGGGTTTTAACTCAATTCTCATTCAGTGGCGGTATACCTGGACAAACACTGAATAAAAATTGAGTCAGAACTTTTTGAGCAGCGGAAGATTCTGTACACCTGACTACCCTTGCCCAAGCCCCACATTTCTCTACAGGTGTTTCTTATATTATTGGTTCTGCCACTGACTGTGCTAATGTGTGATCTTTCAAGTCCTTTTACCTTTCTGGGCATCAGTTTCTCCCATTGTAAAATGGGGATGATGATATTTTGTTTTCTTTTTTAAAAACTATGGATGGAAAGTACCACACCAAAACTCAGTTGTTATTCTGATTTCTTCATTTAATTCTGTTGAAGAGCATTGCTCCTTCCAAAGGTGATGCAGTAAAACAGAGGGACTTGAACATTTTTCACTGATGCCCTAAGTAACCCACTGTTGAAATCAGAAGCTTTATAGGCCATTATGGGTGCCTGACTCACCCATAATGGCTGTTTTCTGGCCTCTCCCAGTCGGTGGTGAGGAGTATGACTATGCTATTCCTGACTACATCATAGGAGATTGATCATGCCAGATGCCTAGGGAGGAAATTGAAGACCATCTGAATCACCTTACTGCAGCCTCTTAGCTCCCTGCCCCAGTATTTCTTTCAGCATGAGCAGTTTGGGTGTGTATGCTGCAGTGGGAAATCGGAAGTTAGGGTGGGAAATCCTTGCTGACAGCTACCACAACAGCAAATGATCAAGCCAGGCTTCTCCTTCCAAGCTACAAAGTTTCTGGAACTCTACCACATGAATCCACCTGCCCTTCTGCTCTCCCTCCCCATCACTGGCTCATAGCCACTTTTTTGGCCTCTTCTGCCTGTTTCAGGATCTGGCAATGAATCCTTCCCTCTACAGTTTGACAGGCAAGTATTGAGAAAGTAGCTTTTTGAGCTCTGTCGTTGGAGGTGCTTGACGGTGAGGAGGCCCAATAGCTACCACAGAATGCAGAGAGAAAGCCTGGTCCAGTGGTAAAATTGCAGTGCTGGGAATCTCTCATCTTGATTTTGTTACAGACTTGCTTTCTGACTGTGGGAAAACCCCTTAAGTATCAGATGCCTCAACTTCACCACCTTTAAAATGGGATTAATACCCTCCCTCACAGGGGTGACGGAAGACTTCATACATTAATAGTTGCAGGATACTGGGAGAAGCCTCAACTGGAAAATAATATCAAGCTGCAAAGTAGTAGCATGACAGGTAGATGCTCCCTGAGCAGCCAGGTGCTTAGAGAGCAGAGCAAGTGGAAATTTGCTATGAGTCACTGAGCAGCAAGCTGAAAAAGTCAAGGTCAGAGGAGCTTCTTCAGGAAACTGGGTCAGTACATAGTCTGCTCTCAGTAAGTACAAAACTCATTGTACACCATGACTGAGTGGATTAAGAGATTGGCCGCATTCTTTAGTGGGCTATATAGTGCCTTTAGGCACAGACCTCTCATGACAGGAGACTAAAAGATCTTGACTTGTTTAGTCTAGCAAAATGAAGGCTGAAAGGGGATATTGCTCTCTATAAGTACATCAGGCGGTAATCACCAGAGAGAGAGAAGAGCTATTTAAGCAAAACGACAATGTTGGCACAAGAAAAAACAGGGATAAACTGGCCAGGAAAAAATGTAAAGTGGAAATTGGAATGTTTGTAAGCAGTAGATGAGTGAAGTTGGGAACAACCTCCCAGTAGGCTTAGTGGGGGCAAACTAACTAGTTCTTAGTTGTAACTTGATACGTTTGTAAGCTCCTTGGGAAGGAACCATGCATTGCTTCAGTTTTGGAAGGCCCTAATCACTAATTTGATGCACTTAGGAATAATAATAACCATGTCTGTGAAGTGTAACCTTAATACATTAGTATGTGCAAGGTGGGTAAACTAGTTATAAGATGGCATTTGGTAAGTTTATGAATAGGATTGCATGACGGGGTGGCCTGTGCTCGCAGGGTATTGGACTCAATGACCCAGGAGTTCCCTTCTACTTCTATGTTCCTAAAAGATAGTGCATGCGGGGCCTCATGTCAGGAGTATACCCAAGAGGCATTGTGATTGACTTCTTCCCAGCTTGTTCCTAGGAGCAGTTAGGAAAGGGTAGGAATTTACTGCTTGTATACCTCTGCTTTGAGGCCATTAGAAATGGAAGGGCAATGTTCTGCAACAAAATAGAATTTGGAAAGACAGAATTCATGCAGACCAGCAGTAAATTAATAACCTCTGCCAGGGAACAAGAAATTGCCTTCTATTTTAAACACCCTCAAAGCAGGATGTACAAACAGTAAATTCCTACCAGCCAACCACTAACTGTACAAGGCTGGAAAGCAGTTCCTCCTATAGACATGTTATTTTATCAGTGGAGTGTCTTGCACTTTCTTGTGAATCATCAGGTGCTGGCCTTGGTCAGAGACAGGCTAGTGGACTAGATGGACCATTGACCTGTTCCAGTATGGCAATTCCTACGTTCATAAGTAAATTCCCAATGTGAAAAGGGTTATAATAGGTCTTGAAAGGTCAGAGGCAGGGAGTGTGGCCCATCTTTCTCTGGTAAGGAGAGACTTGGTAACAGCACCATTAGAGTGCAGACAGTTGAATCTAGCAAAGCCCCTTTTGGTCCTTCCACCCACCCACCCACCAGAGTGAGGATATAGCTCTAGAAACATAAGTGGGTTGCTCTTTATAGCCTCAGAAGTCAAGATGATGTCAATGGTTCCAGACTTTGATTTGTTTTGGGGGGGTTGGGAAATTGACTGTTGGCTGGAGGTTGTGCAAAAATTGGAGGGAATGGTAATTGACTGGAGGTCTAGGATAATAGGATGGTTTTGGTTGCACCAGAGAGATACCTGATTAATGGACTTTCTGTCTCTTCTGCCTGAGAACTACAGGGAACTACCTGCCCCCTGAACAGCAGCCAGGAGGGTGCGAGGACCCATGGAGCTACAATGGCCTCTCAAGCCTATGTGAGTCAGATACCTGTGAGTGGGGTGAGGAGGAGGAGTCCTCATGTTTTGAGGCAGTTGTGGGGATTGCAGGTATTTTTATATTATTAATAATGGCAGGTAGAGGGCCATCTGGGACTAGTCAATATTGAAGGAGGGAATTAACTAAGCCAACAAAATAAAACAATAGGCAGCAAGCCCAGGAGTTGCATTTTCATGGGAGCTCGGCGGGGAGGGATATTCAGAGAGTTCAGGGCTTATGGTTTGAGGGGGGCATTTTAAAATAACTATTAAAAATAAAATTTCTGTTCTTTGGAACCACCAACTTTGTGCATGTTTTTTCATGCCCATGCGAGCTTGTGATATGATTAACATGCCTCCCTCCTCACTAATCTCCTGTTGTTCGTTCCCTTCGTTTATTGTCTCTGGTCTTTAATTAGCCTTCAAACAAATTGGGATGGTGACAGTGTCCTCCTATGTGTTTGCACAGTACCTAGCACAATGGGCCCCCCAATCCAGCCTGAGACTTTTAGACACCACCATCATATTAATAAATCAATTAATTAATTCAAATGACTAGGGACTAGGAACTATGCATCATCTTGGTAAACATGTGTTCATCAGCTTCACAACAAACAGACATAAAGGACCCTTCTAAATGGCATGGATGTAGTTCAGGCAGAAGTTGCTGAGAGGTGCAAACATTCCTTGGATGAAATTCCATAACCTGAGTAATACAGGAGATCAGACTTTAACTGCAGTGGTCCCTTCTGCAATTAAAATCTATGAATCTCTGAAGTGTTTGAAACATCAAAAGTAGTTTCCTTTGATTTGATGATGAGTTGACTGACCTATCTTCTCTGAACCAGTTCACCCATCTCCACTATTTGAAGCAGTAGAATTACTAGAATTGCTAGTAGAATTAAAGCAGTTAACTCCCTTTTAATCCGATTGGGATAGTCCTTACTCTGACAAAACTCCTGTTGACTTACAACTGAATTGAGCTCTTATTAAAGCCATGTGGAATATATATTTGCTCTCTTCTCAGATTTGTCACATAACATCTGTGTTGAATTTTACAAGTTCCCCATATTCATAGCCCAAAAGAAACCCTCAACACGCTACAAATTAAGAACAAATACATACTGCACATCATTCAGATACATCCTTCATCCTGTGGCTTTGCAGTTGCTTTGGAATTCATTGGCAGTGAATAACAATGACTGCAATGGAAATATTGCCTGAGTAAGGGGTTCAGGATCACAATTGTTGTCAATAATTGGAGTCACTCCATATACTCCCCATGAATTGATTCTAAATATCTCAAACAGGTTTCCTGCAACTCAGTGGAAATAAAGCCAATATTAAAATCAGATGGTTTACTGAGACTGTCTATACAGAAAAACTAGGGTCAAAATTCTTTATATTTGAAGACTGTATCCCAATATGACTTTCACAAATCTATAATATATATAACTGATTCTTCTCCCACTGAGCTCAATGAGGGACGTTTGCTATAGACCTCAAAAGCAAATTACATGAAATGTCTTAATTTTAGCTTTTTTTGACACTTAGAAATGCAGAGAGAGGAAAGAATTATTCTACAATCCATACAGTTCTGACACAATGAACAATGTAGGCTTGTAGCAAAAGAAACAATACACTGTAATTCTTCAAATTTTGATATACACTGATCATTCACCCATTCAAAGGTCAGCATGTCCAGTGGTAGCCATGATAATTTCATTTTAGTTAATGTCTTAGATATCTTAATAACTTACCTCAATACATGCAGTATTCAATGTGTTATTTCTTCTAGCAGGTACTGAGATGTACAAGATGCACAGACCAAGATAACCATAGTCTTTATCTAAGGTACAATTGCAAGCTTTAAGGGTGACCAATTTATTTAATTCTTATATTTTATTAACCAGTTATGGAATTATTATGTCATGTCAATGTCAAGATTGATCTTATGAGAAAAGTATACTAACCCTTTAGTTAGAAGACATGGAACCCAGTCCTCCTCGTGTGAGCTGGAGCAATACTGCAAAAAAGAGTTCAAAAGTTATTTTTCAAACCAAACCACTATACTATACGTTCACTTAGGACAGTGTTTATTTGTTGTGTGTGGACATTCATATAAGTGCTGTTGTCCATGGAAAGTGAAAGCCTTTTGAAAGCTTGTGTGCAACAGTTCATAGCTGAAGCATCTTGCAAGCTCTTTCAAAAGTTTGTCATCCACTCAGGGATCAGAAACAATAGCATGTGACTACATTGTCAAATCAAACACCATTACAAATATCATTTAATTGTTGAAAAGCCTATATTCTCCTGATTTAAATATGAGGCAGTGTGAATGTGGCCCTGGACTGGAACTCAAGACACCTGAGTTCATTTTCCAGCTGTGCTGCCTTGGACAAGTTATCTGACCTCAGTGTCCCTTTGTTAATCTTCCTTGCTATTCTCTATTTATATTGTAGACTCTTTGTCATTCCCAATGTGCTTGTACAGTGCCTATGAGAATGGGGCCCTGATCTGGGAATGGGACCTATTGAGATACAAATACTAATCAAACATTTTTAGTAATAATGCTTTTGTACAAATCATAGTTTGATTGTGGATAATTTGTGAACAGAAAAAAGGATTAAATTTGTAAAATAAATTATTCATTACTCAGTTAAATTATTCATTGTTCATGTGAGTAATCCCACTCACATGAATAACAATGGGCAGGAGTGGGCCCTAAATCCTTAAAATCTCTGTATACCTAATCTAACAGAAAATTTCCCTTCAAAATAAATATGTAGTTCACCAAACTAACCAGCAGAGAGCAACACTACTTAAGTTTGAGTTCATCTTGACAACCTTTAGTTATTGCCTTCCTGTGCATAAAATGTAATGTACAGTACATTAAATGTATGACTGTGTTACTGTAGTCACTATGATTCACTGCCAGTGAATTTTAATGTAACTGCAACACTGAAAAGAAATGTATTTGAATGATTTACGAATTTGTTTTTAATTTGTAGTATATTGAGGGTTTCTTTCTGGTTGTGCTATATGGGAAATGTGTAAAATTGAACACAGATGTTATATGATTTCACACAGAGAATTTAATTACACGTCTTTAACAAGGAACTTGTTCAATTAAATATTTCCCTCTCGCCACCTAAAAAGGTATTTCACCTGGCCAGTAGATTCAGAATTAAATCAGCTCGCCTGCAGAGGTCATTTCATGCAAATGAGACTACCTTTATCTTATAGCCACTAATTTCCATTGAAAAATAATTGACTGTCCCCTTTACATGGCAGTTCATGAGGTTTTTCAGTCTAGGATTATTCCAGCCCATCTCTTTATAGTGACCACTGCTCAATTATATTGCATTTAAGCAGTTCTCCTGTTTTAAGCAAGTTGACTGACATGGCTGTGGTGAGGATAACAAAGAGAGCCCACTTACCCTGATAAGAAGGCAAGAAGAATCTGCCTATCCTTGATATTATGGCCTATTATTCCCCAGATTTCAGTCCTTCCTCATCACTCCTCCTGCTGCCACAGTGCAGGGACCAGCTTCAAGTGAAGTCCTTAAGCTATACTGTGCACGGTACTTATTTCTTACTAGTGATCCTTGGGTGACAAGCCTCCCCAAATCAGGTAAGGAAGACACCGAATCATAACTCACTCTACCTCATCTCCACACTGATCAGCAGAGCTAGCTGGTCATGGAGAGGAGTTCATGCTGTGCCCTGCTAGCCAGTGTGAGAAGATCAGGGATACACAGTATTTCTCAGTGTTCTCAGTAGAGTAGAACATATTTGCACTACTCCCTACTCAAGATTGTGCCTAGAAGGTACAATCTGGTCCTTCATAAGTATTGTGTCCTGCACTAGGGAGATCATGGGACATGCTCTCTTGGGAAAACATTCAAATTTGTGATAGCTAATGTTCTAATGTGGCACTTTTTGAGTCATATCTCCTAAGTGGAAAGTGAGTTACGAATGGCTGTACAGGAGAATTTCTGCGCAGATTATGCATCCAATATTTGTACCACAATGGACTTTTCCCACCCCGTTCCAATCTCTGTTAGTTTAACATTGTAACTCAAATGGATGCCCATCAAAAGTGACACCATGGGCTGAAAATAAAAGTGGCTTCACAGCTCACATTCCATCGAAGGACAAAAAGGAAAAAAAGAGAAAACCATGGCCCAGCCCCCTCTGTCTAATTAGAGAACCATCCTGTGGGCCATAATGTAATGCACAACCAAGTCAAGTCAAATCAAACCTAACATGGAAATCTTTACTGTAGGTACTGTAAGGTCTTTTTTTCTTTCTTCATTTGACCCCTGGGAGTTGGCCTTGGCCCTGAGCACATCTGGTTCCCTGGTAAATATATTACTACAAGTTAGAACTAGGTGAATTCTGCAACACTTTTTCCATTAGTCTTCTTTTTACTATTTAAATGAAAAAATTCTGAATGAGCTCATGCCCCTGTAGTGCTCGCCTTCGGTCAATATTCTAGCAGTCAGGATAATAAGTAGAAAAGCTGACATCAAACTAGCAGATTTTAATTACATTTTGCTGCATACTGACAGAAAGTGAATTTCAAATTCAAACTTCAAGCGTTCACACCAGTAATCTGATCCTAGGATTTATGCTCATCCAGGTAGGGAAGAGGAACAATGCCACGTGTGCAGTGAAAACATGACAAATTACAAATATTCAGTGCTCACAGTGAACAGCATGCAGAAGATTTGCAGATCAACATCCAAGCACTGGTTATCTGGGGAATAAATCTGAATAACAAATAAATCTCAGAAAATCCCAGCTTGTTCACAGACAACTTACAAAACAGAATTTCATTGAATAAATAGTTTGTTACAAATTACTCACCAAGCTCTACTGCCAGTAATTCTTCTTCCAGATCCACAGGTGTACATGACAATGGAGAGAATGTGGTGTCAAGACTAGAGCAGGGGATTCGGACGCACAACTCCTGGGGTTTCGTCCATTGTGAGCTATCATTCAGTCGATGCAGAATGCATTAACGCTGGGAGTAGGCAAAAGGGCTACTGCTTACCCATGGCCATTGTGTTCACTAGCTGCCTATCTGAGAAATAATGTTCTTCTGGCTAGGGTTCACTGAATGATCTTGAGGGATAAGTTGATGTTTGCTCTTGTTGTTTGGTTTCAAATGTGGCAGCTCAGTAATGTTCTGTCCCTCACAACATCGAGAGACTTTATCATGTATACACAGATAATATGTATAAGTAGCTTCTGCTTCCTATATCACATTTCCATGTTACATGCAACTTACTCTTCTCTGACTGAACGATATCCTCATCCTTTTTCCCCCCACCCTTGTATCTTCAGTCACTGGAATTGGACATTGCAGGGCATGCATGAAGGTGCTTGAATCGGCACAGCACAGATGTACCATGTTGCAAAGAGAAACTCAAGCTAAAATGCGGTGAGTGTTGAGGCAGGACAGGAAGTGCAAAGGAAACTGTGATAACAGGACCACTTTTGCATGGCAGGCCAAGTTGGTTCTTCCTACTAGCAAGAGAAAGGCATAAGGAAGACACAAAGTTAAGCCCCTCATTAGCTTGAGGATGAGAATGTTTATGCTGTGTCACCTCAATTGCACCCATTCTCTACTCAGACTTCATCTCTCTTTTTTAATGGCAGTATTGAGAATAAGGGAGCCAGCACACAAGGATCTTAAGATTTATTTCTGCACAGTGCAGGGAACTATGCCTATTACTCCGTCTGATTTGTGCCAGTGCATAGCCTTGGCTCACACTGGCTCTGGAGTTCAACAGCCTTTTGTTCTATCCAACCTAAGCTGTGTACTTACATGGCCTCCATTACCAGGCTATCTAGTCCCTCACAACCATTAATGTATTTATCCACACAGCACCCCTGTGAGGTAGGGAATGTGGTTAGGCATATACTAGTACAGTGTGCCATGTAAGATCAAGGCAAAGATGACAAATTTATATTATTCCGTCATAAATCTAAACCTCATCTTCAGCACCCCATATATGCATTCAGTTGTAATACGGACCTTCTTGTCCATCTCATTGTAGACCTGCTCCTCATCAACCTGCAGAATCTTAATAAACGTAACATAAGAATGGCCATACTGAGTAAGACCAATGGGCCATCTAGCTTAGTATGTTGTCTTTGACAGTAGTCAGTGCCAGTTAGAGGTTTAGGCACACCTGGAACATGACATATGTCCCTGACCTTCTTGGCTAATAGCCATTGATGGACCCAACCACCATGAAAGACACCCCATAGAAGAAAAACACACGATCTTCCCTGAGCATGGAGATCAGATTATATGAGCAGTTTGTGATACATGATATAGGTGCCCGTAGCAGATCATTAGAACAAGCACTGTTTTTTACATATGCATCCCATGCGAGGTATATTTTTACTCAATATCACAGTGCATTTCCTCACTATTTGATACATCTGAAGGATTAATAGGCGCCTGCGATTCTCACTAAAAATATATATTGTGGTCTTCTAGCATTCAGTAAATGACTGACAACATATGAAATTTGTGTGATTTCTGTTTGTGAAATGCCAGCCAGGATATTACATGCTATTAGTTAGCTGTGGCCTGGCAAGTGGCGCCAGCTAAATGATATGTACATTTCTTTTCCATTCACTGACATGCCTGGCACATGTAAATGAATGTGGCAGGAAACTGTTGCATTGTTGATGGTATGTATCATACTTGTGGGTTCTGAGTTACACAGGGCTTGACTGTTTTCAAACCACTACCGTCTTTTTCTTACTTGCTGAGGTATGACTGTGGTAAGGACAAAGCCGTGCCTAGGTATTTTCCCATATGCGTGGGGGCACCCCTCATGCTAAGATGACATGAGTGTTTGGTCATCTCTGAGCACTGTTATGAGAAACTCTCTCTAGAAGTTGCGAATGAGCCATATAGTTGCATAGCTGCTTAAGAAGGTACGTGACAATCCAATCTTTACTTTGCTCAATGACCTTTTTAGCCCACCAGCTACCTGTCTTTTCTTACAGCACCCACTGTAGTAGAGGCTGCCCTGCTAGGTGGGAAGACTGGTGCTTATCGTCAACCCCCCAATCAGTTCCTCATCACATACTATAGTGCTTGCCAGTCTGGCTTCGACCTGCCACATTGTTAGTGGGCCCTTCTTAACCAACTCCAGGCTGGGCAAAGCCTTTGTGCAGCCCAGCCAGCATCACTGGGGTCTCTGAGATGATCCAAGCTGCAACTGCAGTGCCCATCAAACAATGATACACATTGCTGAGGAGTGCCCGTTAACCAAATTCAGCAGTGGGCCCAAGAGTTCCACTTGGCCACTAAGAATGCTATTGCTCAGCTTGGCCAATATGCAAATGCTAAATAAATAAATATTCCATGAGTTGACATCCAGTTTTGGAAGGAGTGGAAAGGTACATTCCTCAGGGACTGAATGCAAGCCACTTGATGTTCCTTTATATATCATTTGTTTGCTCTGTGACCTTAGTGTTAGGAAATCAATAGATGAGTATAGAACATGTGACCCCCCCATGTAACTGTCTAGTATCCCTTAATAATTAGAGAATGTTGGGCAACAACTCAATCCACTAACACTCAGAGTCTTTTCTGAGAGAGATTGTTCCCCTTTCCCCCTCTCTCCCCCCCCTCCACAAATTTCAATACAGCAGAAGCTCTGTTAGTGGTGCCTCAGCTAAAAATTTCCCTTTATAATTGAACCATGTCCCCTTTTGGAGATCAGCTAGAGAAAATATGGAAGGATCATGAGAGTTTTGTCTGGAGGATAGAAGCATTAAGGGAACAACACAGAAAGCTACCTTTCCTATCAGATAACTGGACATATTTCCTAAGCCACTTGTGCATTTCCTATAAGGATATGACCATATGTTATCAAACAGCTAGGGATGTTAGCTAGCCAATGGCTGTTGTGTTTTCACCTACATAGCTTAACAAGAAATGTCATGTAAAATGGAAGTTTGGGCACATTACTCCCATATAGTAGCTTCTTGACTGCAGAAATGAATAAGAATTTTAAGAGTTGGGTTTTGGTGCACTGTGGAGACTCTGCTTTAAATAAAAAAAGCCAAGTTAGGTGATTTGGAATATAGTGTAGTGTACACTGGTTTCTAGCTCTATGCACACATGAGGGGTACAAGCCACTGTGTCTATATGTTATACAGCAACTGTGGTAAACCTATGAATTACAAAGTGTTCTCCTTGAAAAATAGAATTGCATAATACGTTGTTTTACTACTGCACGTAGTAAAAATCATTCTTAGGTCCCAAAGCCAGAAAAAACAACACATGAAAGGACAAACTGACTACAAGTTCACTGCTTTGGATATAAAAAGGTATCTGGCAAGATGCTGTCGTTTTTAGTCCATGTGTTTTTCATTTGAATTAGTTCATGTAAGGTTATTTCAAGGGGAGAAAAAATAATGTGATAAATCTCCTTAGGAATCAGAACTGGGCGAGCTAGGGAAACTCGCTGCGCAAGCCAGCTTGTTCTGTCCGCCAAATTCAAGGGGCTCAAGAGTCTAATGAGAGCTTAATTAAAATCAACGTGAAAAAATTAAGCACTTTAAAAAGTATTGTTTGGGGGATCGCAAAAACTCAGGCCAGGCAAAGTTACTCATTTATGGCTTTGAAATTTTGTCCTGTGAACTTTTTTTTCTCTATCTATAGGCCCCTCTTGCTAGTTCTTCTGTCTCCATATAAAAGGAAATACAGCGATGAAAGTGCTGTTTGGAGAGGCTCCATCAAGGCTTCTCTCATCTCCTCCTTTCTTTCCTCAGTCCCCCTGCTGCTGTTAGAAACAGGATTTGAGTGATAATGTCAGAGTTTAAGTGCTCTTCCCCTCTCAGTCTCTCTCCCTCTGGGGCGAATGAAATCAATGGAAGTCTTTGTACTGACTTCAACGGGCTTTGAATCAGGCCCACTATCAGCATCTCCTGAGAGGTGCTGAGCACCCAAAAGTCCCACTAAAGTCAGTAGGCATTCCAGGTACACAGCTTCTTGCAGGATCAGGCTGTATGTAGAGGTTCCCTTTCCACTCAGTAAACCCAACCCTGTTGTTCCAAATGAGTTCCCGGTCTAGTGGTTTGTTCTGAATCTGAGCATTTATCTTTCATGTCAGTGATCCCATTAGCGCATGTGTTTGGAGAATTTCAAACTCCTACAAACTCAGTGACACAGTTGTGGGGGGTTATTTTGTGTATTCATATTCACTGTGGGCCTGGTTGTTCTCCTACAGTACACTGTAAATAAGGACTAATTCACCGGAAGCCAATAGAGTTACACCAGTGTAAACAGCATAAATATGACTAGAGTCAGATCTTATGAGAATAACATATGCTTTAGGGGGAAATGGTATCACACAGCGAACACAACAGCCCCAAGAGAGGTATCACTGTCTATATGCAATGGAGCTCCAGTCATCTTCAACTAATTCTATATGTATGTTTGCATGTAACAACTGTACCCTAGATAAAACAGCAATGTTTATGATCTGTTAACAAATGACTTTTTGTTTTCTTGTTTGTTTCTTTTTTTTTTTTTTTTTCATTTGGCAAGTGAATCTAAAAATGAAATATAAAAATGCCTCCTGGGGTAGGGAAAAAAGCCACTTCCTAGAGTGTTTAATTATGAACGCAGAATGTTGTGAATCCAGTTCTTTTATTAAAACTTTATTTTGTAAACTGAATAGAAACAACACGCTGACAGATGACATACTGTGCTCAGCTCTTTTACTACTAACTGAAGCCTTCCTCATTAGACGTTGATCAGCCAGGTCAACGGGCATCAGATGCCTCAGAAGGTGGATGACTTTTTTTCTCTATGGATAATTTCAGTGTTGGATGAATGAATCTACTTCCTGAATCGCACAGCAGAGCCATGTTCTTGGAAATCATTCTCTGAGAAAACATACGGAAAGCAGAATTTCTAAAACAAGAGGTTGCCCCAGCCAGAATGCTAACTGGCTGCAGGATGGTGCCATTCACAGAAATACCATTTTTGTTCTTGTTTAAAAGCATTACACTGTCCTGGAGTCTTAAGATCACATTGTCCTGCAGAGGATTTCCTTTTCTTTGGGGTGAATTCCAGTTAATAAACTTGAGCCTGCTTCTGTACTTACATCCATTTTACACTGTTGTAAATTTCATTACAATCAATGGGTTTAATGCCAAACTTACATCAGCATGACTGAGAGATGCATTTGGCTCACTGAATTCCTGTAAAGAAGACCCTTCCTTCCTGCCGGGCCAGTAGAACATTAAAGATCTGGTATTACATATAAATGCAACATTTGATTGTTTATATTTAGCCCTTGCTCTGCACTAGAGTTAGATTCCTTCACTCCCCCCTCTGACTGATGAGGAGAAAGGATTTAAACACAGGTTTCCCACCCCTCAGGAGAGTGCACTAACCATTGGGTTATGGGATAATCTGATGTGTGTCTGCCTCAGGCCTGGTCTACACTTACCTTGGCGATTCGGCGGAAGTCGACAGGAGATACGCAAGTGATGTAAATCACTTGCGTATCTCCCATCGACTTTGCAGCGTCTCCTCCACGTGGCGTCCATACTGCGCTGCCTCGAAGGGAACAGCGTTCCCTTCGACGCAGCGCTACTCCACTTACGGGGGTGGTTTTTCTGCGTCACTTCCTGGATCAACTGAGCGCGTCTATACAGACCGCTCATTCGATCCAGAGCAATTGATGTGATGGCAGCTAATTTGCCATCGTCAGTGTAGACCCAGCCTCAGTCTCTCCTGTTGAAACTGTTCCACTTTGGCTAAATAATTAAAAAGTCATCAAAGCAAGGGGACTGGATTCTGGGTCTCCCGCTTCCCAAATGGGTTCTCTCTCTTTCAGCTCCAATTATATTGTAGAGGTGACACTATCTTCCTCTTCAAGCAAAATACCAGATGCCGTGGGGCTTGTTGCTCAGCTCTGTGTCAATATTTTTGTGTTGTTTTCCCTACTTTTCCTTTTCCCAAATACTATTAATCAAAATATTTGAAAATACAATATTTGTTTCCAGTGGGGAAAAGATCCCTCCACATCTGAGACTTTCGTTTTACATAGAACTTTCAGGGGTAGAGTGGATGGTGGGTTTATTCCATTCTTTTTGTTACTAGCCTTCATTTTAAGCAAATCTGTTATATTTTATGTAAGACTCAGCTGAGGCAATCCAGCCAGCCAACCGTCCTTCAGAGAGTTCAGTCACATACCCACATCAGCTCAGGGTAACTAATGGCAGGCTTATTGTATTTCTGAAACAATGACTCCATCACTTTTTGAATCTTTTCTGAAAACAAATCTTTTCTCCTTTGCCTATAATTCTTCATTGCTTTTTATCTCTCTCCCTTTCCCCCCATTATTTATTATTTAACTCTGAGAAGATGCTATACCAAGTGAGTCTGAGTGGCAGAAGGAACAATCATATCAAAGAGCCTGGGCCTGCTGGAATTATGTTATGGAAAGTATTCCTTTTTCTTTCATTCTTTTCTTTTCTTAAATAAATCTTGGTATTTTAACACCCCCTCCACACTGGTTCTTGCTACTTTATTGGACAATCTTGCTGCTGTATTCTGCCACACTGGGTTTGCTTGTTGAACAGATTATGGAGGCTAGCTTGGATGTGAAAGAGGATCTATAAGGCTGGCTTAATTTATATATTATAATTTCTCCCTAAGGCATGATTGTACAGTTTTTCAGGTTGTATTGTTTGAAGTTTGTTTGTGTTTTGCTTTGGAACATATATTAAAGAGTGCATTTAAATGTATTTGTGTAAAAGGGGAGGGGGAGAAATTATAAGAGAGAGAACCTGGGGAAAGTGGTTCACGCTGAACTAAAAGGTAGTGATTCTGGGTATGGACCCAAAATTCAAGGCATGAGGTAGGATAGTGTCTGAGAAATTAGAGGCTGTGTCCAGCAATTTTGCTGTGCTGTAGGCTTTTCATTCAGCTATCTGGGACTCTGTGCAGAGCAAAGTGCATTTTGCAGACCAGGCTAAGGACAACATGGACTTGACTCTCAGGGACCAAATTCTGCAAAACTGAACTGGTAAAGTGGAGCAGGACCTGGTGCTGTTGGCCTGTGTAGACTGAAGCAGTCATGGAGAGCCACCTCCTAGCACTGTGACATTGTAGTGTGCTCCATTAAGCTTTTGTTTTGTTTTGATTTTTGTTAGTTACAGCTTTACTTTTCTTTGAAATAGTATAGGACATGATCTATCTACTATTAAAGAAAATGGAAAGACTCCCATTGACTTTAAAGGGAGCTAGATCAGTCCTATGCAGAGAGAATCCTTGTCGATACAGCAGTGCTTTGAGTATGGAATGCCATATTCTCTCATATATCTGATTTCAAACACATTAACTGAAGAAGACAGTGTAATGAGATGAGGAAGCAAAGAAGAAAAATCCCTCTGATAATCACTTAAACTGGATATCAATTTTATCAAGACAAAATTTTATCCATAAATAAATAAATGAATCTGCTATGGAGGGATCTCTAAGGGAGTAAGATGAAATGAATGAAAAAAGGAAAGGAAGAATGAAGGCATAATATCTGAGGAGAATGAAAAATGAGAGAGTGTCAACTGGGTGAGTGTTACAGGGTTCAAAATACAGGGTTTTATTAGTGTATGACAATATTAGAATGAGATGTTATTAAATGATCATGTTTGTAGGAGTTGCTATAAATCATAAAATCTGGGAAACTCTGGACATGCAGAGGATTAGAATTAGTGATGGGAAAGACCAAAAAGTTCAGCTCTTCAAGTTTGGATAAATATCCAAATGTTTGGATGTAAAGTTGATCCTCCAGATCTTTGGGGTCTCTAAAATTGTGGTGGCTATCTCACAAGTTGACAAATGAGATGTCTCCTGTTATCATTTGGGTCAACGGTGCCACACAAAGAACTGCTCTTTATTGTTAGTTTTGATTTGGATCATGAGGCAAGATTAGACAATTTACCCCTCCCCAAATCTCAGAAGAGCTAACAGTGGGTCAGTCAGCAGCATGAACACAATGCCGTAAGGAATATCACTCTTAGAAAATTAAATTCTTAAGGCCAGTCCTACATTCCTAGTGGACTCAAATGTCCCATTGACTTTGATAGGCAATGTGGGCACACAAGATTCCTAGTTGGCAAACCTTCTTTACTTGTCAGACAAAGGAGCCTCTAAGGGGGGGGACAGTAAACTTTAGTCATAAAGTGGCATTTTATTAAAAGCACCCAGAGGGCATTGGACAATGGAATAATAAAGCAAATGTAACAATTAGCAACAGACTTACGGCAGTTACATAAAGGCATATAAACGCCACAATAAAACCTACAATAAATAGAGCAAACTTTAAAGGCTTTGAAAATATTTTCCTGGAAAGAAGATGACAAACGGATGTCTCAGGCATAGGCGTTTGTCATCTTCTTGTTGCTCTGGTGTCAGACCAAGCACACTAGGGTAACAGAATGGTGCACACAGGCTAGGGACATTGGATAGGGATTGTGCCCCTGAGGCATAAAATTCTGCACTGCCCCTTATGCAGAGCAGTGACCAAACATAATAACTGCTATACTGGGTCAAACCAGTGGTCCATCTAGCCCAGTATCCTGTCTTCTGACAGTGCCCAGTACATCTGAGGGAATGAACAGAATAGGGCAATTTCAAGTGAGCCATCCCGTCATCCAATTCCAGTTTCAGGCAGTTGGAGATTTAGGTCACGGGATTGTATCCCTAACAATTTAGGCTAATAGCCACTGATGACCTATCCTCCATGGCCTTATCTAAACCTTTTTTTAACCCACTTATATTTTGGCCTTCAGAACATTCCTTGGCAATGAGTTCCACAGGTTGACTGTGAGTTATGTAACGTACTTCCTTAACTTTGTGTTAAACCTGCTGCCTATCAAATTAATCAGGTGACTCTTGATTCTTGTGTTATGTGAAGGGGTAAATAACACTTCCTTATTCACATTCTCCACACACTAAATGATTTTATAGACCGCTATCATATTCCCCCTCCAGTGGTCTCTTTTCTAAACTGAACAGTCCCACTCTTTTTAATCTCTCCTAATATGCAAGCTATTCCATATCCCTAATCATTTTTGTTACCCTTAGCTGTACCTTTTCCAATTATAATATCTCTTTTTTGAGATGGGGCAACCAGAGCTGCATTCAGTGTTCATGACGTGTGCCTACCAACCATTTACATAACAGAATTATGGTATTTTGTTTCTCAATATCTATCCCTTTTCTAATGGTTCCTGACATTCTGTTAGTGTCTTTGATTGCTGCTGCAGATGTTTTCATGGACTGTCCATGATGACTCCAAGATCTCTTTCTTAAGTGGTAACAGCTAATTTAGGCACCATCATTTATATTATATTTAGGATTATTTCCTGCCCACATATATTGTTTACATCTCTTCATCTCTTTATTCCTATCCTTTGTTTCCTATCTTTTAACCTGTTACTGATCCATGATCTATAAAAGGACCTACCCTCTTATCCCATATCTGCATACTTTCCTTAAGAGCCTTTAATGAGGGCCATTGCCAAAGGCATTTTGAAAGTCCAAGTACACTATATCCACTGACTGACCTTGTCCACATTCTGTCGACCGCCTGAAAGAATTCTAATGGACTGAGAAGACATGATTTCCCTTTACAAAAGTCATGCTGAATTTTCTCCAACATATCATGTTCATCTATGTGTCTGATACTTCTAGTTTTTATTATAGTTCAGCCAATATGGTTGGTACTGAAGTTAGGCTTAGTGGCCTGTATTTGCCAGGATTGCCTCTGAAGCCTTTTTTTTTTAAAAAAGGTGTTATATTAGCTACCCTCCAGTCAGCTGGTACAGATGCTAATTTAAGTGATAGGTTACATATCACAGTAAGTAGTTCTGCAATTTCATATCTGAATTCCTTCAGAACTCTTGAGTGAATATCATCTGTTCCTGGTAACTTCTTATTGCTTAATTTATCAATTTGTTCCAAAATTTCCTCTATTCACACCACAGTGTGGGACAGTTCCTCAGATTTGTCACCTAAAAAGAATGGCACAGGTGTGGGGAATTCCCCCACATCCTCTGCAGGAAAAACCGATACAAAGAATTCATTTAGCTTCTCTGCCATGGCATTGTCTTCCTTGAGTGTACCTTTAGCACCTCATTAGTCCTGTGGCCCTATTGACTGTTTGGCAGGCTTCATGCTTCAGATGTGTTTAACATTTTGCTGTTATTTCTGGTGTACTTAGCTGGTTGCTCTTCAAATTCCTTTTTGGCCTGCCTTATTATACTTTTACACTTTGACTTGCCAGTTCACACAGCTTTTGAGTTTCCTCACTAGGATTTAACTTCCAATTTTTAAAAGATTCCTTTTTGTCTCTAACCTTTGTCTTTTATTCAGCTGTTTGGCTATGGTGGCATTTTTGGTACTCTTTCTGGTGTTTTTCTTCTTGGGATAAACACTTAATTTGAGCCTATATTATAGTGTTTTTAAATAATCTCCATGAAGTTAGCAGACATTTCACCCTTGTGATTGTTCCTTTTAATTTCTATTTAACTAGCCTCCTCATTTTTGTGTTGTTCTTTTTGAAGTTGGATATTACTTTGGTGGATTTCTTTGGTATTCTCCCCCCTACAAAGATGTTAAATTTAATTTCATTATGGTTGCTATTACTAAGCAGTTCAGCTCTAGTCACCTCTTGGAGCAGATCCTGTGGATCGCTTAGGACTAGATCAAGAATTGCCGTTCCTCTTGTGGATTCCAGGAGTAGCTGCTCTAAGAAGTGGTGTCATTTATGGCATCTAGAAATTTTATCTCTGCATTCATTTCTGAGGTGTTATGTTCCCAGTCAATATGGGGATAGTTGAAATCCCCCATTATTATTGCGTTTTCCAACTTTTGTAGCCTCTCTGATCTCATTGAGCATGTCGCACCTTTGTAGCCTCTCTAATCTCATAAAGCAGTTCACAATCAGCATCCATCCTGGTCAGATGGTTGGTAGTACCTTTCTACTGCTATACTCGCATTGTTCAAGCATGGATTTTCTATCTATAGAGATTCTATGGTACAATTGTTGAATATGGTCTTAATCTCAGAGTTTTGGATGATCTTTTCAAAATCCTGGGCCCAAGCCATTGTGGTCCTTGAAGATAAGGACAGAGATCTTGACAATGATTTGATATTCTTTAGGAAGCAAACTATGGAGAGTGGAGGAAGAGGTAGGACATCTTTAATGTGCTTTGTGGTAGCCTGTGGTGCTAAGGAGATCTACCGCCACGTTCTGCACTAACTAGAGTTTCCTAAGAGCTTCATTTTGAGATACATTGCTTTTCTGTAGTCCAGACGGGAGACAAACCCCTGGTCTGTAGAGATGCAGGAGACTCTAAAAATTGAAGTTCTGTTGCACCAATGAAAAAAGGGTCCACACTTGCTCTGATTTAGTTGATGGGTTTGCAGGAGAAACACAGAACTCTTGGCATTTACAGCCCTTCATTTCTCACTCACACAGAATAAAGATCACATATGTATTCTATTAGGGACAAATTATTATCTGTATGATTGCACAACTGAGATCAAGGGCCCATTGTGCTAGGCACTGTACATACACATAAAATGACACAGACTCTGCCATGAAGAGTTCACAGTCTAAATTGACAAAAGGTGGGAGGGGACTCAGAAGTGAATTGCCAAGGTCACAGAGCAGACCATTGGCAGAATCAAGAATTGAATCTATGCCTCCTGGCTCCCAGTGCAATGGTCTTTCTGCAAGACCACACTGCTTCCCCTTGAAGGCAATGGAAATACTCTGAATTTGGAATAGTATAAATGAGAGTAGACTGGGGCCTTGATTTGGGATCTTAAACAATTTTTAAATGACCTTATTTTTAAAGCATTTAATTTCATCTTTAAATCAATGTATGTTTACTTACAAGGATCCTATCTGAAAAGCACTGTTAGAACCAGAAGATGTCAGCTGCTCTGTGAGAAACATGAGATACTGAAGTGACAGTGAGCAAAAAAACAAACAAGCCTGGTTAAGATCAGGACACACCCATTTTCCACCTCTCTTTTGGCTGCTGGCTACGTAATTCACTTGCACACAGAGAAAAGAGTTTTATGAATTGTGCAGAGTACAGATGTACCTTATTTGGAATGATGTGCGATCAACTTAATTTACATAAGCAACATAAAAGCCTTGCAATATAAAATGTTCATGATGAATTTCATGCCCCAAATTTTGACAAGTGATGAATGTTCTTTGATGGCATCTTTGCCACATTTATCCTTATTCATAAAGTTGCATGGAGTCTTTGAATATGTTGAAACCTCCTGTAATAAATAAAATCCTACTACCACTTAAAATTCCAGGTTTTATTGGTGGAAACAGAAAACGTTTAAATAATAAGCATAAACCAAAAAGGCTGGGGGGGTTGCACTGGTTAAAAAATACAAAAGGAAAAATTCAAATTAAAAAAAAGGACCATATTGATGTGCTGATTGAAAGTAAAGCTGGAGTGTTAACCTGCGTGGAGATCACTGGAAAAATTCTAAACATGGCAAATAATCTAAAACTATTGTTCAAACAGTAAATCTAATTAAGGCTGTAATTTTTGTTTTTAATTATCTAAGTAAGTGGCTACTTACATAAGAACAGACATATTGGGTCAGATCAATGGTCCATCTAGCCTAGTATCCTGTCTTCCAACAGTGGCCAATGCCAGATTCTTCAGAGGGAACGAATAGAAGAGGTAATCTTCAAGTGATCCATCCCGTCGGCTATTCCCAGCCTCTGGCAAACAGCAATCCCTGCCTATCCTAGCTAATAGCCATGGATGGACCTATCCTGCATGAATTTATTTAGTTGTTTTTTGAGCCCCAAAACATCCTCTGCCAAGGAGTTGCACAGGTTGACTATGGGTTGTGTGAAGAAATACTTCCTTTTGTTTATTTAAAACCTGCTGCCTATTAATTTCAGTTGGTAACCCCTAGTTTTTGTATTATGAGAAGGAGTAAATCACACTTCCTTCTTTACTTTCTCTACACCAGTCATGATTTTATAGACCTCTATCATATCCCCCATTAGTCATCCTTTTTCCAAGCTGAAAAGTCCGTCTTATTAATCCCTCATTATATGGAAGCTTCTCTGGACCTCTAATCATTTTACTCGCCCTTTTCTGTACTTTTTCCAATTCTGATATATCTTTTTTGAGATGGAGCAACCAGGTCTGCACGCAGTATTCAAGATGTGGGCATACCATGGATTTATATAGAGGCAATATATTTTCTGTCTTATTATCTAGGACTGTACTACTGACCACCTTACCAGGTGATGATGATTAAATATACAAGGAGATTAGAGAGGCTAAAAAACAGAAAACCCAATAATAATGGGGGATATCAACTACAGTATCCCCATATTGACTGGGAACATGTCACCTCAGGATGGGTTTCAGATATAAAATTTTTAAACACCATTAATGACTGCTTCTTGGAGCAGCTACTCCTGGAATCCACATGGGGAGAGGCAGTTCTTGATTCAGTTCTAAGTGGTCCACAGGGTCTGGTCCAAGAGGTGAATATAGCTGAACTGCTCAGTAACTAATGCTCAATAACAGCAACTATAATGCAATTAAATTTAACATTCCTGAGGGGTGGGGTGGGATGGGGTAGAAATACCAGGGAAACCCATCACAGTAGCATATAATTTCAAAAAAGGAAACTACACAATAATGAGGAGGCTTAATTAAATGGAGAAGGAACAGTCACAAGAGTGAAAATCCTGAAAGCTGCATGGAAACTTTTTATAAACTCTATAATAAAGGTTCAAAGTATATCTACACCCCAAATAAAAAAACAATAAGAGGACCAAAGAAATGTCACCATGGCTAAACAACAGAGTAAAAGAAGCAGTTAGAGACAAAAAAGACATCTTTTAAAAATTGGAAATCAAATCATAATGAGGAAAATGGAAAGGAACATAAATTTTGACAAGTCTAATGTAAAAGTATACTTAGGCAGGCCAAGACAGAATCTGAAGAACAACTAGCAAAAGACAGAGAAATTAACACCAAAAAATTTAAGTGTATCCAGAAGCAGAAAGCCTACCAAACAATTGGTGGGGCAACTGGACAATCAAGGTGGTAAAACACCACTCAAGAAAGACTGAGTCATTCTGAAGAGGCTAAATGAATTCTTTACATCAGGATTCCTGCAGAGGATGTGGAGGAGACCCCCATACCTGAACTATTATTTTTAGGTGACAAATCTGAGGAACTGTTCCACACTGAGGAGTCAATAGAGGAGGTTTGGGAAGAAATTGATAAATTAAATGGTAATGAGTCATCAGGACAAAAAGTATTCACCCAAGAGTTCTGAAGGAACTCAGAAATGAAATTGCAGAACTAATAACTGTGGTATGTAACCTATTGCTTAGATCAGCTTCTGTACTAGTATTAGCTAATGTAATGCCAATTTTTTAAAAGGACTTCAGAAGTGATCCTGGAAATTACAGGCTGATAAGCCTAACTTAAGTACGAGGCAAACTGGCTGAAACTAGAGTAAAGATTAGAATTACCAAGCACATAGATGAACATGATCTGTTGGGGAAGAGCCAACATAGCTTGTGTAAAAGGAAATTGTGCCTCGCCAATCTATTAGACTTCTTTGTGGGGATTCAACAAGCATGTGGAAACAGGTGATCCAGTGGATAGATTATCCTTGAACTTTCAGAAAGCCTTTCACAAGATCCCTCACCAAAGGCTCTAAAGCAAAACAGGCAATCATGGGAAGGTCCTCTTGTAAATGAGTAACAGGTAAAAAGACAGGAAACAAAGGGAAAGAACAAATGGTAAGTTTTCAGAGTGGAGAGAGCTAAATACTGGGATCATCCAAGGACCAGAGCAGTTAAACATATTCATAAATGATCTGAAAAAGGGATAAAACAGTGAGACGCCAAATTTGCAGATGATGCAAAATTACTCAAGATAGTTAAGTCCAAGGCAGACTGTGAAGAATTTCCAAGGGATCTCACTAAACTGGGTGTCTGGGCAACATAATGGCAGATGAAATTCAGTGCTGATAAATGCAAAGTACTGCACATTGGAAAACATAATCTGAGCTATATGTACAAAATGACAAAATTTAAATAAGTTGTTACCACTCAAGAATGATAGTTTGGAATCATTGTGGATAGTTCTCTGAAAACATCTGCTCAATATGCAGCAGCAGTCAAAAAAGCTAATAGAATGTTAGGAGCCATTAAAAAAGAGCTAAGACGACAAAAATATAATGCCACTATATAAATTATGGTATGCCCACACCTTGAATCCTGCATGCAGTTCTGGTCACCCATCTAAAAAAAAAGAGCTATTAGAATTGGAAAAAATACATAGAAATGCAACAGAAATTATAAGAGGTATGGAACAGTTTCCATATGAGGCAAGATTAAAAAGACTGGAACTGTTCATTTTAGAAAAGAGACAGCCAAGGAGGATGATAGCGTTCTATAAAATCATAAAAGGTGTGGTGAAAGTGACTAAGGAAGTGTTATTTATCTCATCACATTTAAAAACTAGGGGGTCACCCAATTAAATTAATAGGCAGCAGGTTAAAAACAAATACAAGGAAGTACTTCTTCACATAACATACAGTCACCTGGAGTAACTCATTGCCAGGGGATGTTGTGAAGGCCAAAAGCATAACTGGGCTCAAAGAAGAATTAGATACATTAATGGAAGATAGGTCCATTTCTGTGTGTTAGCCAAGATGGTCAGGAACACAACCCCATGCTCTGGATGTTCCTAAACCTCCGACTGGACTACAGAGGATGGATCACTTGATAAATTGCCCTGTACAGTCCCGCTGAAGCATCTGGCATTGGCCACTGTTGGATGACAGGATACTGACTAGATGGACCATTGGTCTGACCCCAGTATAGTCATTTTTTTGTTCTTATGTAGTGTTTGCAGGGTTCATTACAGTCTAATTATTTTTTTGTTGAATTAAACATAAACATGCTTAATACAATTGACATTGGGGAGTCTTTAACGGATACTCCAGCTCTTTATCCCAGATTTCAGCAATAGTTTCAAGACTCAGAATCCTTCTTAATCAAAAAGCCATACATGATGACGTGGGTTAAGGGAGTTTGTGGAGTATCTGTACTACACCCTGTGCTTAAGATTTTTCAGTCCAGGGCATCCAGGTTAAGGTCACAGAAGCATAGACGCAAGGGTGGCATGGTATGGAAGGTTGGATGGCATGGGGGGTTGTCACTTTTTTTGGGTGGGTTCAGCACAGCCTGAAATATTTTCAAAGGAGGTCTCAGCAAAAAAGGTTTGAGAATCCCTTATTTCATGGCTGCTAATCTGTAGCTCAGAATTACCCTAGATTGTGTTTTTTGTATGGCATTAGAGATAAAAATGGAACCTATTGGCCAAAATGATTCATGCTTTACTGATGGCCAATGCACTGTTTTTCTCTGTAGGGTAGGATGATGGTCCCAAGAGCCCCAATTGGGGGGCCAATATCATTAATTCCTTTCCAATCCCCATCCATAAATAAGTATTACTGTTTGCGTTGGAACAGTGAGAAGCCTGAGACATGGTCAAAGACTGCATAATAATTCTGATGGTTTATGAATGGGAACCTACCCCATCAATGGGGAATTGAAATTTCCCCAAACATATCCAGGTGCTTTACTGCAGAGTCTATATAAATGTCTTGATCATCTCATTTAATCTCTTAAAATGGAGAGATGACGACAGGTAGCCCACTTAAAATGTACAGACATTTACGTAAGGCATCTTAACTATGTAAATTTTCGTTCAGAGGCTCAAAGAAAGTGCTCGCCACAGATTGTCTTCTGCTAGCTGTAGAAAGGGAGTCGAAAGTCATTTTTACAGATTTATGAAGATTGCTCGGCACTATCCCCAAGAATTTAATTGCCTCAGTCTGCCTATGAAAGTTTGCCTCAGAGAAAGTCCTACTACAAGGCAGCTATAAGATTTATAAAGTAGTTCCAGCTTTTCCCAGTGCTATAGCCTGAAACTGAGCATTAATCTTGGATTAATGCTAGAAGGGCAGGGATTGTGGCTTTGGGTTTCATAATAAACAAAAGAGCATCACTGGCATTTAGTATCAAACAGTACTCCTATGGGCCAATGTGGACAGCATGGATATTTGGGTGAGAGTGTATGGTACTTGCCACAGACTCTCAGGTCAGCATGTATGGTACTTGCCATCAGTTATAGGGGCAGACTGAACAAAAGAGGGGACAATGGACAAAACTTGTCTGGTGCCTCTGAGGAGACTCACTTAATCTGAAATCATGCCATAAATCTCCAGGGGGGGATAGTATGCATTCCCAGTTCACTTGATCAAAGGCCTTTTTTGCATCCAAGACGAGAAGTGCTTGGGGATCAGAAACATCACACTACACTGCTATTACTGTCTTAAACTATCCAAGCCATGCTAGGCTTTAATAAACCCCATCTGGTTTGGATGAATGCTATTGAGTACAAATTCCTCCAGTCTACCTCCAAAACTTTTTGCCAATATTTTCACATCACTATTAATTAGGGAAATTGGTTGGGATCTCCCATCATGATCTATCCAGGGTGGGAATAACTGAAATTAAGGACTCCCTCAGCATGCAAGGAAAGAGTACCCTCCTGAAATGACTTGTGGACTAGGGAAAGCAGATTGCCTGCAAGAGGTTCAGAAAAATGTTTACAAAAACCAACAGGAATCCATCTGGGCTGTGAGCCTTACTCACTTTCATGAATTTTATCAATAATCGCCGATGATAATGGAGCATCCAAGTTCTCCTGGTGGGCCAGAGAGTTGGGGCATTTGTATTTTAGCAAAGAAAGTTTCCAGGGTCTCATGTGCAAGGACAGAATCAGAAAATTCATAGACTGTTGTAAAGAATATTAAAGAATTGTTTGTTTATATCTTTGGGCATGGAACAAATTAAATTATGTTTATCTCTGGTTCCATTAATTCCCATGCTGTTCTTTGCTTTAGCGAATACGTTAGCAGTCTACCTGCCTTCTTCCCTGAATACCAGAAGTCTTGTCCTAACTGAAAAGATTAAGATAAAAGCTTATGCCTGTTTCTAGTCAGAGAGTGTAGGAATTCTGAGGAAGGATTCCTCGTCCATCTCCTTAATTTTTCTTTCAAGGAACACCATGTTTTCCCTCAGTTCCCTTTTTTTAGCAGCAGTAAATCTAATAATTCTGCTTTTAAAAAAGACCTTTAAAGTTTCCCAAAAAAGGTTGCTTGTGGGATTTGAGGGCTCATGGCTATCCAGGAAGAGGCCAATTTCCTTCTTCATAAACATCTTGAATGGAGGTCTAAAAGCAGTGAGGTATTAAACCTCCATTTACATTATTTCTTAGAAATAAATTGTTAGAAATAAATTGTAGGGTAATGAGTACATGGTTTAAAGATCACCATTGGACCAGTTAAAGAATTGCATACTGATTGGACTAGCTCCCCTGAAAATAGGGAGAAAAAAGTCAATCCATGAATATGTATTAAAGGCAGGGAAGAAAAATATGTAATTTCTTTCTGTTGTGTTTTATGAGCCTGTTAACATCACACAGTCCTGTATCATTTATCGTGGATTCCAGAGCTCTTCTGGACTTGGTTTGCTTACAGACAATATGGGATAGTCTATCTGTTCACTCTAGAACCTCATTGAAGTCACCTGCATTTATGATGGGGATGTATCTCCGTGTAGTACAGCAAATAATCTATGAGAAGTCTCAAGTGCATCCATACTACTGGCATTCCCGAAATTAACTACTAATATATATTTTTACTTCTTATTTATTTTGTTATTTACCTTAACGAACACTGTGCTCCAGGAATATTTGCTTTAGGCCCTGATTCAGGAAAGCATTAAAGCACATGCTTAAATGCTTTCTTATATCAGGGCCTTAGTGACTAGCATGGAGAAATCATGTGTCCCACATATACAGCCTTGTTTTTTATCTCCATCTACCCACCCAGCTGTCTCTCTTTCCATCCATTTGTTTCTAGTGCACCCATCTCCAAGATATTTTAAGCTACATAAGACACTTAGGACTCACTGTACCTGTGGTGAATCATCAAGATTAAAGTATCAAATATATTTCTAGCAAAATAATGTCATATAAATTGTGCATTGTATAATTCAAAAAAAGGAAACTTATGTTATACTTCTTCCATCTTTCCCTTTCCCATATTATTGACAGAAGGTGTTGCTTTGTCACAGATACTGCCTAAAATCCTCATATGGTAACATTTACTGTAATTTCAAATTATGTACCAAATGGATAGGTTTGTTTTTTTAAATTGCTGAAGCAAATTTTCCCACATTGTACACATTATATTGCTAAGTGACATTTGGCAGTGCATATTACATGTTGCTGCCGCTTCTCTGAGCCAGCAACATTTTTATTTTTGCTACATTCCAGATGTCAGTGTAGATGGATATCATCCTGTAAGGATGTGCATTTGAACTAGAAGAGATCGAATGATTGGTAATATCTTATGCATTATTGTTATAGCCATTTTGGTCCAGGATATTAGAGAGACAAGATGGGTGAGGTAATATCTTTTATTGGACCAACTTCTGTGGCTGAGAGAGACATGATTTTGAGTTTACACAGAGCTCTTCTTCAGGTCTTCTCACCAACCCTGTTTTTCTGGTAATATCTTAGGCAGCCATACTAATAACAAAACTTTGACAAGTTATTAGTTATAAAACCCTCTGGCAGCTCCTTGGCAGACTTTCTCAATGCCTTCCAGTATTTTATTAGTGGCTTTGAATAACAGAGCCCATAAACTTTACATTTAAAAAAGGCATATATTTTCTGTCATAAACAAAGAGGGCAATTTCTGTCCCCAAGGATAATTTTTTTTAAATTCCCGCTTTGCTATGTGACAAAACTCTTTTCATAAATGCATATTGATTCTGCAACTGAAAAATAAATGGAAGCAATCTGATCTTGCCATTTATAAATATGCCCTTGAGGGTATGCCTATGCTGCTGGCAAGTTACATATTGTGCCATGTATTGTTACCCAATCCCACTACCAACCACACTCAAAACCCTTAAACACATGTATAGACATGGGTTGAACCCATGCTGACATGCTTGGCTAGGGGTATGGGGCAAAGCATGTGTTGAGGCCATTTTGGGCTGCCCCGCTCCATTCACACACATTTTGTAGTGTGGAGACAGCAAAAGCATGGCTATCTAGATTCATTCTTAGATAATCTTCCAATGCCATTCCCATAATTCCTTGTGCCTGAAAGACACAGTCATGCTACCTACTCACATCTCTCTTGCCCACTATGTACTCAGTTTTACCTGCTGGTTTACATCCACATGCTCGGCATTTAACCTTTCATTTCCATGTGGCCTTTTCTCATTTCTGCATAGCTTACATAAGCTCTGCCAAATCACAATATGTCCACCATCAAACGTGCTGCTAGCTGACTGGAGGAGCACTCCAGGATACTGGGTAACTTCTGGTGTGAGCATAGCACAGATCAAGATTTTTGGGGGAAGCACCCAAAACACTCATTAGCTAGACTATGCCTGACAGGTGTTTGTCTAACCTGCTCTTAAAAACAACCACAAAAACCACCACAACCTCCATAGGAAATTTAGTCAAGTGCTTAACTACCATGACAGTTAGAAAGTTTTTTCTAACATCCAACCTAAACCGCCCTTGTTGCAATTTAAGCCCATTGTTTCTTGTCCTAGCCTCAGAGGTTATGGAGAACAATTTTTCTCCCTCTTCTTTGTAACTGTTGTGGCAAATGGCCGGCTTCTCCTTAGTGGGTCTCACACTTTTGCCTCTCGTAGTGGGCCAGGGAGTCGCTGGTTACCCCATCTCCCCAGGGAGGAGGGTAGGGACCTGAGCCCACCCGCTCCTCTGGGTCCCAGCCCAGGGGCCCTATGAGTAGTAGCTATGTGCTGCTGGCACCGTACTTGCAGCTGCAGACTTTTCCTCTGGGCTATTTCCCCCCTCTGTCCTGGTTTCTTGAGCCCAGTACCTTCCTCAGGACTCCACCTCTGTTCCACACACCACTGTACTCCGTTCTGCTCCTCTTCACAATTCCACACACCCCTCTGCCAGTAGCACCACACATCTACTCCTCCAGCTCGTGCACTGTCTCTCAGGAGAAAAGGGTTTTTATCAGGCACCTGGGTGGGGACTTAACTGGTGTCAGCTGACCCTAATTACCCTCTAGTGACTGTGGCTCATCTATAGGGAATAAAGCCTGATTCATTCTAGAATTTACATACCGCCCTTCCAGAACTTTTGTTACTGCCCTCTGCCCTTGCTATACCATACCATTTATTTACTTGAAAATTGTTATCATATCCCCCTCAGTCTTCTTTTCTCCAGACTAACAAAATCCAATTTTTTTTCAATCTTCCCTCACAGGGTATGTTTTCTAGACCTTTAATCATTTTTGTTGCTCTTCTCCAGACTTTCTCCAAATTTTCCACCTTTCCTGAAATGTGGAGCCCAGAATGGGGCACAATACTCCATCTTACGCCTAATCAACTGATAAGGTGGAGTAGAGCAGAAGAATTACTTCTTGTGTCTTGTTTACAACACTCCTATTAAAACATCCCACAATGATGTTTTCTATTTTTACAACAGTGTTAAACTGTTGACTCATATTTAGCTTGTGATCCACTATGATCCCCAGATCTCTTTCTGCAGTACTCTCCTAGGAAGTCAGTTTGTATTTTGTATGTGTAAAACTGAATATTCCTGCCTAAATTGAATACTTTGCATTTGTCCTTATTGAATTTCTCCTGTTTATTTCAGATTATTTCTCCAGTTTGTCCAGATCATTTTAATCCTATCCTCCAAAGCACTTGCAACCCCACCTAGCTCCGTATCACCGGCAAACCTTATAAGTGTACTCTCCGTATCGTTATCTAAATCATTGAGGAAGATATTGAACTGAACTGGACCCAGAATTGATACCTGTGGGACACCACTCGTTATGCCCTTCCAACTTGACTGTAAACCACTGATAACTACTCTCCATGTAGGTTGTATTTTCCTAGTTTGTTTATGAGAAGATCATGCAAGGCAGTTCCAGAACCCTTACTAAAATCAAGATATACCACATTTACCATTTGTCCCAATCTACAAGGCTTGTTTTCCCGTCAAAGAAAGCTATCAGGTTGGTTTGACATGACTTTTTCTTGACAAATCCATGCTGACTGTTACTTATCACCTTATTACCTTCTAGACATTTGCAAATCGATTGCTTAATTATTTGCTCCCTTATCTTTCTGGATACTGAATTTAAACTGACCAGTCTGTAATTCCCGGGGTTGTCCTTATTTCCTTTTTCATAGATTTGCACTATATTTGCCCTTTTCTAGTCCTCTGGAATCTCTCCCTTCTTCCATGACATTTCAAAGACAATCACTAATGTCTCAGATATCTCTTCAATGAGCTCCTTGAGTATTCTAGGATGCATTTCATCAGGTCCTGGTGGCTTGAAGACATCTAATTTGTCTAAGTAATTTTTAACTTGTTCTTTCCTATTTTAGCTTCTTATCCTGCCTCATTTTCACTGGCATATGCTAGACATCCAATCACTACTAACATTTTTGGTTAAAGCTGAAACAAAAAAGTGATTTAGCACTTCTGCCATTTCCAGATTTTCTGTTATTGTTTTTCCTTCCTCATTGAGTAACAGTTCTACACTGTCAGTGGTCTTCGTCTTGCTTCTAATGTATTTGTAGAATGTTTTGTTGTTTACCTTTATGCCTCTTGCTAGTTTAATCTCGTTTTGTGCATTGGCCTTTCCAATTTTGTCCCTACGTACTTGTGTTCTTTGTTTATATTCATCCTTTGTAATTTAACCTGATTTCCACTTTTTGTAGGAATCTTTTTTGAGATTTAGATCATTGAAGATCTCCTGGTTCAGACAGGGTAATCTCTTGCCATACTTCCAATCTTTCTGACACAGCAGGATAGTTTGTTCTTGTGCCCTTAATAGCATCTCATTGAAAAACTGCGAACCCTCCTGAACTATTTTCCACCAACTGTTTTAATAGTTCATTTAATCAAATAAAATAAATATGCCCCAACCTTTGTTATCCTGAGTAGAGGTTCCCCAAACACTTTAATAAACATAAAACAGTTTAGATAAAATAATAAAACAAGTTTACTAACTATAGAAAGGTAGATTTTAAGTGATTAGAAGTGTTTAGGCATAAAAGTCAGAATTGGTTACCAAAGAAATAAAAGACAAAACTGCAATCTAATTCCTAAACTTTACCAAGCTAAATATGATTAGAAAGCAAAAAGTTGTCTCTCACCCAAAAACTTTCAGCAGTCCATGCTAACTGGAAATATTTCCAGTTAGGATCACCCGATGCACACATGGTTCAGTGATATTTCTTTGTCTTTCATGTGATCTTGCTGCCATCATTAGAGTTGGGGGAGAAGAGTTAATGGGGAAGCCATTGTCTCCTATTTATACCCTCCCCCTCTCCTTGAGGAATATCCCTCCTCCCCTCAGCTGGAGTGAAGCCAATCAGTTGGTGGCGTATATAAAATTCGCAACATCTTTCAGGTGAATTTTAAATTTCTTATTCACACCTTCTGTGTATATGAGATCTGAGCTATCTTTGGGACTGACATGCAAATCTTCAGCAGCTAATCATTTACTAAAGCCTGTGGTCAGCCCTTTGTTGACACTGAGGCACTAATCAGTGGGCGTTCCCCAGAATCATAATGTCTCAGTAACAAACATATAGCAAAATATCATAACTCCATAGACAATGTAGATACACACATTTTAACAGGACCATGATGTTCAGCATTTTATGACATCTCACAAGGCATAATTTGTTCAAACTATATCATGGCCATATCAAATGGTGAACATGGGATATAGGGTATCATCTGGGGTTCAGGGTATCACACTATATATTCAAAAAACATGTAAAAAGGCCAGGACTCCAATAGGTCTGCTGTGATTTTCATAATATTCTTCTTCCAATGCTACTGCATAAGTGCATAAAATAGAAACACTTCTCAGCCACCTTTCTTGAACTTGACTGTGAAGCTACCACAAGCCCTGTGGCAGGTATAATTGGGTTCCCCAAGGAGCAGACCATGGAGTCACTCCATGATTCGAAGTGAAAATTCAGTCCCTCACTCTGACTTTGCTGCAGGGGAAAGTAACTGCAGCATACCATTGCCTGGTGTAGATTATTTCCACCTCTGAACTGACTCAGCTATATTACCTGATCAAGAGCTGTGGAGTCACATATGCACCCACCTCTGCACATCCATACACCTGCACAGAAGGAAGAGTAGCCCCATGGAGACTGCCCTCCTTCTCATGCTGAAACTCATGATACAAGGAAAATAAAGGGATGCCCCTTACTCCTTTGCACAGTCACATAGGAGAAGCCACAATCTTGCCATCATTGACAAATTTGGGCCTGATCCTGTGGCTATTACTCAGTCAAGATTCTCACTAAAGTCAGGATCAGCCCTATGTCCTCAAGCATGCAAAAACATACACATGTGCTTAACTTTTTTTGCTGAGTGCAGCTCCAGTGAAGTTAATGTGACTTCTCACAGGGCACAACATTAAGCACATGAATGCATGTTTCCAGGATCAGGGCCTTTGCCTGTAACCTAGCTGAGAAAATACAAATATCCTCTTGCCAAATGTGTTATGGAACCTTTATTTCCTTATGTTGTATCTAGAGTTGTAATAGATGACAAACAACTTCCACATCACTTTGATCATTACAAAAATAAATGCGTTGGTCCAAAACCTATTACAGGGCAATAAAAGAGTATTAAAAATGAACTCCCTCCAAAATCTTATCAGGCAGGAAAGTGGAATGGAGCATTCACTGCATGCTCTTATTTTGCTATAAAATGTTGTATTCATGGAGAGAAACTGCTTAAGAAAGCAAGACCGTACATAAATTGACTAATTTAGCAGCACTTATTCATAGCAGGGATGCAATAAGGAACTCTTAATCTCCTGATCTAATAAGAGAGAAAATACGCCATTTTCCTGGAAGAGGAACAATATAATTTAAGTGAAGAAAATACAAGTTAACAGTTTAAGGAAAAAAAAGGGAAGAAAATGGATTTACAAAATTGTGCAATTGTTGTTATAGATTAAATAGTTCAATTTAAAAATATTTAGCTAATAGATTTAGAATTGTATGAGAAGCTCATGTAACTAGCAGATTTTAATTTCTATAGGTGTTCTACTCCAAATATTTCTGAAACAACATAGCTGTGTCCAAAATGCTGATTGGTTGCAGCCATTTTCAATGTGACACCAATGCTGATAGGTTGCTGCTATACTATAGCTCTTGTGTGATAAAAGACTACCTAGAGTTTGAATTTTGGGCACAAACTAGGGTAACTCCCTGGTCAGTATGTCTTTCAGGTTCTCCTACCATACCCATCTTTACAAGATGTGAGGGTGTTAAACCCAAAACTAGAAAGCCTGTCTCCTTAGCTCAAGCTTGTCATGATTTGATTTAATTTAATAAAAAAGTCAAATAGCGAGGCTTAATCAACTTTATTAATCAAAGATTATTAGTCAAAGATGAAGAGAGCCTAATGTGGTATGTTTCAAATCCATCTGGAAGGAAGTAGTGCATTGGTCAGACTGCCACAAAATTTGAGCTTTACTTTACTTCTTTATATACTAGGGTTATTTACAACAGATGAGGGTTTCACCATTTCTTTCCATTACTTTAAACTTAATATATCATTCTTATTATCTTCTTCCACATTTTCAGAAATTTTTTGCTAGGTTTGCACAGGCTCTGTAGTAACTAGGACAAAGACTGTAACTAGTTTATTATCTTGTTTTAACCATAGCATTCCAAAATTCAGCAAAACTTTATAAGCATCATTCACCACGTATAGCTTGGTACAAAGGGCATATTAGATAAGCATCAACAAAATTGTTTGTCTTGTCTTTTTCCTCTGGAATGGCTCTATATTTAACCATGAAATTATACTAATTTGCCAACCCCTTGGTTGAACAGCTTAACATAAGTAAAAAGCATTTTGGGAAAAGCTGAACATGAATAAAATTCAGTTATATAAAAATACATATGATGTTATATATAATAATGTATATGATATTGGTTGACACTATAAATCTTATTGACTTTCTCTTATCTGGCTCCATATATATTTTGTAAGACACAGAGGGTCTGCAGCATAGCAAAACATAGCAGAATACCAAAAGGCTGGCAGCTTGAGTGTATTTCTCAAGCCTTTTTGTATTCTTTTGCTGTGTACTGCAAGGGTCATGCAAAGGCTAAGCATCTAACTATAGTACAGTTTTAGAGTTCTATAATTCAGCATTCTAAATAGAACGTACTATACTTATTCACTATTGGCTAGTCTCTCATACTCTTATACTCTCTCAAGGTTATATAACATCTCCCTGTTTAATCACATGTATGACTACAGCAACAAATATTCCATGATTTGATTAATACTTTCTGTTTGTAAGTTGAATACATCTATTTTCTATTAGTTAGCAATAAGCAAGTTACCATCTTGGTTAATAATTCTGTTTGCGAGAGCTGTTTTCCCAAAATATTTTGTTACAAAAGTCAGTTTCACAAACCTTGACAAAATCCATTCCTCATCCGATACCTGTCCCTACAGCACTTACCAAGGTATGTGATTAAAAATGTGCAAGCTGGGCTTTTCCATTTTGCTACAGTGCCTTGGCTTAGTTTAGTCTACAAGTTGGAGAGACTCAAGTTGCAGTGGGGGAGGTCTACGTTGGATATTAGGAAAAACTTTTTCACAAGGAGGATGGCAAAGCACTGGAATGGGTTACCTAAGGAGGTGGTTGAATCTCCATCCTTAGAGGTCTTTAAGGCCTGACTTGATAAAGCCCTGGCTGGGATGATTTAGTTGGGGTTGGTCCTGCTTTATGCAGGGGGTTGGACTAGCTGACCTCCTGAGGTCCCCTTCAATCCTAATCTTTTATGATTCATGCTTTTTTGGCCAAGGAGTTTTCACCAATACAAGCTATGGAGTCAGCCAAGAAGATTACTGTTATACTGGGTCTTGCTCCTGAAAGACAATAAATAATTACTGAGTGCCACTGAGTACTCTCACCTGCCATTACACTCAAGATGGAACCCTGTGTCACACCACATAAGAGTGCCCTAGCACCAGATGACAGATTTTACCACAGGTTCACTGCTATTCTGTGGGACCCGCTTCTACTATGTTTTAGACAATCAGCTGGTTTATAACTTTGTAATGGCCACCTGCACTACAAATACAGCATAGAACCTGGCCTAGTGGTTCGAATGAATGAATTTTGCTCTGCTCTATGAAATAAGGCCACCTGCCACCTTTAAAAATTGGGTGAAAAAAGCCATTTCATAATTTGTGCTAGATGACAGTAGACAATGAGAGAGACAATGAGTGAGATCTGAAGAAGAGCTCTGTGTAGCTCAAAAGCTTGTACCTTTTCCACCAACAGAAGTTATTATCTCACCTACCTTGTCTCTCTCATACCCTGGGACCAACATGGCTAAAACAACACTGTAGACAATGAACAAGGTTATAACATCATTAGCCTGTAAATGAGTTTGGCTGGTGTTATATCTGCCATTTACCATTTTATGATGTTATATTTAAGTCTAAATCCTGGTCCTTACCCACCTGTGAGTGTGTAGGTCCCCAAATGCTGCAGACTAGTGAAATTCTACTGCATAAAGGTACAAGGTGGTATGGGCAAGCTTTGGAAATCCTCTGGAGAAAGTGCACCTCCTATGTGTCCCAAAGCATAGCTCCATGGAGGTTCCATCTGTGCTAGAAAGAAAGCATCTTTTGAGGACAGGCAGGGCATGGCAGGGGGAATGGTCACTGAATCCATGACTACAAGAATAGCCACTCCTGTATAAGTTGAGGAGCTCAATTGGCTAGGGAGGTTAACAGAGCTCCAACACTGTTCTAGAGCCTCTGAATATGATTCTGCTGATGCTCTCCCGCCTCTGAAGGAGGATCCCATCTTGCCAATTCCCCACTGGCGCCACTGCACAAACGCTATTTATTTAGGCTTTGCACTGGGACAAAGGATTTGATCAAAAGCTGAAGTCGATGGTTAGGAGCTGTGATAAGTAACTAAATTGAGCTCCAGCTCTTGTTTCTAAGGGAGATTGTTAAATGAATCATTTTAATGTGTTTTTCAGACTTAATAGCTAATATATTATGCTGTATTTGAATTTTATTAATCTTATTTAAATAACCACTGGAAGAGAATGCTTATAGCTTGCTATAAATATTGTTTTAACAAATGCCTCTTTCTTAAACAAAGACATAAATCGTTGGGACACCTTCTGAGGCAATTCAGTAAGTAACAATAGTTCCACCAAAGCCTAGATGTTCATTATTTGTAGAATACAGATTTTCCTTTCTTTGAGGTTCCCTTTTACACATCCTAAATCATAATCATCCAACACACATCAACAGCTTATTCTTTTATATATATAAATATATATATACCCTTCATTCCTTCAATACTGAGAAAAAGAACATTGCTTCAAAGCTGAGCCAGAAAACAGAACTGCACATATTCCAAATGTGAAGTGAGGGAAATAGATTCTTGTTCAGGAACTTGTCCAAGATTAATTGAACGCAGTACAGCTGCAACATAATAAAAAGAAATGTTGGAATCCAGGGCCAGCCTTTCCTCTGTGTCACAGCCTATGCCAGATTTCTTAACTCTTGGGAGTTAAGATTTCTTAACTCTTGCTCCTTGGGAGACTCAGTAAACTTCCCATCCAGCCTCTCAATCTCAGAATACAATGGAAGGAGGTTAACACTCCAAAAACTCTGGACTAGATCCTCAGCTCCATTGATCTGACATAGCTCAGTGAAGTCAATGGAGGAACACCAATTTATACCAACAGAGGATATATCCCTCTCTTTTTGGAGGATCTTCCAGAGCGTGAAAGTTAGACACTCCCAGAAACAAATGTCAAAGATAGCAACAGATAGCCATTTTGTATGAGTTTCAGGATCATACAAGATGACTGATTGACATCTCTGGGCACTGCACAGGTTACGAAATAGGCAAAACATGAGGATAAGCTTCCTCACCTTGAGGACCTCTGGGTTTTATTTCCCACTTGGTACAAGTTACCCTGCAGGGAATGCTGCAGGGCCCATCAACTTTCCTAGGCATTTGGGGAGGGTAAGAATGGTGAAAGAAAGAGGCTTTGAGGTAGAATGGAGTGTTGGCTTCCTTGTTCTATTTTTTTTTGGGGGGGGGTATACCTATTTAGTTAAGGCATCAGATGCGTTGCCTAGTTTTTCTATAACATGCAGTTATTATGGGAAAGCCAAATCAAATAAATTGAGTTTCACCTTTGTTTCCAAAGGTGATGAGGTGTGTGGTGCATCATTTTGATACAGTATCAGGGTGAGTTTCCAAATCCTGCCTCAGCTGCTGAGAGAGTCCACTGCACTCATGAGTCTCAAGGATAGAGTAGAATTTAAAACAAAGCCTATAGTTATGCAAAGTGTTATAAGAAGAATGCAACTCCGGAATTAAATTCTTCTGAGGACATGCCATTTCCTTAATTACATTCTGAAAATGTTTGCTGATGTCTATACAATTTTTATATGTACTTTCTATATCTTGTTTTTCAATAAAGACATTTTTGTGGCAATACTTAAATCGTGCCACTAAAATGAAAAATTTGTGTTGTAGTAAGTTCTTCTAATAGAAGGCACTGCCAGGCTGAAAATGGATAAAAACTGTTCCAAGGAATGGCTACAGTGATTTACAGCTATTGTTATCATATTAGTGTCCAGATGTCCCCAAACAGGATTGGGGTCTCATTTCGTTAGGTTTTGCACAAATAAAATAATAGGCAATCCCTACCCAGAAGAGCTTGCAGCCTTAATTTATACATGAACATAGGCTGGCTAAAAAGGGGGTCTATTTCAATTAATGTAAACCAGTTTTATATAGATTGCGAGGTATGGAAATGCTTTGGGAATAGGCTTGAGAAGTATGTAATGTAACTCACTGAAAAGGCACCTCAAAGGGTTATGAACTAGAAATCATGGGACATAGGACTGGAAGGGGCCACCTGGATGACTGAGTCCAATCCCTGGACACTGCATGCAATCCCATCATAAAATCCCATTCTTAAACTTATCAAGCTTCATTTTAAAACTAGTTAGGTTGTTTGCACCCATTACTCCTATTCAAAGCCTGTTCCACCACCTTCTAATTTCTAGCCCAAATTTATTCAAGGTGACTTCATATCCATTTGTTCTTGTACAAACATTTCTTAAATAGTTCCTTTCTCTCCCTGGTGTTTGCTCTCCTGATGTATTTATAGACAACAAGTAGCTCCCATCTCAGCCTTCATTTTATTAGGCTACAAGCCAAGCTCTCTCTTTTAATCTCTTTTAGTAAGATAGACTCTCCATTCCCCCAGTCATCCTAGCAGCTCTTCTCTGCACCTGTTCCAGTTTGAATTCATCTTTCTTGAATTTAGATGACCAGAACTGTACACAGTATTCTAGATGAGGTCTTACCACTGCCTGTACAATGGCATTAGTAGTTCCCTAACTCTACTGGAAATATCTTACCTGATATATCCTAGGATCGCATTTGCTTTTTTTACAGCCATGTCATATTAGTGACATATCATAGCCATTCTGTGATCAACTAGTACACCTGGATCTTCCTCCTCCTCTTCCTCTTATTTCCAACTGATGAGCTCCCAGTTTATAGCAGAAATGTTTGTTATTAATAGAACATAATTATTAAATTTCATTCTGTAGGAGAGTAAAGGATTAAACTACAGGGAATGGGTTCAAGGCAAGGGCAAACCTTATTTCTGCTAATTGGTGTGAATCTTAGTTAGAGTCTGTTATCGCTTTTCTTTTCCTCCTTTCCTGGCCATCTGTGCTGGGAATAAGGCTAATAAAATCTTTATAATCATTTCTGTGTAAGGCCTTTGTGGGAATAAAACATTATTTTCCTTCTCCCCCTTGTATGCCTCTACTTCAAAGAATGTTAGTGTAAAATTTATAGGTTTTAAGGTGATGTGCCTGACTTCTGTATGGTAATCTTGTAAACAACAAACAGGGGTGGGTATAATTATATTCATTATGTAGTAGTTAATATTCATTTTATAGATGTCAGTGTAACCAAATAAGCGTTTATGGAGAGTTGCTGAAAATGTATACATTTACATACTGCTGTGGATAAAAGAATTGTAAAGTAACCCCTTCGTTGCTCACTCATGGCGTTGAGGTGGAACGAGCAGGCAATAAAGAGTGCCGTCTCCCCAATCCGCCCCCGGGACAACCTGTTTGATTATTTCTAACACATCCCATTTCTATTACTCCAATCCTCTAAGTCATCCAATTTTTCAAATATAATATTCCAATTCTCTGTATTGACAATGCCTTCCAACTTAGCGTCATCAGTAAATTTCATTAGCACATTCCTACTTTTTGTACTAATGAAAATATTAAATGAATCCCAAGACAGATCCTCGAGGAACTAGTAACCTTCCTCCAGACTAATAGTTCTCCTTTCAGCACAACACAATGTTGTTTCCCCTTTAGTCAGGTCTTTATCCTCCTTACAATTCTTGTACTAATCCTCATCTTCTCCATTTTAACTAATAATTTTCCATGTGGTACCAATTCAAATGCTTTACTGACGTCCAGATGGATTAGATCTACTGCATTTTCCTTGTCTAAGAAATCAGTTATCTTATCAAACAAAGATATCATGTTTGTCAATCATGATCTACCTTTAGGTAAATCCATGTTGCATTTTCCATTTACCTATATGTCTCATTATTCTTTACTTCAAAATTTGTTCTAAAGTCTTGCATATTCTTGAGGCCAGACTAATGGGGCTGTAGTTGACCAGTTCACTTTTTCCCCCCTTTCTTAAATATAGGTATGCTCATAGACTCATAGGTCAGAAGGGACCAATACGATCATCTAGTCTGACCTCCCGCACAAGGCAGGCCACAAAACCCTACCCATACACATTTATAACAACCCCGAACCCATGACTGAGTTATTGAAATCCTCAAAAGTGAGATTTGAAGACCTCAAGCTGCAGGGAATCCACCAGCAAGCGACCCATGCCCCATGCTGCAGAGGAAGGCGAAAAACCTCCGTGGCCCCTGCCAATCCGCCCCGGAGGAAAATTCCTTCCCGACCCCAAATATGGCGATCAGCTAAACCCTGAGCATGTGGGCAAGACTCACCAGCCAGCACCCAAAAAAGATTTCTCTGCAGTAACTCAGTTCCCATCCCATCCAGCATTCCCACAGACCATTGAGCAGACTTATCTGCCGATAATCCAAAATCAATTGCTCAAATTAAACTATCCCATCATAACATCCCCTCCATATACTTATCAAGCTTAGTCTTAAAGCCAGATAAGTCATTTGCCCCCACTACTTCCCTCGGAAGGCTATTCCAGAACTTCACTCCCCTAATGGTTAGAAACCTTCGTCTAATTTCTAGTCTAAATTTCCTAATATCCAATTTGTACCCATTCGTCCTCGTGCCTATAATAGTACTAAACTTAAATAATTCCTCTCCCTCCCTAACGTTAATCCCCCTGATATATTTATATAGAGCAAGCATATCCCCCCGGAGCCTTCTTTTGGCCAGGCTAAACAAGCCAAGCTCTTTGAGTCTCCTTTCATAAGGCAGATTTTCCATTCCTCGGATCATCCTAGTAGCCCGTCTCTGAACCTGTTCCAGTTTGAATTCATCCTTCTTAAACATGGGACACCAGAACTGCACACAATATTCCAGGTGGGGTCTCACCAGCGCCGTATATAACGGCACTAACACCTCCTTCTCCTTGCTGGAAATACCTCGCCTGATGCATCCTAAAACCGCATTTGCTTTTTTAACAGCCATATCACATTGGCGGCTCATAGTCATCCTGTTATCAACCAATACCCCAAGGTCCTTCTCCTCCTCCGTCGTTTCCAACTGATGCATCCCCAACGTATATGTAAAATTCTTATTATTAATCCCTAAGTGCATGACCTTGCACTTTTCACTATTATATTTCATCCGATTACTATTGCTCCAGTGTACAAGGTGGTCCAGATCTTCCTGAATAGCATCCCAGTCCTTCTCCGTGTTAGCAATACCCCCCAGCTTCGTGTCATCCGCAAATTTTATTAACACATTCTCGCTCTTTGTGTCAAGATCAGTTATAAAAAGGTTAAATAAGGTCGGTCCAAGAACCGATCCTTGAGGGACTCCGCTAGTAACCTCCTTCCAGCCTGACAGTTCACCCTTCAGCACGACCCGCTGTAGTCTCCCTTTTAACCAGTTCCTTATCCACCTTACAACTTTCACATTCATCCCCATGTTTTCCAATTTAACTAACAGTTCCCCATGCGGAACCGTGTCAAACGCCTTACTGAAGTCGAGGTAAATTAGATCTACCGCATTGCCCTTGTCTAAGTAATCCGTCACCTTCTCAAAGAAGGAGATCAGGTTGGTTTGGCACGATCTACCTTTAGTAAATCCATGTTGCAATTTGTCCCAATTACCATTGACCTCCATGTCCTTAACTACTTTCTCCCTTAAAATTTTTTCCAAGACCTTACACACGACAGACGTCAAGCTAACAGGCCTATAATTACCCGGATCACTTTTATTCCCTTTCTTAAAAATAGGAACTACGTTAGCAATTCTCCAGTCATACGGCACAACCCCCGAGTTTACCGATTGCTTAAAAATTCTCGCTAACGGGCTCGCAATTTCACGCGCCAGCTCCTTTAATATCCTCGGGTGGAGATTGTCCGGTCCCTCCGATTTTGTTCCATCAAGCTGTTCAAGTTTGGCCTCTACCTCAGATACGGTAATATCCACCAACACATCCAGATTCCCGTTCGTCATCCCTCCATCATCCCTAAACTCCTCACTAGTCTTATTAAAGACCGAGGCAAAGTACTTATTTAGATATTGGGCCATGCCTAGGTTATCCTTAACCTCTGTTCCATCCTCAGCGTATAGCGGCCCCACTTCTTCTTTCTTTGTTTTCTTCTTATTTATGTGACTGTAGAACCTTTTACTATTGATTTTGATTCCCTTCGCAAGGTCCAGTTCTACGCGGCTTTTAGCCTTCCTCACTTTATCCCTACACGTTCTGACCTCACTATGGTAGCTTCCCTTACTAATCCCGCCTTTCTTCCACTCCCTGTAAGCTTTCTGCTTTTTCCTAATCCCCTCTCTGAGTTGCTTGCTCATCCAGCTTGGCCTGCTACTCCCGCCCATGGTTTTTTTCCCCTTTCTTGGGATGCAGGCTTCCGACAATTTCCGCAGCCGCGACTTAAAGTAATTCCAGGCCTCCTCCACATTTAAATCCCCAAGTTCCTCCGTCCAATCCACTTCCCTAACTAATTTCCGTAACTCTTTGAAATTAGCCCTTGAGAAGTCGAAAACCCTAATCCCAGATCTACGTTTGTTTATCCTTCCATCTAATTTGAATTGAATCAGCTCATGATTAGCTGTTAGCTATTGTTCAGTCAGATGGCAACACTCTCCCCAACCTATCCCCTGCCCTTCCCATTAAAACTCCTTGATATTGCTTTGCATTGTCAAGCACCTGTTCCTTCCGAATTCTGGGACGGAGTTATCCTGCCTTCTCCACACTGGAGTGCATTAAACTTTCTGAATTTTGTTTCTCTCTCAGATGTGTTAATTTCCATTTCTCTACACTCATTCCCATGAGACATCCTGCCTTTGCCTCCATGTTCTGCATCATCATTCTTATTGAAACAGGCAAAGTATTCATTTAGTTTTGGGGGCCATACCTAGAGTAGCCATACAAACAACAAGAGGACAAGAGGAGAATAAGTGGGGTCACTATGAGGCAAGGATGGGATAGAGATTAGGGACAAAGAACCTTTTACTATTGATTTCCCTTGCAAGATCTGACTCAGCTTGACTTTTGGCAGTTCTCACTTTATTCCTTCACTTTTTGACCTCCATTATGTAGCTTTCCTTGCTGATCAATCCCTTCATCCATTCCTTGGATTAGACTTCCTGCTTTCTCCTAATTTCCTTTTTGAGGTGGTTATTCATCCATTTACGTCTAGAGCCTTTCTCTGAAATTTTATCTCCTTTCTTGGGATGCAAATTCCAGATAGTTTTTGAACCTTTGACTTAAAGAAATTCCAAGCCTCTTCCACATTAAGTCCCTGAGTTCTTCAGTTCAGCTGGTCAGAGCATGGGCAAGATTTGATCTTGATACCTGCTAAGGAATATGAGAGTGGGGACAATTTGGGGTGGAGTTGAGGAGTGCCATGTTCCCCTCAAGTTTGGATTAATTTCCTTTGGGCTCAGTAACTAATCCTAATCCCCCAAAGTGGGGTTTTGGTGCAGGAAACCAAGCTGCTATGGAGGAAAAAGTGTGCAGAAAAGTGCAGTGACAAGGCTGCTTATACCTTTCTCTACTTCCCAATCACCAGGTGTTCTCACAGTCTTGGGCTTTAGAGTGTGGGCTTTCTGGAAATTCTACAGGAGGAGACTGGACTCAGCACCAAGTGAGATAAGACTGGGAGCTGACTCTGTGAATGGAGACAGTGAGTTTCCTAACCAATAAAACAGGAAAACCCACATGCATTAGGATAATAACATGCAGCTGAACACCAACAGAGGCTATAGCAGCCTATTTGACATTTGGGTCAAAAATATTATAACAGTTGTCCTGCCTGTGCCTGTTGTAATAAGGATATCAGACATCAGCTTTATTATTATTTGTATTACTGTAGCACCCTAGGATTCCCCATTAAAGATCATGTCCCCATTGTGCTAGGCAAAGTACTAATAAGTAACTAAGAGGTCAGCCCCAGAGAGTTTATGATCTAGGGTCCAGATTCTACAACGAGTTGTGTGTAATTGGATCATTATGCCTATATGAAGTCAATGGGGCTTCATGTGAATGCAAGGATCAGGGCCTAGGTGAAAGACTTTACCATCTAGGAACTTGATTCAGGAAATCACTTAATTACATGCTTACATCCATCCCTGCTCAGGAGAGCACTTAACTTTAAGCACATGCTTGTGTGCTGTTTTAGATAGGATAGCTTTCCTGAATGTGGTCTGATGATTTGTTTCTTTAACATACAGATACAAAAAAGGCCTTTCCAGTCAAACATATTACTCATGCTATGCCAAAGCCTGACTTAGCGTGTTATGCTAAAAACTGATATGAATAAGCTGACATCAGCTATGCAGCAATATTGTTCCGTTATAACATTCAGCACCTTCTATAACACATGAAGCTTCATTTATTTCAAATGTTTTCCCTAAGAATTCTTTCAACAGCCTAAATATCTCCCCTGAATAGCCACTTTATTTTTTTTACTTGACCCTCTTTAATCATATAAACAATTTGTCCTCAAAGCTTCCTTTGTTTTGATTTTCTACACTGTATTTTAAAATCAAATGTAAAATAAAAATGTGTGTGTGGATGATAACAAACCAATCACAAATACCTTTCATTAAGCAAAAATTTGAACTGGCAAACAAATATCCTCCAAGAACGCAGGCTTCCTGTTTTTTGGTGGTTTTTTAAAAATTAAAAAAATATATACATCTTAGCCAATTTAAAATTATGTAAACAAAGGTCATCAAATTTCTCATGCCCTTGTTCTTATTGTGGCCTATCCACGTGCCATGCCTGAAGCTAGAGTCTTTCACTGGGTTTTTTTTAATTGTTTATTCCCTCTCATGTTAAAAAACTTTTGACTGTGACTTTTATGCAGAGATGTTGCTCATAAACATCTGAACTCTTGGCAAATAGAGTTCTTGCAAGCATGCATGTTCACTGCCATTTGTCCATTAGGCTCACAAGGAGGACTGAGCAAATATCATGCCACTAAGTCAAATGGCCAATAGAATCTTTCAAACTGTTCCAACTGCAAGAGCTAATTGAACTGTTGAAAGCATAAGGTAATACTAGAATTGAAATAACTACATTATATGACCTCATTTTGAAAGTGGGTGTTTTATTTACTTAGTTTTGGGGGGTGGGTTGGAATGTGAAAAGCCAAGGCTTGATTATCAAGGATAAAGGTGGGGGGAAGGGCAAGGGAGAACATGGCTAGAGCCCCCAAAGAGTATTTTATATGCCTTTTATTTTCCATAGGGAATCAAGGAGGCTGGGAGTGGAAGTAAAGATCTCCTTCCTCCCCCTCAAAAGTAAACTTCAATCAGTTGGGAGACAGAGAGGGAGAGTGAAATCTCCATTGATTTTATTCAGGCTCTCCTTTGGCTTGTAAGATTGGCAACTTCTTACATTTTTAAAAATCAAACTTCTTTTCAGGCAGGTTCTCTCAAAGTTTTCTTGTTTTATGGGCTTTGGAGAAAGATCCTGGCTAGAGATGTCCAAAAGAAAGTGTTTGCAGTCTTTGGAGGTTGATAATTCCTGGAAAAAACTTCTGGCAAACTTCAGCTTACCGAAATTTCACAGAAAATGTTTGTTTGAATTTGACCAGTTTAAATAAGTTTCTTGTGTTGGTGTCTTTACCTAGTGGAAGTATGAATTGGGTTTTGGTTTTTACACATAAAGTCAAGCAAAACTGCCAACGCATACAGCACTCTTCTCTCTGAAATATTTTATTTGTTTACGCTGGAGTTTGAAGACAGCTTAGAGTCATGTCTCTTGCCAGTGATATTTTGCAGTGGTATTCGCAGAGTTGTCATCTCATTTGTATGTATTTCCTAGAGTTACGCAGAAATGTAATTTTCAGTAATATCGCTCTTAAATACATTTAATGTTGCTGTCATTCTTTTGCGTGGTAATCAAGCCGGCTAGCAATCATCAATGGAAGAGGCCTTTCAAGACTGAAAGGTATGGCAGGCCCAACACTTACAAATTTAAACAGGAATTTACTGTTATAAAAAATCTTTGGTTACAAATATAGAGCAACAACCTACTGCTTCACATGTGGCAAGCTGGCTTTCAGCAGTGACTCATTCATTTTCTGCCATGTTCAGTTTCTGAAAGGACAACCAGTAATTGATAGTACCCAACATGGTACTTGTGTAAAGCAGGTCTGTATCATACCCAGATCCAAAATCTGAACCTCATCATTATTTACTTAGATTGTTAACTGTTTGGGGTGAGGGACTGTGTTTTTATTCTGTTTGTGTACAGCATCTAGCACAATGAGGTTCTGGTCCATGACTGGGGCTCCTAGTTGAAAGGGACCTCAACAGGTCATCCAGCCCCGTCCCCTGAACAGAGTGGAAGAATTACTTCTTGAGTCTTGCTTATAACATAATATATATGCATACAATTTCTTGTAAACTATAGTTTGACTGACTGGTACATTTTAATTTTTGAAAGACAATGAACCTACAGCAATAGGGTTCTACTAAAAAAATGGAATTACATCAGCAATGATTTCTTTTCCCAACATGTATCATAAAAGGTATGCTAACTTCCATATACCACTTATAAAAAGGAAGTGGGTTCAAAACAAAGAAAGAAAACCTCAGCATACTGTCTTGACACATCCACTTCACACTTCATAAGATAATTGTTTTGGAAAACAAATCATCACTCTGTAATTTACTCTCATTCAACACTTTGAGTTACATTAAATACATAGAAATGATTGTAATCAGTTGCCAGTAAGTTCAATGTAAATGTGCCAATTTACACCACCTGAGGATCTGGTCCTACATTGCTCAACCAAGAAAAGGTTTTGAAAGCAAGTGTGATCTCATAAGACGGTAGGTATCTCAGTACCAGAAGAGTGAATTGTAACAACTAAAACAAAAAGGAAAACAATATTCCAACTTCACAAGGAGAAAGCAAGATATTCTTAAAGCATTTCAGGATAACCACACACCGAATGAAAAAGAAGCCATTTCAGAATTTCTGCCATACACAAAGGATAACACTGCAAAACTCTAGTTCCACCCCCTTACGTTAAAAACTACTCACAAATCAATCATCGCAACTTAAGCTACACTAAGCATTTTTCCACTTTTAACCAAGTTTTTCAAAACTTCAAGACATATTACAAACCAAATAGAAAATCAAATATGTTGTGTGGATGTTTTATGTACCTATAAACACACACAGCATACAGCATTTCACAGTAACATGCTAACAGTTTCCCTTTTGAGAAGAATAAAGCTCACAAGTTTGAACACTAGTCCTATGACTATTTCTATCCTATTTCTAGCTATCTGCTAATCACAACACTGTCTTATTTTTAATCTTCTTCAGCAGAGCTATAGCATATGTGCTTTTTACTTTTTTTCTCTCGTGCTTCTTATCAAAACGATTGGTTCAGACATTAAAAAATCTTCTGAATTTATAACAGTGTGTTCTTCCATTCTTATGTGTGTTATGGATAGCACATAATCCTATGCAGAGTGAGAATGGTGATCCTGATACCATGTTCATTTCAGATTAAACCTCTAAGATATATGCAAGACCATTTTGCAGCATGGGGGGGCAAAGGTCTAAAAGACAATGTTGCTCAAGAAAGGACATAGTAAGGTTACACTGCATTTATTAAATTATAAAAATTTAATCTGAAGCTAAAGGTATATTGTAGCATATCTATCTATCTATCTACATACATATACCGGGTATATGGCATAAATAGAAAAATATAAATAAATAAATATATTTATATATATAAAATTTAATCTGATAATATATATCACATATATATATATGCTACAATATACCTTTGGCTTCAGACTAAATTTTATATATATAAATATATTTATTTATTTATATTTATATATGTATGCCATTTCTTCGCAACTGAGTTGTTTTGTGATTTATGATATGTTTAGCCTCTATGAATGCAATTGAAGATATCTCCAGTTGTTTTTACAATGATTTTTAAGTACTGAAGTCTTTCATGTTGTTCTTTTCCTTTTAACAGCCTGAAGGATACTGTATGGATATGAATATGGATATGAAGGATACTGTAAAACCTTTTAGTAACCATTCATGTTCATACCTTGTCTTTGTGACTCCTGAAAAAGGCTCATTTTGGTGATGCAAAGCAGCCACAAAGCCAGCTTAAATAGTTACCCATGTTTTTCCCCAGTATCAAGTTCTGGCCAAAAATCTCCAGCAGCACAATGCAAGGTCAGCAAACATACCTCTGGCATGTCACAGCAGCCCATGGAAATTGGAATGCAATTCATGTCATGGCTACCCACATGAAGTACTCCACAGTCTGAAATACTCCACAGCCCTTTAAAAGATGTATCTTCTGGGTATGAATATAATGTCACTTGGTCTGTGTTTTACTATTTAACAGTGTATTTGTTGTTGTTTACTTTCAACCCCATGATGTAAGCTGGCCTGCCCAGATGCCAGATTCCAAGTCAGGGAGGCAGTCTTTGCATGCATGCTGCAAAGACAAAGTTGTCCTAGCAACAAAAACCACATGAGGCTCTAAGATCAACTCACCTCCACTTCCACCGAGCTGTCCTTTCACTACAGTGATTTGCATACAGGCTCATAGGGAGAACTGGACACCTAATGTCTGCTTTGAATTTACGGAACGAATTGAAGCAAGGACAATGGAGCAAGGCTTGTCACTGCCGCTCACTAGCCGTACGCAACCCAAACTTTCTTCTGTCCAAAAGACTTTGAGAGTCATTTGACATACATTTAGTCCTGGCTTCATCTTCAGCAGTTTGTGTAGTTAAATGCATTAGTGTCAGAGACAATTAGCATCCTAAAATTCACATTTATTCATAGTTAACTATGCCTTTTAGACAGCTTCGGATGCACCTGTCAAGTATGCCTCACAGTATTGGCATAGAATTTCCTTTCCTGAATTTTCCAATAGGTGGCAATTGTTTTCTTTGCAGAGCAAACAAACTTAGGGCCAAATCTTTCCCACTGGACTGGAGATCCAGCCTGAAATCCTTACTCAGCTCTTGATTTTAGTTGTAGTTTTATAGGGCTCAGTTCTAGACATTTGCTGCAGCCATGCCACCATTCTCCAGCAATGCTCCCAGTGCTGGAGGCCAGGAGGGGAATGTCATGCTACAGCGATATTGCAACTGTATACCACCCAGGGATTCCCTCCCTACGCTGAGGGAATCCTCAAGAGGCTGGTTAAGCCAACTTCTCAGACCCATTACTCCACCCAAACAGCTTTCTTTTGTCTTGGTTATATTACCTAACAATACATTGCATTCATTACAAATATGACCTCATTTATTTTCCTTTGAGACCATGAGTCTGCTCCCTTTTAGGTTAATAAGAGTTTGTACATTGACTTTAGCAGGAGCAGGTTGTTATGCACTTTGGACAGTATACATAGGCCCAGTGCAATTAAATTAAATGGCAGAACTTCAGTTGACATCAACAGAAGCAAGATCAGGCCCAGTGCAACCAGAAGACCATTTTAATTGACCATATGTCTTTAAACATCTTAGGCTTCTCTAGTCAACAACTCAGGGATTTATCTATCTGCCATAAATCTCAAGAGCTCATAGGCCAAAGCCTCTGCTGGTGTACTTTACTTCAATTCTCTTGACTTCAATGGAGCTATGCTAGTTTACACCAGAAGAGAATTTGGCCCCATATTTATAACAAAAGGCAAGCTTTCATCTATACAAGGCAGCTTCAGAGAAGTCTTTAGTCCCATTCAACATGAGTTAGACCCCAGTCCTATGAACATTTAAGTATGTGAGTAGTGCCACTGAAATGCTTAAATACTTGGAAGATCAGGGCCATAATTAAGAAAATGCAAATGGATTCTTGAGTCATTTAGGGAAAAGAAAACAGATAAAAGTCTATGATGATAAAATGCTGTATTAAAATACCCACATTCTTAATCTCTGTATTTCCCTTTGTAGCAAACTAAATTAATCACTAATGACTTGTGAGAAACTCCACCAAACAAAAAACATTATTCTTATCTTTATTTGTGTTATCACAACAACAAGTTCCCCAGTCATGGATCAGGACCTCTTTGTTCTTCATGCTGTACAAACCACACGGGGAAAAAAAAGAGAGAGTTGCTGCCCCTCACAACTTACATTCTAAGTAAGATTCACATTATTTTTCTGCCTTCCCATAATCTGCATGTATCTGTAACTTCTTTTGTCCTATTGCAATGATGTACATGGAAATATTAGATATGTTGTAAAAAAAGGTCTCCAGTTCAAGAATTGTTTATAAAAGTTGACATCTACACATATAGATGCTGTGATTTTTGAATAACTCACATGCAGTGGGGTGGGTGAAACCAAACCTGAATTAATGTACTATAAGTAGCAAAAGAACCAGGTCAGCATGTTTTTTGTCTAGAGTTGGGCCTGAGTCAAAATGAGCAGAGTCAACCTGGAATCCAAATCTATACTTCCCCAAAATGTGTGCATGTTTTGACTGGCTCATTGTGACAGTTCAGGATCATGAAATTTGAACTTGGAGTTGCACCCCAAATGAACTACTTCAAGGTACACTGCTTTGAGCTCCTCTCTTGCTTTCACCAATGCGCAGAAGCACTTTGTGTGTATTTCACTTCCATTTCTTATAAAGACCTACTTTAGTTGTCATGATTTTATTTTTTTCAGCGAAATTAATAGGAAAGAAATAGTCAGTCAACAAAGTCTTCTAGTTGTTTTTCCACCAACAAAATAAAAGTTAAGGAACTACAAATAAACATAACATAGAATTACAGAATAATATATATAATCACAGAAGGCATGTAAATATATATATATTTAGTATATATATATAGTTAATCAGCAATATCAGGAGATCCTTAGAAATACAGGAGGGTTAGGATTGGAAGAGCATTCTCAGCTAATCAGCAACCAAGAAAGCAATAAGAATACAAACAAACTGTACAATTATAAAACCTGGATCTAACTGAACCATGAACCATGAGTAAAAAGTATCTCCCAACATGTCCACCATCTTTGACTTTACTAGCAAAGAAAGAGAATCCACACCAACATTTTAGAAATAGACCTTTCAACAAGGAAGTGAAGAAAAGGCCCAACAAACTAAGGAATTTCCACCATCACCATGGACACTGGATGTGGACAGCCCATTTGCTCCTCACTAATGAAAGATCAGTTGTTTTTTCTTTAAAAAAATCCTTACATCCCCAGCTAGGTCTACCATCATGGCTTTATCATGGAGACTATTCATGCCTGGGCTGCTGTGCCAGGAGAGATGATCCACATTCTTCACCTTCAGCCTACCTCAGCTTTCTCCAACAGAAGCCTTGTATCTCTGTTCATTTGTACTCCTTTAGTCATCTATTTCTGGCAACATAAAATCAAGTGCAATAAAACACAAATTAAAGAAAACTAAATGTTATACTACATTCTTTGCCTGGCAGATCAGCTAAAAGAAATATTTGAAAGTTTACCAAATAGATCAAGCAATAATATTTTCCAGACTCTGGTTTTATCATGTTGCTTAAGCAATGATATATGGATTTTGGCCATTACTGGTGAGATAACAACCAGCTAGAGGACTCCAAGATTATTGGTTTTGTTGTTGTTGTTATTTGATTTTTTTTCTTATTCTGTCCATGTCTGTCAAGATGGTTTTCAGTTGTTGAAAAACTGCTCAGTTTCACTTCCTTCTATTTTTTAAAAACAAATGGATCCTGTTCTTCTCTCAGATACAAAAGAATTGAAGCTTGTATGTGAGGGCAAAATTGGTCCTGTGACAGGGTGCTGGGAGAAACCAAGCTGATTCAGCCCCCTGCCACTTCATAGCGCAGGTAGTCTGGCGTGGAACACGCTTTCCTCCGCCACTTCCAAGGGCTCCGATACGACCAGCAGCTCTATTTTTCTCCACTCGAGGGGTTTTCCACGAGACCTATCTGAGCTGCCAGTCTTCTAAAAGGATCTCCTCCAGACCTGAAGATTGGTGTCCGCAGCCAGGTCTGTGGAGGCCGCAGAGGGGTGGATCTCGTCGCGGAGCCTCTGCTACACAATCCCCATCTCGGTGTGCAGGTAGCAGAGTCCCACTCGGTGAACCAGAGGCTGGTTGTGGCAGGCATCACCACAATTGGAGACCTCCTGGACTATGACCAGGGAGACTGATGGATCCCCAAGTGCTGGGTCAGTGCATGGGGCTCTCCATCCTTCGAACACCCTGGTGTGTACTCCAGATGCTAGGGCAGCATTGCCCCCGCTGCTCAGGCTTACCTTGAGCAGGTCCTGCAGGTGGGTGCACCCAACTCACCCCTCACCTCGGGCCCTCCGGACCTCTTCATCGAGCCCCCCCTGACCACCTCCTCCGCACACTCTGAGCAGGCTGTGGGATCTGAAGCTGGCACGCTTCCGAACCTTACCACAGGCACATCTCCACACACTCATACTCCACACTCCATTTCTTCGCCCTCATGTCCCACCCGGACACCAAGTGGTCGGACCTCTTACCACCTGTCAAGGGTGAGAGACCTTGGTGGGCCAGTCTGTATTCCACCTTAGTTCCATGGCACGCTGGGGATATCGGCTGATGGCGCCTTCATGGAGCCATGAGCACGGGCATGTATTTGGTGCGGTTCACCCCCCATACTGAAGCCTGTCCCTTCTATGGCATGAGGGAGATCCTGGCGCATATCTATCTGGAGTGCGCCAGGTTGCAGCCCCTATTCTGGCTCCTCCAGAACTTCCTTGTGAGATTCTGGCTGCACTTCTCCCCACACTTTTTGATCTACATGCACCCCATCTGTAGCCCCAGAAAATTGCAGGAGCTGCTCGTCAACCTCCTCCTCACCTTGGCCAAGGTGGCCATCTACAACACCAGGGAGAGGAGGTTGGCTGAGGAGGTGCTCTGTGACAGTGGGGCCTCCTTCTGTTCCTTTGTCCAACCACATCTTTGAGCAGAGTTCCACTAGGCTGCGTATGCTGACTCCTTAGCTACTTTTGAGGAGCAGTGGGTTCTGTCCAGGGTTCTCTGCTTGGTATCCACTTCAGGTTCCCTCTGTTTAGCCCTTTGACCTTCACGCCCGTCCCTGTTTTTTCATTTGTTGTCCCCCATAATTAGTTGGGTCCAGGGTTCAGTAGCTACTCCCCTTAGGATGGGGGAGGAGCTTTTAGCTGTGGATGGGCTTGTGCCCGCCCATGTCCTGGTAATCAAATAGTACTGATGTCCTAATTAGAAGGAATGGAAAAGACTGAGTAAACCTTGCACAGAATGAGTTAACGAGGAGTAGTGGTGGAGCTGGTTAGCCCAGGCACTATAAAAAAGGTGCCCAGGAAGGAAGTGCAGGCAGGGGGGCAAAGAACCAGCAAAGGGAGAAGCTGCAGCAGGAGGGTCGCTTCCCTTGTCCGTTGCTGGAGCAGTGAGGCCCATGGGGCTGTTAGGCCGGATTGTATATTAATAGAGGTTGATGAGGATATAAGTTGTAAATAAAGAGCATTGGGGGGAGCATGAAGCTGACGTCTGTGACCGGTTTGTGAGCAGCAGGGGGGCCTGCGTGAACCTGATACAGGCCCCTTTGACTTTACAGACTGGTTTATACATTCTCTGATGTTTTAGAGTAAACATTTTTTCTCTTAACAATTATTTTTTTAAAAAAATGTAAGTTACAGATGTGTCCAAAAAGAGAGGTGAGGACTTTCCATGTGACTTTCACAGTTTATGGTTCCCCTTTGAAATTTTGCAGGTCTCACATTATGAAGTGAAATAACCTCTGATGGTGCTTAATATTTTTAACAGATGTTACCGATATTTGACAGTCATCTACAATACCCAGGCATATAGCTGTCTTTTTATAACTGAATATTCAGACTTCAGCTAATTTAGTACATTATTTATACTGAAGAACAAGATGATACTAGTAAATAAATTCTTATCTTGCTCCAAAGAGAGTAAGCATGTTGGATACGTGTCCAAACATACCTCTCCCTTGGGGTCTGCTTTTATTATTAACTTAAATAACAACTAAACATCAACTCTAGTATATACTTTCTCTAGAGTATGGCTATTTCTTGGTTTTCCCTGAGAGTCCCCTTTTGACCTTTCTCCTAGTTCCCTGGCCCTCAAAGTCATTCAAACCCTTTTATACACCTGGCTTTCAGCAAACAGGACATCAGGCAAAATGAGGAGTTAATTTTGTCTATACACTCTTACGTCAGAGTCCTATTTGCTTTGAGCTTCAAGCAAGCTCCTTCAGGACTAGCTCCTTTAAATGAATAAAGTTTCTAAATAGGACTCTGGAACCTGTCTCCTTTTACAATACATTACAAAGGAACCTTTGCCCTTAAGACAATGGGTGTCATAAATTCTGTACCAGGAGGAAAATGTGCTATTCATTTTCTTCCTGAATCCTAAAATGATTACATTATGTGAGATTTCAACAGTAAAATCCATGCTCAAAGTCTGGCCCTGATTTGGCTTCAGCCCAGCCTAAATCTATTCCAGAAAGAAACGCTGCCTCCTCATCCATTTCTAATAACTATAGAAAGTGAATGTGGAGAATACCGCATTACCAGAGCAAGGAGAAACCATCCATCATAAAGCCAACCAGGATCCCTCAAAGCTCATGTATGTCCAAGGAGTAATTTGTTGTGCTCTAGCGTCTCCATTTATTGGCAGGAGCACCTCTCATGATCTATGCGTGAGACCCCAGTGAGCTGTCATGAGGAGGAATGAATGTGATGTCATTGTATTTCCATGAATCCATTTAAAGGAGCTTGTCTTGAAGAAGCTATTATTTGGAATCTTAGGGAGCCCAAAATAATTAAACTACAACACTGCTTTACTGTTCAAATTTCACATTTATCAGTTCAAGGCCATTTTTATAGGATGTGAATTTTTTACCTTGTCTTATCATTCCACACCTCAGAAGTGTTCCTTTCGCCTGATTGAGTAAATTGTGTGGAACCTTGTGGAGCTGCAAACTTATCCTTTCTGAGGATAGAAAAAGGTCATATGGCTAAACCGTCACTGGACTTCCATCTCTAACGACTGACTAATAACAGTCTTAAGAAATTGTACTCTTCTGGTTTATGACTGCTGGACTAAATGAGGTTTTACATTATAGATTAGAATGGCACCTTTAATTTTTATCATTCAGGAGAAGCCTGGCTATCTTAAAAAATAAATCCAGCTATAGATCAGCCAAGGATCATAATACTCTTTACAAAAAAAGCTTCCTATCTAAATATTGGAGTCAGATTTTCAAATGTTCCTGCATTTGCAGTCACTTAGATATCTGAGAACCTGACTTGTAGCTGTAGCCACGTACTAAGCTGTCCACATAACAAACTACAGAGGCAAAATTGTGCTTGCACTTCACATGTACAAGACAGGAAGCTGGGTAGAAAGTCTGGCTCATAATACTGCACATAGTTGAAAAGTAAATACGATTTATTTGGAGATGTGTCAGCTTTACCTTTGTTCCATTATTTTAAGATAAGTTTACAAACTACCGTATGGAAAGTTCACCTTAAAACATTATTTAAAGAATTAAAAATAATAATAAATAATATTTGGCACTTGCAAAGTTTTACATTTTGTTATCTCTTTAGTACTACATTGACAAGGTCCTCATTGGGGCCACATTAAATCACGGAGCAATCAGGAATCATTTCATTGACCCATGGAGCCCAGTCCTGAATTCAATGGAAGTTTTGCCTGAGTGAGTACCGAGACACCAAACCCACATCAGAATCTGCCAATTCAGACTTCTGCACCCATTCAAATCAGGCACAGAGGTCAATGCTAGCAGTTCCCAGTACAGGGTCAGCGCTTCAGTAAACTCTTCAGATTTGGAATTAATCATCACAAATTCCACCCTCATAATCCCTATTAGGTACTGTAGGTGAGGACCTCAAGTAAGTCACAGGGAGGCTATGTTACTTGCATAAGACCACACAGCATGTCAGTGCTAGAGTAGGGCTAGAACTCTGGAGTTCCTGGCTACCAGTCCTGTGTCAGACCACTAGAATGCATGGCTTCTGAAGTGGTTAGGAAATGAGTCAATAAAAGCCAAGATATTTTAGGATAAATTGGCACCATGCTTCCCATGAAGTTGTTTGTAATAATTGTATTATGTTTTGAGTGATGTACCGGAATAGCCTATCTTGGAAGGCTGTAAAGGAGCCACATACACTCACATGAATTTTTATACCTCTGAGTATCAGTCTGAAAAATTGGCAGTTAAAAACAAAACTTTTAAAACTTTCACAAAGTAAATTAAAGTTTTAAAAACAATTTTTAAAATTCCATAATCCACACCAACCAAAATTTAATGTTTCATATTACACTCTCTCTCTCTGCATATTGAGACCATATACATGCTCATCAATAAATTTGGCTAAGCTAACTGTAGCAGATACCACTGATTCTGCAGTCCAAGCTATTTTTAAAAGTCCCACAAAGGAAGGGAAGTGGCTCTAAAAAGTTTCACATGGCCATCAACTCTTAGGACAAAAGCAATCCACTGATATCTGTTCCATGTGTTATTCTATGGCCTTCAGGGAAGTTATATGTCCGAAGCATGAAGGAAACAGGATAAACAAAATTTTTGCTTGAAAAAGATCCCAGGAAAATCTATTTAATGCTGACAATATTAAGTCCTGGGTAGAGTTCTGAGGCCTGGGACTCTTGGAAAACTGCAAAAGCTTGAAACTGGGCCTCTGGCTCCCTAGTGGCAGAGTTAGTGTAATGTTATAGGAATGTTGGTGTTTTTCGAACAAAAGACTTCAGCTGCTGATCACTGATCCCCTTTCCTCCCCATTGTTCTTTATTCTGCAGAAATGTCATTTACTTAATCAGAATTAATAGGCTAGATTAAGCATTTGACCCAAATACGTGACATAACTATATTTGGATGTGCTCTCAAGCACAAACGCAGCATGCCCTTGCTTGCAAAATATTGACTTTGGAACTTTGGACTGTTGGGACCGCAAGCACTACTGGGGCATTTGGGGCAGGAGGACTGGGGTAAGCAGAAGTGTGCCGGCAAAAGCCAGGAACAAAACACCGTGCTTCAAACAACAGCACCACGCAAAGAATAGGGGGAGCACAAGGTCAGAAAAGTGTGCCTGCACAAAACAGCTGACAACAACACAATGAGGGAAAGACATAATCAATGGGTCACTAAGGCAGCAGATAGGTATACCCAAAAGGATGGCCAAAGAGATCTGAAAAACTCCTAGAAGGAGGGCCACAACTTTATTTTATTATAGAGGGCCGAGATTTTCCAAAATGATTTTGACTGCTTTGATTTTTAGGTGTCCAAACCGATTCATTGTAAAGGGGTCCGAGATTCAAAAGTGCTGAACACTTTAAGAGCCTCTTTAAAAATATGGTCTCTTTAAGATGTCTCAAGTTGGGCCCCAACATGGAGGCATCCAAAATTACTAGTCACTTTTGAAACTCTTTGTCTAAATGTGACAAGAGCGACCACCCCAAATTTATCCAGCTCCCAAACTGGACTTCTCCACCTCCAGGCAGGCTCTCTGTCTGGGAAGGATCTTTTACTCCAAGGCTGAGCTAAAAAAATACCTAATGTGTCAACTGTTTGTAGTTACTATTAATACTTTTAATTAATACATTACTGGCTATCAACCTTTAATAGCTCTTATATAGAGAAAGAGAGAAAACAGATTTGTAAGCCATAAAGAAAGGGTAAACAACAGTGCTTTGGTTCCTCAAGCAGATGGGCGACTTAATTTTGTCAAATTTAGACCCAACTCTAAAACCAGGAGCTAGAACAGAACTTAAAAACATTAGAAGTTCAGGTTCCTTTGCCTGGGGTAATATACAAGTTCTAGGCTGCAGCTGGTGTTTTTAGTTTTGTTTCATTATAATTGTATTCCTTTGGTAAGCCCAGAAGCAAAGCAAGAATTAATTTCAAACAAGCATCTTTATTGCTTGTATAGCTCAGTCTTCTGTTTAGTTAGAAAAACATGTTTGTTGTTTTTTACATCTAATTTTCCTTGAGAAATGATGGTTTAAATTACGGGGAAATGTTTTGCAAAACTCAAGTTTTGTGAAACCTTAAACTTTTAATTTTTTTAATTTTATGATTATGTCTTTATTTTTAAAAATATTTAATAATAGGAGGTTTTTCCATTTTTCTTTAAAGTTCAAGGACCTAAAGCAAACATGGTAGGTGACTTTGATGAATCCACTTATCATTCAGGATATATCTACAAACAGGCCTAAGTGCCTGACTGCCATTTTAGGTGCCAAAGTCCTACATTTAGGCACCACTGAGACTCTCAAAACCCCCACTCAGCTGCCCCCTAATTCTGTAGGCACATAAATTCCTTAGACACCTACGGGTATATCCACATTGCAATTAGACACATGCAACTGGCTCATGCCAGCTGACAGGCTCAAGCTAAGGCGCTGTTGGATTGTGACGTAGATGTTGGAGCTTGGAGCTCCTGGACCCTCCCACCTCACAGGGTCCTAGAGCTCGGGCCCTAGACTGAACCTGATTGTCTACACTGCAGTTAAATAGCCCCAGTAGCCCAAGCCCTGCCAGCCTGAGTCAGCTGGCACAGGCCAGCTGCATGTTTTTAATTGCAGTGCAGACATACCCTACATTTTTGCTGTGGGCATGCACAAAATCATCTAAATCCTGATGCTGTCAAGCAGCTCTGCACCCTAGCTCATGATTAAGCCATGCAAGGATACTCAACTTGCCTGCAGGTGCTAATCCATCAGACATCCTCAGAACACACCTACCACATCAGGCCTCGCACAAAGGACAGCTAGGGGCAACCAGATCAGGAATTCTGGGGGCTGTGGTCGTATGTTTCTCCCTAACTATCCAATAACCCAGCTGTCAGGGCACTCACTTGGAACATGGGAGATTGGTTTTCAAATCCAGACTCTTCCTGACTAGAAGTAGAGACTTGACTCACTCTAGAAATGGATTAAGTTAATTAATAATAAGGCACTTTTATTCTGGAATAAGAACATCTATACATGGAGTTAAAAAGGTCCTCACTAAAGTCAGACCTTACCTTATCCTAAATTATCTTTCATGTGTAGACAAACCCTAAGAAATCCACTCATTTTTTTCTTTTTAACATTAAATGGAACAATTTTCTTATGACAAAATAAGAAGGCAACAACAGTTGTCAAAACGCAATTGTCATATGAAGCAGCGCTTTACTGGAAATGTTTGTTCTGAAAAAACTACAGAGTACACTGATAAACTACACAGAGGTCAACTTGCATAGTTAGATATGGGGGGGAGAGGAAGAAGAGGAAGATAATGTAGATGTGAGTGCCCTCCCTTGGGAAATTTCTTGGAAGTGCCTTCCATTAGGTGCAATCAGTTCCAAGCCAATGTTTCCAAAAGAAATTTTATGAGCCCCAGGTATAAATCATCTCTGGTGAGGATGATATAGCAGAATCCAAAGAGCAAGATGGCTCTCTCAGAGACAAGATAAGCACCACAGCCTCCCGTTCAGTTTTGTGGGGTTCTCACAATCTCTGACAGCCCTCTCTAGAACCTACTGGCAGCTATAATATTACGGGTTTAGATGACTTACTGCATATCACAAATAAGGATCAGCAGATACCTGAAACAAACAGTGAATCAGCCATAATCTGAAAAATTATTTGCTAAAACTACTTACAGATAACAGATATACTCAAGAGAAATCACTAACAGGTCACAATTAATTCACTAACCACAAAAGAGGCTACATTTGTAACAGATAATGGCCTTGATCTGCATCGATAGATGTCTGCTCTTGTGTGGAACCCCATGGCCTTCATAATCTATGGTGTGAATTTAAGGTCCATTTGCTCATTTCAGTCATAATGTAGATCTTATATACATAATATTTTAAACATATGGGACCAAATACAATCTTAGAGGAACACAGGACAGTGAATCTGATGTAGTCAAATTTGAGGATGCTTAAAACGAAACATTTGAGAACAACAGTATCCCAGAAAATGGTTTATTTAGTGTTAATCATATAGTCACATAGCCTCAAAGGCATTAGGTGTCTAACTCCAGTTGACTTCAGTGGGAGTTAGATTTTAAATACTTTTAAAGACCTGTGCCTTAGAGCTCACAGACAAAGACTGTAGGGTGAACTCCTGGCTCCACCAAAGTCAATGGGAATTTTGCCATTGACTGCAGTGGGGCCTGGATTTCAGCCTAGGTGTATTTGCTTTTTTAGGAGTATGTTTTATATGGAATAAATTGCACTGATGAATGGTGGTGCTTCTGGAGTGAACTCACTGTTTGTTTGTGGCTTCATTTGAAAAGTTTCTCATGTATCGTAGCCCTGAGATGGTGCCAAATAGAAATTGCCTGATATGAAGTCAACGGAAAGACTCACATTAACTTCAAGGGGCTTTGGAATAGGCCCAGAGCTGGATGATTAATGGAATACATGATTGTTCAACTCTTTTATTCAAAAATATAAGTGAAATTCAAATAGGTTTTGATGAGTAACTGTTAGAGCTGGGCAAGTAGTCCCAGAAATGATTCACAAGCACCTTTTTGACTTCAAAAAGAAAATTCAAACATTTTTGTTAGGCAAATGGAAAAAATATATTAATCATATATTTTATTTGACAATTTTCACAAAATCCATTGAATAATTTATTCAACTGATAAATTCACAAATTATTTACTCTGTTCTAATCTTTATGAATTATTCAGCCCCCCTACTAAATGAAGTGGGATAATAATGGTGGAAGTGAGGAATAAGCAAATCATTTACTCTCATAACATACCTCATAATACATCTACACCACTGGTTGAATAAATGTTTTGACAAATATCATTTGGCTAGCTCCAGTGCAGAGCCAGTATTTGGGCCCAGCTTTGCTAGGTACTTCAATACATGCCTACCTTTAAGGGCATGAGTTGTCCTATTGACATCAATGGTTCTATTCATGTGTACTTAAAGTTAGACACATGCTTAAGTAAGTTCCTTTCTGAATATGGGCGTTAGGGACTGAGCATAAAAACAAAAGTGCTCTGACTCATGGTTGGAATGATAAACATTTTATACAAATACTTAGCTCTTACATATCACTCTTTATCAGCAGCTCTTAAAGTATTTACAAAAGAGGCCAGTATTATTAGCCTCATTCGAGAGATGGGGGAACAGAGGCACAGTGACTTGCCCAGGTCACCCAGCAGGTCTTTCTATCTTCTCAGGGGGATATGTCAGTGACTCCTTGAACTTCCTCTCCACTGGAGCCCTAGGATGACCTAAATTAAATATGATGTACTGTGCGAAAACATTCCCTCCAGTCGGTCCTCCCCCATTCCTCACTCTTAATTTATTGGCCACCCACCCCTCTTTTTTCTTTTCGTTGTTGTCCAAATTTTCCCATTTCCGTCATGTTTTCAGATTAAAAAACACTTATTTGGCAGACAGCATAAACACTGTACCTCAACAGATGTTTTTAGTGTCAGTGCAAGAAACGGCCACACGCTGATGCGGTTCTGCTTGGCACCGTTTCTTGTCTGGCGAGACTGATGCTACATGAACATATTCATTTGACTGCTGCTTTCTTTTTGTCATGGATAATTTTCTCTTGAATCCCCTCTGATGACACTGGTAAGTTTGGTGCTTTTGTACAACTTACCCTTTCTTTGCTTAAGACTCCTTTTTTATGACTCCCCTTAGGCACATTGTGAGGACTCAGTTGACCCAACTTTACCTTACAGCTCCTCTTCCTACACACTAGATTCCAACATATTGTTTACCAGGAATGTGTTCCCAGGTTCACTCTAGCATTTACCAATTCTTTCCATGTGTCTCAATATCACTACCATTCTCCAAAATGTATTGCAGTTCAGGCATATATATCAAAATAGTGAGGGCCTCAGTGTGTAATATGCACAAGCTCAACAGTTTTTCTATTTACTCAGCTGGTCATGTTTTTGTATGAGTTTTTTTGGAATTGTGCTTGAAACAGGGAACAGGTTATATAATGGTAAAATAAAAACACACCGTTTGTGAAGGCGCACAGGCTTGATCCTGAAGAACCTCCCTTTCCAAATCATCTTACTTCTCTGCACACCTCAGATTCCACAATCTGAACAGATTCTTCTGGTTTTCAGTTGGCAGATGGTCCCCCAGGTGAAAGTGCCAGAGAGAAGCTGTGTGAGGTTAGGGAAACCTATCTCTAGAGGGAAGCAGTTAAATTGCAAGTTAACTGCTGGCGGTCTGCAGTGCTTGCCCATTACAAAAATCACCACTGGTTAACAGTTATCCAATGGTGTTATCTGAGATACCAAAGCATTTCTCTAACCTTGTGGCAGGAAATAACTTCGGTGCTCTGGATACTGTGATGTGGCAGCTGCTAGTAAATATTGACTTTTTACCTGGCAATCTCTGTACATGTTGGATTGTTGGGGGGGTTTGTTGCTATTGACCTCAAAACAGAACATATTTATGGGAGCTGCACAAGGTGGAAAGCAAAGCATCCAGCAAATCTTTGTCTTGGAGAAACAAGTTACATTAAGGCTGATTTTCAGCACAGCTGAGGCACCTGCAGCTCCCATTGAGTG
>ML675611.1:22130082-22152141 GCA_007922155.1 Mesoclemmys tuberculata | reverse complement strand
GAATGCTAAGGATGTCACTCAGTGTTAACTCTGCTCCCACAGGACTCCATGGCATGCATGGAGGGGTTCCAAATAGGGCAGAATGAGGTAAAGCGGAGAATGTGTTACCTCAGTACCAGCAGTTAAACCAGAAGGTAATGCTGCCTAAAGATGCACTGTGTTGTTACCTTCCTAGGGTTGGGTTGGTTAATGGCATATGGTCTGTGGAGGGCAAAGCTGCCAAGTCAGAGGGGATAATGCAGAGAACAGCTCAGAGGGGCAGCCCTGCTGCAGTTAGAACTTCACTTCCTGTGCGGGTTAAAGTTCTGTGGGGTTTATAGGCTGTACCTCTGTCTCCTCAATGGGACCCCAAGCCCAAAGGGAAGTACTTTTGGGATCTCTGGGTGGTCACTCTCATGGAGGTTCTTGGGCCTCTTCTCCATCTCCCCTAGGTTTTTGCTGTACCACAGTGGAATATGGCCTTAAACATTACTTAAAAGGCCGGGATGTAAAAGTACAAGCTGACTGGTGTAGCATTCTGAATGAGGCTTATCTCCAGTGTAACAGGCACAAATGTACTATCCTTCAGTTTCAGACATACATGTCTCATTGTTCCAGCTGTTTTCCTCCCAAACAAATATTTATTTTGGGAAAAGCCATGAAAATCCAATCCTCCACTTGTGGTTTTGTTTCCTTGTGTCTGTTTCCTGTTCTGCTAGGAAAGTGATGTACTGCAGCTTCTTTTTCAAACCTATGTCTGGCTCCCTGGGCAGGCAGGTAGTGAGACCATTGGAAGTCACCAAAAACAACTGATAATATTTACTATCCATCTGTCCTCTAGCCATTGAAATAAATTCCCTCTGCTTACCAGTGGCCAGATTCTAAGAGGTGCTGAGCACCCCTCAGTATCTAGTTTAGGAAAGGATCCAGAGATTCTCTCTTGCCCATTCCTAGAAAGGCTGTAGGGGCAATGCCCACCAGAGAAGGGTGAGGCAACTGTTCCAAGGGCTTTCGAAAGAGGCAGCATCAGGACCATTAACATGAGCAAACCAACGTAATTCTCCCACACTAACAGCCTTACCTGATCCCTGAGCACAGCCTAAGTAAACAGTACCTCCATGGAGGACCTATGCCAAGTTGTAGTTGGAGTCAGACTGTTCCTTCACACCCTAGTGATAAAATGAAGAGCCTCAGCACCGCTGCCTTGCTGCCAAAATTACAATTGTTGGCATACAGCACCATCTGGACACAGCCTCATCCAATGGTGGCTTTTGACCATCGGTCCCACATATATGTGGAGCAACAGGCAATATTGTGAACTGCCATGAAGAATGCCACAACAAATTTCCTTTCACCATCATGCAGGGGCAACAGAGTCAACTGCATTTGCACTTCAATAACTGCTATCCTATTTTTGTTGGAGAGGATGGCAAAGAACTGACTGAAAAAACAACGACATCCTAGTCAGTCTGGAGGGAGCAGGAGGTGATCAATGACAATTTGCACCCAGCCCCTCAAAAGTGGCAGCTGGCTACTGACTGATGTCAAACAATACACAAATTATTATTAATGTCGAAGATTTTCATGGTGTAGTTAAGCACCCAGCTCCCATGAACTGCAGTGGTTGCTCTACCATAATGACTATTCCAGCAACCAGAGCTGGCAGTCAGAGCCAGGACATCATTATGCTAGGTGGGGCATGGACTTATATAAAGACACAGTTCCTTCCCCAAATTGTCCAACTGAACCTCAGGGTGTATCCAATTTGCGCATGGCAGGTTTAAATACCATGTTGTTCAATGCAGTGAGAGCTGTTGGAAATGCAGGATTTGAATGAGTTAATCACATTGATTTATTAAAAATAAAGTGCAGACATTTTGTTTATACGAACATGCCAGAGACAATAGTATAAAAATCAAATGTACGGACTATCAGGAAGGCAAGGGGACCCGGCGTGCTTGTCTTTACTACGAGGTCTTCGCAGTTATCTTTGCTGAAGATTCCCAAATACTGTAATTTTTAAAAATTGCCTCTTATGAATGCAAACATTAAATATGTTAATTGTTGCATTCAGTGTCAGAAGATTTTTATATAACTCATTTTCACAAAGCATCTTCCAGTAAACATGTGCTATTTTTGGCCAGGAGTTCAAGTCCAGGTAAATGCCTATACAAAAAAAATATTTTATTGGGGTCAGAAATGAAAAATAGAATATTTTCACTCAAATACATTATTTGTCAAGGCAAAAATTATGTCACATGGTTCAACTGAATAATATTTTAAAAGTTCATATATATAACAAGAAGATATGGAGCAAATTAGAACAAACAATAAAACTTCAGTAAGGAGAACATTTGGTGGTTTGCTAATCTGGCATTTTTTTCTCAGTTTAAGTAATGAAGGATAGCTGAATGTCCAAGTACATGTATATAACATTTTTAAGGCTAGTAATTTTTTTCCATGGTTAAAATGTTCCGAAGTTCAATAAGAAATATGTCCAGTGTCTCAGTAATCAGCTCTTTATAGCATTTTTCATCTGTTGATCAAAAACGTTTTACAAAGAAGGATAGGCATCATACAACCCATTTTATATAATCCGAATTTTCTGAATATGAATTTCAATATAACCATCTGGAATGGAGTGAACAGAAGTATTTTCTCTTTACACTGGAGTAACCAAAATCAGAGTCTGGTCTCCATCTTTAAATTTAACAGATAATTTACAATATTCATGATCTGACAAATATTGAAGCACTTGTTTATAGCTTGCTCTTTATTAACTGGTGCATTTGATACTTTCCACTCCAAGTTTGCCAGTCCTTGGGTCTGGACTGAAAACTCTGTAGCATGCTGCTCTGGAAAAATGCTGTCCAAACTCTTATGACAGCTGAAATGTCTTTATATTTTTAAAACAATAATCTGAAAGATTGGAAATATTCTGAAAAGAGTGATTAATTGTTAAGTATTATCACCATGAAGCAAAGCCTTGGCAAAGCGTTAATTACAATAGTCACATTAATCCCAGATTTGTGTTTTGCATTTATTTCAGAATTATGGAATGCACCCCTCAAAGGGATGCCAGGCACATATACAAAAATGTCAAGCCATAACCAGAACTCATTGACACGTGTCAACCCAAATAGATTATGTTGTGATAATAGGCAGCAGCTAGCATTTCCAACATAAGGTGTTCTAATGTTATGCCTTTACTACATTCGCATTTAGCCCGCTCAGACCACTTGTCTAGATGTCTTCATTTAAGTAACAAAATTGAGGTACCCAGTTTAAAATGCTTGCCAGGCATATTTACTAAATAACAAGGGCCTCTTCTCTAAAAAGATCCTACTGAAGCCAGTGAGAGCTTAGCCATTGAATTCCCAGGAGCCAGGACTGTTCTAATATTAGAACAATTAATGTTGGGACCAAAGCAAGCCAAAAAGAAAGTCAAATATAACTGAAAAGACACAAATACAAAGCAACAATGCCAGGCAACAATAGAAAACTTAATAGACTTTACTTTGTCAAAGCTCCAGGATGAGCTATAGGCTTTTGCTTTAAAGCCAGTGTAGACACCCTGCTAGGTGTCTCATGTCCACAAAGACAAGAGAATATTTTCAGTCTCTAGGCCACATGCCTGTTTTCCTCCAAAAAAAAAAAAGGAAAATCAGGCAAGTAGATTTACAGAAAAGAAAGTGATTCAGGAGACAAAGCAAGAGAAAGAAAAGTTGGAAGAGACATGCTTTTAAGGTTCGACTTTCAGTGGGATTTGTGCTCCTAAATTTCTTAGGCAACATTTGGAAATTTTCCACGACACAATTTAAAGCACATCACAAGCTTTGTTCTTGTGCAATGAGATAAGCTGCGCCAGTCAGGTCACATAAAAACTGCTTTAAATTACCTAGGTTTTAAAACTGTAAGGCATACAAAAGTTTTACCGCTTTACTATATCAGGAAACCACTGTCCTGTGAGCAAAACCCACTTAAAAGGGCTTTGTCCAGGGGAACACTGAGGGACAGAATCCTCCCATCCACCCAGTGGTAGGGCATGAGGCTCCTACATAGACAGGCTACACTCAGTACTCCATGAGTTTTGAGGGCCTATGGAACCACTAGATGCACTCCAGTCTTCTGGTAACCACCTTTGGCTCCTGCAGAGACAGCTGATTGAGTCTGAAATGTGTTGGATATGTAAGTAGCAAGAGTTCCCCTTTAACAATTCCCAGGTCCCCTTACACAGCAATCTTTTCCATGCATCTTTTCCACTGTATTTCGTACCCTGCACAACTGAAGATGAGGATTTGGCATAAGAGCAGCAAGGGCTAGATTCACAAATGGGACTTAGTCCCTGAAATGTTGGATATTGCAACAGCTAATCATTATCAGTCCGTATCACGAGGAGCAAGGGGCCAGCGTCCATCCTGAGGGCTAAGATAAGCTAAGGGAGGCCCACAGCCTTGGACAAAAACAACCCCATTGCGCATACTCCTATACATTCCTAAGAAATTACCTAAGGGCCTAAAACCCCAGACAAAGAAAACCGTACTGCGCATCCCCTCATACACTCATTAGGTATGGAAATTCTCTTATCAGAAGTAAAAGATAGTGTAAGCCAATCATGTTATGTAGAATGTAGTAGTATTATCATGTATGAATATTCATGTACTCCTAAATGTATATAAGGTGGAGCCCCAGTATATTTGGGGCTCAGCCTTTGGAAATTATTCCACTGGGCCTGTTGCCGGCAATAATAAACTGCTGTCTTCCTCACGTCGGTGTCCATCTCGCTACGTGTACCAGAAATCTTGCTACAGTGCCTCCCTTATAAGCCCAGTGGTTAAAGCACTCAGCTGGGCTGTACTACATGCAGGTTCAAATTGCCTGGGCCTGCTGTGGAACAGGGATTTAAATCTAGGTTTCTTACATAACTAATGAATGCCCTAACCACTGGGCTATGGAACAGAGCTTAAGCTGCTCTGTTGAAGCTATTCCACTTTATATTAAATTCTTAATTAGCCATTGGAGCAGCAACTGGAGCCAAGTTGTTTCAAGTAAGTGAGTCCCACTAGACTACCGCGCTATTCTCGCACTCCCTGTGCTCAATGACTGTTGAAGAATTGTATATAAAGTGAAGTAGCTTCGACAGATGAGACTGAGAGCCCCACCTCAAGACAGTGTATAGTCCTAATCACTTGTCTTGGAGGGGGAAATCCTGGATTTAAGTTTCTGCTCTGAATAAGACCAATGGGGGATCTGAACTGAATGGCTGCTCTAACCAGTGCATTACAGGAAGAACACACAAAGAGGAAGCACAACCACCACAACAACTTTCGTGGAGGTTAGCTGTGTTCTGACTGCACTTACCAGACTGGGCCCTGCAGGGAGATAAGTGGCAGAACACCTGGTTTTGAATCTCACCAGGGCTTTAGGCACAAAGCTATTCAGAGCTACACAGGATTTATATGGCTGTGTGCATGCTCACCAGCAGAACTTTAGACATCTACAGGGTTAGCAAGCAGCTGAGCAGTGGTTTTATGAATGCCAGTGGGGCCGCAGTGCTGGAATTAAGTGCCTAAAATGGCATTGATGTGCCTACATTCCCCTTGTGAATTTAGCCCCTATGCTTCATTTATGGGTGGTTTCGATTTTACACACTAGATCCTGCACCCTTGAAATAAAGGAAATTTTACTGTTAACTTTAATGGGATCATAACCAGGGCCTATTTTCGGTAATTCCATTATTGTTTTACAGTCCAGTGTAATGCACAAAGCATACATGTGGCTTCTGATGCATCATATATTAGAATAATGGCCTAATAAACAGTGCCTTAGAGGATCGCCATCCCTTTTACATATAATGTATTGTTTTCAAATTGAAAATGCAAAGATAAAAATATTGCTGCCTGTGCAGCTAATCAACTTTCTTTGGAATATACAGAATTAAAGGTGAAAAATTAACTTTGCTTTCTTCAGTATATTAAATGGAAGCCTCCTAAAAACTAGCAAAGGCATCCAGGATAAACAAGCGATGGCTTAGGCAGCTTGTGAAAAGACATGCACAAAGTTATGCTTCTTTGAGACCATTCTTTTAAAATCATCTAAGGATAGCAAGTATTTAGCATCATTAATGTTCCAACTCATTTTTAAATAAAAAAAGACGACTAAAAATTACTCGTTCCAGGCTTGTCCCTGAATAAAATCAAAACTGCTGTTTTTGTCAAAGTCTGAGAAAAATATAGTCTCTGTAGACAATACAAAAAGAATGAAAGGTTTTGCATTGCTGTTTTTCATTTCCACTTTTCCATCTCCCCAGCAGGTGCCAACAACTAAAAGTGTATCCCATGACCATAAAACACAATGTATTCTAAAACACATGGGGGTGAGTGACAAGAATAAATCCTATGTTAGCTTAGTCATTCTTTCATGGGCTAATTATTACCCTGTGGTGCAATGTACATAATTTAAATATATAATAATCTAGCTATGAGTATGTGACTGCCCCAATCACTGACTAATTGAACACTCTGGGCTCTTTGCTTTTGTCTACTCACTATTTAAACTACATGTTACAAATACAGAACACTTGTGCATAAATAACAATTTTGGAAAAAGAAATAATATAATTGGATCCATTCTCACCCTTTCCCAGCCACCCCTCCTGCTTCTGTCTGAATAAGTCATTGCAGACCTTCGATTAATTAAAATGGGAAATATCCTAGCTTCAGTTCATTTACTGCAACTCATACAATGTGTGTCAATCAACTACTATATACCATATGTTTTGGCCCAAATCCTGTCTTTAGTCCTGGATTTCTCATCATCATTAGAACCATACAGTATTGCCTTCAGAAACACATGTGCTTATTGGAAAAAGTCATGCTTTTCTCAGTGTTAGGCCCCAATCTTGCAAGCTATTCTGCACGGGGGGGAGCCCTCTTGATAGAATTGAAGTCAGTGGGGCTCCACTTGCACATAGATATCCACCCACATGGAAAAGATTAAAAGATTGGACCATTAGGCCAAGATTTTCAAAAGTACGTAGTGATTTTGTGTGCCTCACTTTCTGGATGGCTGGACTGAGACACCTTAAATGGGCCTAATTTTCAGAAATGCTGAGGATCTATCTGGTGAAAAATAAAACTCCTTTAAGGTCCATCAAGTTGGACACCCAAATATAATGACACCTAAACAAAGTATCTGCTAAAATTACTTGCTAGTTTTGAAAAGTTGTCCTAGTCTCTATCATTAGCAGACTTAAGCCACCTGGGCACAAAATTTGCGACAGCATGTGTGTTTGTATAAGTACATACAATGATTATTATATATATATACAGAGAGAGAGAAATGGTAGTGTGATTTAGGTGAAAGATTATTCATAAGTGGTGGGTAAAGCCACAAGTGAATTTAAGAGGTCATTCCAAACAATTGCTGATAAAACCTTCATACAACCTCACACCACCATGTATTCTGCATATGCTACCTATAATTTGGAAACATTTGGAAATATTTCCTATTGTTGTAAAATAATTTATCAGTGTTATTGTTGTACCCTGCAAAAACGTCCACATTTAAAGCCAGGTATTTTCATTACTGTATTTGAGATGGTTCCTCCAAAAATCATCTTAAATAGGTTTATATCACCAGTATCATCAGCATAGCATCAGATATATTCATTAATCTGTTAATCTCCCTCTGTTATTCTCCTATGGTAACTAATCATGTGAGAGACCAAATCTGATAATACACATTGAGACCACAATAGAAAACATAGGCGTCAACAGAAATGGCCCCTTTTAGGGACTCAACCAAAGATGGCACTCAAAATTATCAGTTTCAATGTGGTGGGATTTTCTGCAGATAAGTTTGACATTTTATCTGGCAGGAAAGCAGATGTCCCTGGCATGCATATTGCTGTTTACATTTCAAGTAATATCTATGACAGCACAATACTTGCACATGACAAAAGACTGGTAAAACCAATGCTGTGAAATACTGTGGTACAGTGGAACTTATCGTGGTTGAACTCAGTCAAATAGAGTTTCTGTTTACAAACCATCAGGTGAACAGTTTGCATGGACAACCAACTTTCCTCTGCCAGAAAAAACATGCCTTGTAATAGGTCATGTCAACAGTCACAACACAATCTGGGGATACCTGAACAATGGGTAAGAAGTTGAAAAGCAGGTGGCAATAAATAACTTGCCTTGCTCTACAACTTCAAGGAAATATACCTTCCAAAGTGCCCAGTGAAACAAGGGATTCAATCTCAACCTAAACTTTGTCATCTCTGAAAATGTAGGCAATTTCAGAAGGGAGGACACAGCAGCAATCTCAAGATCACAGCACAGACCAGTACAAATTATAATAAAGGCTCAAAAACTCAAAAAAACAAAGTACTGACTGAGATTCAGCTTCAGAAAGGCTGACTGTGAAGGTTTTACCTCTGAATTGGATGAATCCATCTGTAAAGTTACTCTGATACACAAGCATGATGGAGAATTTGTCTCCCTTGTGTGGAAGACTACCCAAAATCACATTGCCAGGGGATGTTGGATTGTAAATGAACCTGGACTTTCAGAACAGACAAGTCAACGATATAAGCAATATTCAGAACAGTTTGACTTGGATCCCTTTGGTGAAGGAACCATTGGGTTTGGGGAAATGCTTATGAGAGAGATTGGACAGGAGCGGTGTGACTGTTGAGAGAGCTGACTGAAATAACAAATCTATGCCACAATAACAAAAAACGTATGGCCTCTATTCACAAACTGAATCCTGATGGATAACAACCAAAGGACAATGCTGTAGACCTTCCCAACCAAGTCACTCACCAACTCATTCTAACCCACAAAGCATAGTGCAAAATGAAAGAAATTAGGGAGGAACTTCACTCACTCCTTAGAGATAGCAAAGTTCACAATGAACAGATCAACAGGAGCTGATAACAGCCATGAAAACCCTGAAATATAGGTACAAAGCTGGACTTGATGGCATATCTAATGAACTATTACTACATTTCAGGATGTGAGAACAGAAGTGGCTGCTTGACTTCTTTAACTTATGCATGGAGACAATGCAGATATGCAGACTATGAAGACAGCCCAAAGTGGATGCAATTCTCAAACCACATAATGGGCTAGTGCTACAAAGAGTTCCCATGCAACATCCTTACTCTGCTCAACACAGCTATATGAGAGAATGATAATGGATAAAATAGTGCCAATAGTAGAAGAGCTGCTGACTGATGACCAGTGCCCAGACATTCAGACTGAGGACAAGTTGTAAACCTAACTTAATATATTGAAGATGACTCCAAAACCTGCAAAATTACCGGGGCTGTGTTTGTTGACCTGTTGGCTGTATACAACACTGTGAACCATGACACACTTCTACTGAGGACAAGATGGTCCAGGTCATCTCCACCTTTCTTCAGAACTGCTTTCTTTATTGAGATGGATGGGCAGAAAAGTCAATGGCATACTCAACAGAATAGATTGTGCCAGGGTTCAGTGCTATCATACTTGATGCTTAACATCTAACCGAATGATTGACCAGAATTTTCCAATATGCAAAGATTCATTTATGCCGATGATCATTGCATTGCCACCTGATCAGAAAGATTTGAGGACACAGAGTGTATTCTACCTGGTTCCTTGAGAACACTTGGAAAATACTATCACACATGGTTTCTGAATGCCGACCCTAGCAAGACACAAGCATCAGCCTTCTACCTGAAACACCATTCAGACCAATTGAAAACTCCAGAGACCATGGGATGGTACAATCTCTGAACATTATGAACATCTGTTGCACCCTGGGGTCATATCAGATTGGAATCTGACATGCACACAACATTGACATTGAACTCAATCAGTCCTGAAGGATTATCTCAGGGACTTTGAAACTGACTCCCATGTTTTTGGGTCTTGAAAGGACTTGAAAGGCCATGTTTTTTGGCCTTGAAAGGACTGCACCATCATCAGTGAGTTGGGATGCCTTTATTAAAAAAGAGAGACATGCACCATATGCATGATCCAAGACATCCACTGCATGCACACATCCCCCCACTTAAGAAGCTGAAGTCCAGAGAGAGCTTTCCACAGAAAATCCTGTACCTCAAAATACCAACATGGAAAGCTACAGAATAATTAAATGACAGGAAATGCAGATGATCTTGGAGAACCAGCTTCCTTCAGAGCAATGCCCTCTAGGCACTTACCTCAAACAAAAGCACTGGAGTGAGAGACTGAGTGACTATATGACTAAGTAGAAGTTGAGAAATGACCCCAAATGTGAATGTGGAGAGCCTAGACAAACATATGAACATTGCCTGTTCCAATGCCCATTGTTCTGAACATCCTGAACTCCCTAGGAACTTTTGAGATAAGTGATAACAGCAGATCTTGGTTGTGGTTTTGGAGTGACAAGCTATGATACTGTTTAAGGTCCAGTATCTCATACTTTGGAGAATCCTCAGGATAGTTCAAATTTGCACTAGCCTATAATAGCCTCAAGTTATTGTTATGCCAGTGTGGACTGTTTGAGCATGGTGACCACCAACCAGGCACCCTTTCACTTCTTCAGTAGTTTAATCAGTTGTTTTTTTTAAAAGTTACCCATTATTTCCTACCTTTACCTTTCAAATAAGACCCCACTTTCATAGGCAATAAAACCTCTGCCTTTTATGAACTTGGCCTGTTTGTATTTTTTTTTTTTAAAAACTCTTAAGTTTCACAGCTGAATTAGAGTGTTAATAAACTTACCACTTTACTGGCACAAGCTAGTTCTTAATTCAATACAATTTATTCTTAAGGAAGAAAGTTAGAAAATTAAAAAGCAATCTGAAATAGATTAATTCTGCTTAGCTCATTTCTCCTTTATTAGATCTGAGGAATCTTTGTTTTATTTAGTTTTTAATACTTTTTTTAGCTCAGTACCTGTGGATATTATTTTTTCAATGTGTAAAAGTTGGGTGGATCAGCACATAACTGGATGTATATTAGAGAAATATCATGCTTGAGATTGTTTCATGCAGTATCTGTTTGAATTGAACAATTCAACAATTACGATCAGTTTTTTTCCTCTGGTGAAAAATATAGATTTCCATGTTTGAAACTCCATTACAAGAATGCACCAGCCTTTTATAGGGCTCAGAAAGAGATATAAATGACTAAGATAAATAGGCAAAATTATTCTGATAATTTTTACCAATAGTATTTGGAACAACACCAGTGAAGATTATTTTTCCATGCAGAACTAGATAGTGGCAGTAGTGGATTAGGTGAACTGAACTGGGGAACATTACGTGTTCAAGCATTAGATCAAAGCAAAAGTACTCAAAATATGTTTGTATTTCTGGCACCAAAATTATGTAAGGTTGCAGTTTTTGCACCAGATCATGCTCAAAATATCACTTAAATAGCATCCTCTGGTCTGTATACACACACACATCTATCCTAATCACATATCTAGTGATTAGGACAAAAACATGCCCACTCATTGGTGCTAGATGAATGATTTGTACACATTTTCATTATCCATTTAAACCAAATGGCCTAGTTCATACACCAGGGTTAAAATTGGCCTGATACATATTGGAATGATAATATGAGCAGAAAGTGGCTTTTCATACAATGGCTCTGGAGACACTGGTGGCAATAACAACTGAAATAAACTACTAAAACTAGTGATGAATGCTTCATCTCTTGATGTTTGCGGATCAAGACTGAGTGTCTTCCTGGAAGCAACACTTTAGTCAAACACAAGTTATTGGGCTCAATGCAGGGATAACTGCAGTGAAATTCTATGGCTTGTGTTATACATGAGGTCAGACTTGACGAGCCATTTTCTGCAACTACTCAGCTGATTAATAAAGAATAAAGGATCAGAGAATTTACGGGCTCTGAAGTATTGAAACCTGAAAAGACCTCAGCTATTATATTCTGATCTATTGGTGACATACAATTAATAAGCCAAATAGAGCCGTACAGTTAGAAAAATTATTTGCAAACAGTGATTGAAAGCAGAGTTTTGCTTCAATCAGGCTGGCACTTCTTTTTATTCACTTTTCACAAACAGTCATATCAGTGAGGCATAGTTAATATAAATGTTCATAGATGGAGAATTTCATAGCTGTAGCCAAGAGACACAAAATTAAATTTATTTTTGGGAAATTTAGAAGTAGTTTATCAGACTCAAGTCATCCAATCAGGGAACAGAAATGATATCACGTGACTTAGTGACCAATTACAAACCATATTCCAAGAAGAAATCGCTGCAAACAATTTATAAACAACCCTTAAATGACTGGACAAATTTGTAATGGTCACAGTCTTTCAAATAGTTCTGGATCCAGATGATGTCATTTCTATCAACAACAGGAAGCTGCCTTCAAATATGTGCAGATTCTAGACAATATGGGCCAGCCAGAGCCCCATCAATAGACAATCCGGTTTTAACATTCTAGGTGAGAATACCGAGCCAGTCTATTAGTAACAAATTAGGTAGAACATTTTTGACAGGTAGAGATAAATCCCCTAGGAATGCCTCCATTTGCAAAATTAAAAAGCACAGAAAGACCACTCCTAAGGACAGGTATTAGTGCAGTAAACCTGAAACATAAGCACGTTTTCTTTGTACGGTAATAACATATGAGGAAAGCACAAAGGGGTCATTTTAAATGAAAGCATACATGTTTGTGCACAGCTGTTCTGTATTTAATATTTAAGTACATATTTCTGGTATCTGTTTGTCCAGGGGTAATTCAGGCTTATGTGTCACTCACTGAAGTATAGTCTGACTAAAAACCTTGCTGCCGCAGCTGGTTTGAAGCATCTAAAGGGCCTGGGAACGGTAGGGAAGTTATATTAAAAAGACAGTAATCATAGCATCCTGCACAGTTTAATTGGCAAGAGTATTTTCATGATTGCAGTTAGTTTGAATGAGGCATATTGCTCCAATTATGTAAATCATCAGTGCACACGCAAAGACTAAAAAATACCTATATAATCACGGCAACTTAACATATTCCTGACTTCCATGATTACAATTAGTCTGTAGGAATTATTTGTCAATCATAAAATCACCTTACATCATAAAGTAAGGAAGAGCTATTTTAAAGGTGAAATAGGATAATAGATTTTAAAGCCATTGGATCATCTGGTCGGACCTGTATTACACAGGCCATAAGAACCATAGAAATGATGGATGATGACCATGTACGTGGTAGAACTTATCTGCATCATGGAATTTTTGTTTTTTAAATACTGCCTAGCTATAGCTGTATCATCATAATTTTTATTGTTCAGTGTGTCATTGACGGGGATGCTACACGTTACTGTTCGGGACATATTATTCTCTCTGTAAAGATCATTGAACACTTCTATTAATCTGGACACATAAAGACTGTACATTTGTTGTAAATGTCGTTTTAACAACATTTAACAACAAAAACAAATTGTGTTTGAGATACAATTTTCTATGCTTCATCTCAGTCCAGTATCATTATTTTTTAAATTAAAGTTTGAACAAAATAGGTTATGTCCTTGGAATTATATGGAAAAAATGTCATTTCCCCGTATATTTTTAAGTGCTAAAATACTTCAGAAAAGGCTGAAGCAGGAAACTTTACACTTGAATTGCTTTGCTGCCCTCAACGAGGATGGGGAAAACAATTCAGGTGTAAAACCAAGGGATTTAGTATTTCTAAGACATAACTACTTAAAATTGGCAAGTTTGGACCTGACCATTAGAAAATTATATATATTTTTTCTATTAAGGGCACTAACATTAAGTATACCTCAATTAAAGATGCCCACATTTTTGTCTCTTTTTTTCCCCCTTTAATAACAGGGAAATTAAGAACCTGATTCTGCAAGGTGCTGAGCAGTTCCTGCAAGGATGAAGTCAATGAGAACCCAAGATAGTCTGTATCTTGCAGAACTAGGCCCATGCCACATATTAATGCAACAGTGGGAAGTCAGGAACATAAAAATAAGTAGATCAACTGGCTGTCTGGAAACAACTCTTTGCTTGTAACACTTTGAGCTAAGCTCATGAAGTGAACCACTAATGGAGTAACTTCTTTTTCACCAGTGCAAATAGTATAATACTGAACTTGGCACTGCTGTCCAACATGTGGATCATAGATATGTTGACACTCAGGTTGTAAACAGAAAGCACTCACTGTGATAGTTTGGATCATGGGTATCATTTGAATAAATGTTAAGAAGCATATCAAAAGTTTGGAATAATTTGGATCTGGATCCAAACAATGCATCAGGCTAATTTTTGGGAAACTTCAGATCAGGATTCACATTCAGATCTGGCTCCAAACTTTGTAATTCCATCTTTACCTTCTGTAAATTGTCCTTTCCATCCTAATAGGTGTTTGCATATTCCTGCCAATAATAGCATTTCAAGAATTTCACAATTTATACCAAAAGTCTATGATTGATATGCAGAGTACGTTTTCCACAGTACTTGCTTTCTGTACCTTTAAAAAAATCCATGTCCAAGGTGTTGTGTTATTTCCATGCTTTTATTTCAGCTCACATTGGCATTTCAAATTTCAGTGAAGAAAATATTTCTTAGAACAACAACAAAAAATATTAAGTTTGGGTATATTCTGAGATGCTTTGTTTGCATCCGTTCAGGTGGCCACTTAGCCAAATGTTTTATTAAAATATTGTGCTTAATTTACAAAGAACTTTATTCAGTGAAACAGCAGAGTGCCCTGTTGGCCTGCTCAGTTGTATACGTAACAGACATCTGGAAAAATGCTCTAATTCAATATTGCAAAATAGTTTAGGAAATTCAGATGTTCTTCTCTCCATAGGCAGTTATAATCCAGATTGACACCATTCACTGTGTCATTGATGCTAATTTAATTACTTTTTCTGTTTACTATTGAAGAACTCCTTTTCTCACTTCCACCTGACATCTCCATGATGTTAAAGTGAGCATTCCAGCAAGTATTCCCTCGAAACCCAAGAAAAGTGTCCCTTACGTCAACTTCCAGTTGTTCATTCTGTATTTCTTTATTTTATTTACTTACACAAAAAATAGATTAATTGTGGGTTTGTTTCTTTTCATGCTGTCTTGTGCTGAATTTTTTCCTACCATGGGGCCACCTTGTCCTTATTTAACATGGTTATATTTAAATTTCAGTCTGTAACCTTTGCCATTGTTTTTCTTAATAGGAAAAAGATGCTACACTATTACTGTGTCTTAATTTTCCTTTGAAACCATTCTAATTTAGTGTATCTCAATGGTTAATATATTTGAGATTGCCTAAGATCTTTTTCTCCTGACAAAACAAAGAGAAAAATTTTGGTAAAATGTGAAGCATAAAGATTTTTTACTATCAATATTTAACTCTGTGCAAAAAGTTGGCAGTGCTCTAACAGTTATTCCATTTTATAATGATTGTCAGTGGAAATGTAGCATTTTTCTTTCCCAGCCTTTCCCAAATACACTCCATATGTAATTAACAATTCCATATGTTTATCCCATACACTCAGATTTCTTGCAGCCCCACTCCCTCTGTGTAAGAGTGGGGTCTCTACAGCTCAAAGGACCTGTGGTTTCTGGATTTTATACATGTTCTCAGTTACAGGCATTCAACAACACTGAAATCACTAACTCCCTCGAAAGCCAAGCTTTCCTTTGGATCATGTATTGCAGAGCAGAAAATTTCTTTATAATAACTATAGTTTAATATTTACTTATATACTGAGCCAGATGGTAAAACAGCATAAGAAGAAACACTTAGAAGAAGGAAGAGCAGTTTTACACACAAAAAATGCCTACATTAAATTTATACCATCACTAAATCTGTCAGGAAAGTACATGATGTTTAAAAGTTACAAAAATATTTGTTATGATTAATCATGCTAGTGATCAGACACTTTCTTCTGTTTCTCTGTCTCAGAGCTGAAAAGTACAATTTTTGATTAATCTCTCCCCCTTCTTGACCAATGCCCCTCTATCATTGGTGTAAGATACCACAGTGATCAGAATTATAAATAATAATTTATATTATTGAATAAAGTATATAAATATATTATGAATATATATATATGAATATTATTAATTTAATAAATATATTATGAATAAAAAATCTGATGAGATTCAACAAGGACAAAGTCCTGCAGTTAGGATGGAAGAATCCTGCACTGCTAGAGATTGGGGACCGATTAGCTAGGCAGCAGTTCTGCAGAAAAGGACCTAGGGGTTACAGTGAACAAGAAGCTGGACATGAGTCAACAATGTGCCCTTATTGCCAAGAAGGCTAATGACATATTGGGCTGCATTAGTAGGAGCATTGCCAGCAGACTGAGGAAAGTGATTATTCCACTCTATTCAGCAATGGGGAGACAACATCTGGAGTACTGTGTCCAATTTTGGGTCCCCCACTACAGAAAGGATGTGGACAAACTGGAGAGAGTCCAGTGGAGGGCAACAAATGATTAGGGGGCTGAAGCACACGACTTATGAAGAGAGTCTGAGGGAACGAGGCTTGTTTAGTCTTCAGAAGAGAAGAATGAGGGGGGGATTTGATAAAAGCCTTTAACTACCTGAAAGCAGGTTCCAGGGAGGATGGAGCTAGGCTGTTCTCAGTGGTAGTAGATGACAGAACTAGGAGCAATGGTCTCAAGTAGCAGTGGGAGAGTTCTACACTGGATATTAGAAAAAGCTTTTTCACTAGGAGGGTGGTGAAGCACTGGAATGGGTTACCTAGGAAGGTGGTGGAATCTCCATCATTAGATATTTTTAAGGTGTGGCTTGACAAAGCCCTCTCTGGGATGATTTAGTTGGGTTTGGTCCTGCTTTGAGCTGGGGGTTGGACTAGATGAACTCCTGAGGTCCCTTCCAACCCTAATCTTCTATGATTCTATAATTAATATGAAAACCTATTAAACAGACAGAAACAGCACATTTTCTTGTCAGAGCAGTCTCCTCTGCTCAACCTACCCTGGCCCTGGGTGTCTGTGGCCACAAGTGCAAATACCGGAGCAGGCTGTGTCCCCCAGTTATTTACTCTTCTATTGGTATCTCCCACAGGACTAAAGCTTTCGCATTCCTGGTCCCCCACCCTCCTCCTTTGCACCACCAATTCTGGCAAACATATTTTTTCTCACTTCCTAGGTCGGCTGGCTGATATTTGGTTGGCTTCTCCAATTAAACCAGTGCTTATCAGCTGCTTCCAAATCCACTTACTCTCACTATTTGACTGATCAGATTCTGCCCTAAGAAACACCTGCATATACTTTTGGACATACATTAAATAACAATAATATTATTTACCCTGAAGTGCTATATGACAGTCGTGCCCAGAGACTTAAATTTTGTGGATCATTCTTGGCAGGACAAAGTATTTTTGGTAATGCAGGTTTCCTTGATTTCAGCCAGCATGGCACAATTACCTCCCAGCAGGGTAGATGTATTTTCTGTGACCCTACTGTAAACAAAATAAAGAAATAACTCCAACTGGACCTAGCAATCATTTCTTTCATCTGGAAAGGGATGTCTGCCAGAAATCATACTTTATATTGCATGATACAGTTTAAATAATATTTTCCCTTATAAAATATGGCACCATGGGACCCAGAATTGATAAGAACTTGAAAATCCATCAAGTAGGAAACTCAGCTTGTGCTGAAATGTACTGTGTATAAATTATATCCCTGTCAGCTACTTCATGGAAAATTGTCAGAATGAAGCTCTCTATATTACACTGATTGTTATGATTTTTCCCTTTCATAATTTCATATCCATTTATGGAATTATGCCAGGTATAAGAGAAGTTAGCATATTGAGAAGGTGGCAGAGTACACAAAGAAATGGGAAGATTTGGGTAAGGAAAACAAGTTTTATATGTTCTGTTCTCTCAACCACAGTGCATAAAATCAAGTTTTCTGTAATCAGCATTAAGAGTTACACTAGTCTTTTTCATGAATCATAGCCTCATCTATTGACCCCAGCTGTGTTATGTAAAGACAACTCTATTCATCTTACTGCATGTTCCTTGGGACAATTTACTACAGATGTGGAAGGAAACCTCAGCCCAGCATGAAAACAAAGACTTGTTTAATAATTATTTTAAGCAGTCCTATGAAATTACAAAGCATATATAAATATGTATAGTGGTTTGTTTCTGAACTATTTTATATCCTTCATAATTCTTAAACTCACCAAAAACTAAGTATGAAGAGAGACTTAACAAACGAAGAGTAAGGTGACTAAAAATACAGAGCCTCTTTTCTTGTGACACTATCTGCAAAATGTAAAATTATATTATATCAAAACCCTTGTTTGGACTAACTCTGAACTACTGAGGTGTCCAAAATCCAAATATGAGATTGCAACCTATTGTCTGTCTTGTCTATTTAGATTGTAAACTCTTTAGGTGAAGGAGAATCTGTTACATGTATATCATTTACCACAATGGCACCTTAATATGGGATGGGGGTTTTAGGCAACATCTTTGCCAACACTAGCAACATTTTTTTCCTACCATCATTATGTTGATTAGTAACCATTGCCTAAAGTTGTTTAATGTTAATATATACAGCAATGAATATTTTTAAGCCTGTATTCCAAAAGGAGAAGCTATTCGTATCCAGACCTCCCAATAGCCCTGGGTTTCATGTTACTATCCCACTTTGACCTCACTTCAAAAATCCCTGACCCAACTGAAGCAGAGAATTTCCCAAATTCAGAGGCATAAGGGGGGGGGGAAGAAGGAGGAGTTTGCCCCAGACCACCCAAATCAAATGACGTGATCAGGTGCATTGGGTCACAGCCCTATTCAGGTTTTGCCCAGTTGCCCCTCCATGCCGAGGGGCAGCCAGACCAAATTTGAGTGGCATTGAGACTTCATGCACTAAGTTGCAATGCCAGCTAAATTTGGCCCATCTGCCTCTCCATCTCCATCTCTGGAGATACAGACAGACCGAATCTGAGTGGCACTACATCCTGCTCTAGCCACTTGAACTGTTGGAAGGTATGGATAAATTTATTTAAAAAGTTAGTGACAGTAATAAGGGTTTGACAGTGGTGTGCTGCAATAGACTATATGTAATCATAGCTTGTTCTAGAGGCTTTCCCACATACAGACCAACTAACAGAGTTACTCCATTAGTTCAGGGAATAGAAAGTGGTGGTTTTGGGCTGAAGGTTTTATACCTGCAGGCAAGTCACAGTGGAGGGCTGTTACAAATCAATCCATCAGAGGAAGAAACACTAGCCCTAGTAAAGTATCCCATAGGACATATAGGTTTATCCCTTGTGATTTATTACAAAGGAGGACTGCTAAAAGAAGTTGCATATTAGACTGTAAGCTATTTGGGCAGAAACTGTTTTTTGCTTTGTGTTTGCACAGGGGTTTGTTCAGAGTTGCTATTCCAAAATTGGGTCCCTTAGGCATTACTGCAATGCATATAATAAATAACAACAAATTACTAATCTGGTAGAAATCAGAAGTAACTTCAGGGAAGTGAACTGCAGCCATTTAGCAAAATGCATGCAATTCCCATTTCAAGGAAGGTAAAATAATCATGCAGAGCAGAAAATTAAGTCTAAAAAAACAGTCAATCTAGAAAAGCCAGAGGCTCTTGTCAACTTTTGTTGCTACTTGGTGGCACTAAAAATTTCAAAGTTGCTTGGAAATGGGAAGAGGAATTTTCAAATGTGAAATTGACGAGGCTCAGCAACAGCAGCAGCCTTGTCTGTGGTGAAACAGCGTGAGCAAACTCGTATTATAAAATGAGTTTAGCCGAGTGATAATAGTAGCTATTTATAATATTTACATTGCCTTTCTCTTTAAAAAAAGTTCTATCAAGCACAATATGAAGACATTAAGAGTCATATTTTGCTTATTTTCTTTTTTGTACATCTGTTATCTTTCCGTAGCCAATTTTCCTTGGAAAACTGATGTTTTGTTGAAGTACATCCAGTAGCTGCACAGCTGTGCTGCCGTGCAGAATAGCAATCCACTACTCAACATTCAGAGTACAGTATAAACCTTGAGACAGAGGCTGAATCGTGCCTCCAAATTTCAAGATCATCTGAACAAACCCATTGTCCTGCAGGGTTTTGGGGTTGGGTTTTTTTTCCACAAACTTAGAGCAGAAAGACAGAAACTTACCCACTTTCCACAGTGCAGTGATACAATGACATGCATTCCCTTCTCACTGGTTTTGGTTCACCCTCCCAGACAACCCACAGATGACTAAATTACATTCAGAAATTATCCCTTTTAAAGGGATAACATTGCCATAAATGATTGTCTAAAATTCTTTGCAGCACATTTTGTTAATTTGAGCTAACGCATATTAAGATTTATTTAGATTAACATCCAAAACACAATTTTAACCAACTCCCATACAATTAAATCGAAAATGGTCTTGCCAAATAGTAGCCCTTGAGATAGGAGTAAAATGTAAAAAGAGTTCATACCTTATCATTGTTCTTTCCATTTAACCACCTTTTTGTTTCTGCTGGACAACTTCTGCTACTTTATTTTCCCAAATCTCACTACATGCCACTGGTGAACCAAGATGAACATTCTTTGGAAGTAAATATGGTCGCTGCACTACTTGTGTTAAATTTTCCTTCATTCTTCTAGTGTGAAAAGTTCACCCTAAACATTTAAACAGGAAACATGAATGGCTTAGCTCTACAGTTCACAAAGTTCTGGAATAAAATCTGGGCATAGAATCATAGAAATGTAGGGCTGGAAGGGACCTCAAGAAATCATCAAATCTAGCCCCCTGTGCTGAGGTAGGATCAATTAAACCTAGACCATCCTTGACAAGTGTTTATCCAACCTGTTCTTAAAAACCTCCAATGCTGGGTATTCCACAACCTCCCTTGGATGCCTATTCCAGAATGTAACCACTCATATAGTTAGAAAGTTCTTCTAATATCTACCCTAAATCTCCCTTGCTGTAGATTAAACTCATTACTTCTTGTCCTACCTTCAGTGGGCATGTGGAACAATTGATCACAGCCCTTTTTATAACAGCCCACATTTTGCCAAACATTTTCTGTGCTCATTCTTCCTGTCCAGAGCACAGTCTCTTTGCACGAAATTTCCCTGCAACTGACTTTCCCCATTTACTTAGGATGTAGGGATAGGGTTCCAGGATTTTTTTCCCCTCTTATAACCGTATAGGTGACACATGCATATTCCTCTCCACAGGACATGTGCTGCATACCTCAGATTCACCTCCCCGAGCTAACACACTATCACAGATTTGAAGAAGGAACTGAACATTTGTTCCAGATAGTTTGTAATGAACTACCTAGTGGGTGTACGGGTAGCACAGCCTGCTACTGCATGGAATGCCAGTGCATGCGACTATATGGCCCCTTTAGCAACGGGCCAACCAAGGAGTATCTGTTAACTGTAGTATTTTGGGGGCTTATCTTCTCCATAGGACCGCCACTTGAGTGAGACATTGTGCACATGGGCAATTCTGATACTCCATCCAATAAAGGCAGCGCTGCATGCACGCAGATTGCCAATTCAAGTTCCACTCCTACTTATCAGTGAAAGGAGGGGAGGGGGAAAAAGAAAAGGAAAAGAAAAAGAGAATGTGCCTTAGGTCAGCATTTTCAAAAGTGGCCACTAATTTGGGATGACCTCAGTTTGGGAGTGCTCAATGTGAGACACTTGAATGGTGTGCCAAGTCGGGCATCAGAAATGGAGACACAAATTTGGAGGCTGCTTATGAACATGTTGGGTAGAGTGTGTTAGCAATATGAGGTTTAGGCAGCAGTTCAATTTGGAAGCGGCTTAGAATCATTTCGCTTTGCTGTAGCATCTGGTGCAATGCTGATATGATGTGTCTGCACATCATTACACCAAATTCTTCTGCACATGATGCTGTTGATGTTATCAGAAGAATTCCATATATGCAGTATACTTAGTAGCTGTAGACTGTCTAAACATGATTCAGTGGGGTTTATATTGTCTTTGGGAAAAATGCAGATGACCAAGTAGCACTGGAATATCTTAGAGCAGTGGTCCCCAAACTGTGGGGCACTTCCCCTTTGGGGTGAGCAGAGGAACATTAA